>CM060952.1:153398118-153885618 GCA_030765055.1 Mantis religiosa | reverse complement strand
TAGTTAAAGTAGAGTACTATCTACTATAATTGGTATTGTAGTAATATTTGCCTTTAGCATCTAAGCAACAGAGAACGTTTTATAAATTGTGGTAACAACACACACCTTTGTGCTTATATACAGGGTGTTTCTAAACGACACCGAAGGAAAATATAGGAGTAGTTGCTCAGCTTCTATATGACACATATAGATAGTTTTTACCGTCAATGGAGCTGCATAAAAAGTGCTCCACAATGAGTGTGGATTAGGCAGTGACAGGAACAACGACGCGTGCCTCACGCTGTCGGAGTTCGCAGGTATAGGTCACACGCCATGCCGCGTGCTTTAACTTTTGTAAACATTCCGGCATATTCCGCAGTAGCTTGCTACTATTTGGCTTATGAAACCGCAATAAAGAAGCTATTCTTTAGTTATTTATTTAGGATGTTTAACGTATTCCAACATTCCTTTATAACAGTCGATGATGGCATATAAGCTGGTAGACATATGCAACTTAAACCTCTTAGAGGGAAGTTAATGCAAATGAGATTGAGGATGGAGGCATTAAATGATAATAATAGAGAACAATATCAAAGAATTGTAGATAAAATTAACTGAAACTAAATGCCTTATGGAATGAGACAGGTATTTAATTTCACTGTATTTAATACTAAATAAATCATTTGTAACTGAATAGGAAGCTGTTGATTTTACAGTAACTGGTTGAAAGCACTGCACAATTAATATCATAGCAAAATGTGCAACCTTGGCACTGTCCGAGTCATTCATTATTCGACGTTTTCACAAATAACTGCACTTTGCCCCATTATCTGAAAGGTAGGCTAGGGTCACTGATAAAGAGCCATGCTTTTGTTTTCGTGGCTGGTGCGTCCCAATAACTTTCGAGGTTCGCACACCACTGGTTCCTGCGCTGCCTAATCACAAAATAATGTAATATTTAATGCTGCATAAAATTATACCTAACAGAATTTCGAATCTGCGACACCAACATTCGGAATAGTTAATTTATAAACTACGCAACGGCTATAATCGTTCAGTGTCGTTTTGAAACAACTATATATTGTAATTTACGTCCTCCAACGTTAAGTCATATCGGACGATGAATGGAATAGGTGAAATGATGTTCAATGAGCCCAGGGTCCATAGAGCATAGAGATACCTGACATTTGTCTATCAGGATAAGGGAAAACCCCGGAAAAACCTTATCCAGGTAATTCACCGTGACCGAGATTTGAACTCGGGGCCTCTTGAACGTGAGGCAGACACGCTACCACCACGCTACCGAGGCGGGCTTTATGGTTATAACTTTGTGCTTCGTGTGTATGTAATTTTTACTTTCTCACCACTTGCATATAGTGGATAAAGTATTATAGTAGCAACTGAGACCTCACTGATGATTTGACATCGACTTGTCATACAACAAACAACAGATAAATAGAAAAAAGGAATAAAGGGAGAAAGGGGAAAAGAAAGAAAAAAGAAAGGAAGAAAAATGAAAGAAAGAAAAAAAGAAGGAAGGAAACTAAAAAAAGCATGCCAGTTCTAGCGTTTGTGTTCAACTACTGAATACAATATCTGTTCTAATTCGTAAGAGTTACAATATACTTACAAACATGAAAACTCCTGAACAGGTTCTGAAGGCAATAACTGAAGGCATTCTGCTAACCTGATAATGTCGAAGAGTGTTTTTCGTTAAACCGGTGCATAAAGCGACTTCTTGATACCATCTAGTTATGTAGATATTATGCTCTGGTGCTAACTAAAGTCAGAGCAGCAAACTGCTGTCTGAAAAGTACCAATCACATCTTGCAGACAGGTTGACGACATGGAGGTACCAGCCTGAAGCACCGCGAGGCCTTGAGGACATCCGCTTTAAATATGCAATTCTCCATTGCTGTGCAATTTGGCTGGTAACAGCAATGCCACATTGGATACTAGAAAAGAACACAGGAAATCTGGCAAAGAGGGGGAAAAGTCAGAATACTTGCAAAAACATAAGGGAGATTTTTCGTAAATTGGAGTCCTTCATTTCTCCTATTTTGAGGCTACAATATACATTTATTCGTCTTCTTATTCTCTGCCGTTCAAAGATTGCCCATTTGAGCCTCAAAGTATCAAACGATTGCTTCCGTAACCTTCTGGGGTATTTTCTTCAATGGGCTTGTAACTATGTAGGCACTGGTCTTAGAATTCTTCATGGTGGTACTCTGGCTTGATCTCTTTCTGTAGTTTTCTTCCAAAAAATTTATTTCTAGCCCTTCCCTTTTGGGATTATAACAAAAGGAATTAACCCTCTCATTAACCTTAGAAACCTATTTCTGTAGCCAGCATCTTCCTTCGCCTGTTGTACTCAGTGTGCATGTTCCAGATCCACTAAGAAAAGCATGTACGACTTATGAAATCTCATTTGAGTTCTGTTTTGACTTCTTAAATATAAGTTACGCACAGAAAAGTATTAAATATGTACATAATCTATTTTTAACGAAAGCACTGCTGAAGTGACATTTTTAGAGTTTCAAATAATTTTACTGAAAATTTAGTCTTATATACGAATATGTCTTTATAAAACCCAGCAGCTTTAAGTTTTAATCCTATGATTGTTGTAGTCTGCAATTCAGTGTTTCAAAAGAGTTTATTATCCAGTGTGAAACAATCCACAGGGTGCCATTTTAAAAATAATATTTACTTTAAATGATCAAAAGTGTACAAAACTGTCTTATAGTCAGTTGTCTGTGGCTGTTTTAATCACCAGAAGTATTTTGCATTTGTCATTGTTTAGTAGGATACATATAAACCTGAACCGTTTCAATAGGCCATAACTTCTCTACCAATAATAGGACACACGTGCAACTTTGGGATAGTATAATATATAATTGGGAAATTACATTACACTATTTACATCTCAGAGAAAATGTTGGAAGTGTCCACCACCAGCATCTATACATGCTTGCACTCGTCTCACCATATTCTCTGAAGTTTTACGGAGATGATACCGAATTGAGTGAAGGTTATTTCCAGCAAGATGGAGCAATAATGACACCATGGAACTTGTAACCAGTTTCTTTGATAATCGAATAATCTCAAAAGCCCCCCCAGATACCCTGACCTAACCTCACCAGATTTTTTCTTGTGGAGGTATCTAAAAAAAACAGATTGTACAAGAATAGGCCACGGACAATTGATGTTCTCAAGGAATCCATTCGAATCAAAGTAAGTAACATTAGCGAGGATACTTTCCGTAAAACTTCAGATAATATGGTGGGAAGAATGCAAACATGTATAGATGCTGGTGGAAGACACTCCCAACATTTTATAAGAGAGGTAAACAGTGTAATGTAATCTTCCAATTGTGTCTTATATTTTCCCAAAGTTGCACGTGTGTCATTGAAATGGTTCAGGTTTATATGAATAGCATTGTAGTATCTCATTCAGAATGTGTACGGCAGAAACCCTTCGTAACACTAAAGATTTATGTGATAGTTTATTTATTTGACTTTTTAGAAGAGCATGAAGTATTTTAGAATTATTGATGAAGCCTCCATCGTATAGAACATTTTGAAAGAGAAAACTGACAAGCCAAAAGCTTTCAAAGAAGTGACAGTTTTATCTTTCTGCAAAGGAAGTCATGTCATTTTAATATGTAATTTGTTTTATCCTGATATTTATCTTCCAGAGGTCATTTCCTTAAACAACAATAAGAATACAACAATAAACGAGATAAAATTAAGAAATAAAATAAAAAGGTTGAATGAAATCCTGAAAGCGGCGAGTTGTTAAATATAAGCATTATATCTTAATAAAAAAATATGAATATAAGAAAGAATAAATAAAGATAAAGGTAGGAAAGCTTTTGTGTTGATAAGTATAAAATAAATGGAAACAAAGACGTAAAAACGGAACCACATAAAAAGTTCCTAAAGTTGGGAGAGGTTATATAAAATATATATTCCCGTGCCTTAGGCGGTTAATTAAAAAACTAAACAAAAGAAAACCAACCTTATTGACTTGAATTTGGAAGATCATCCCTCTCTTAATCTGAGGCATGTGAGCAATACTTATATAGAGTAAAAGAGAGTAAAAAGCTGGAGATAACTGTCTGTGCTGTGTTAGGCAAATATTACTTAGAAATTTGATAGCTGGCAGGAATGTTGAACTCAGTGCGAGTCTTGTGCTAATCCTCGACGGTGACAGGTATTAAGTTTCTGAATCCTTCACTTATGGTCATAAACATTCTCTTCACGTGGAATGCCTTCAGCGCTAAACACTGTTATCTGCAATCTCTCTATAGCTCAGATCAAAAACCACATGCTGTTATATCAGATCCACAGGTTCAGTAGACAACCAACAGGGTAGTTCAATAAGTAAGTGCTCAGTAAGCTGCCTTCATCTTATGACACATGCAGTAACTTCCAAACAAACTTGAAAATTCAAGTTAGAGGTAGGGCACACATATTTTCCAGGCCTGAAACAGTTTTTGCATAGAATTTCAACGTATTTGTTTAATCAATTGTTATCTGTTTTTAAAACATATTTTGTTATATATTATATACGGATTCAGTGTTTATTTCCTTAGATTAAGTTTAAAAATGAGGCAGGCTTATTTGGAATTCTGCAAAACACTTCATAACTGGTATTGTGCAACGTTTTTTCTCTTTCATTTTTAAAAGAATAATATAGACATGAACTATGAACCCAAAAGCACAAGAAAACAGGGAAGACCGAAGAAAAGATGGGTAGACCAAATTGGAGTCAGAATGGATTGAAAATTCGAAAGCCGTGAAGTAGAAGAAGAAAAAGAAGTAGAAAAGAAGAAAATATTTCGTATCAAAACTAACCTAGTTAATAGAGTAGATAAATTCAGACGAAGGAGCTTTTAGTAACTGTTCTTAGGCCATAGTTGGCCTTCTGTGCGTATGTGACACCCTCGGGGCCTTTCTGACTTACTGTCCAGCAACGCAAAGAAGGTCCCTGAAAGGAATGTGCCTGTGCACCCTATTCACTTTGTACACTAAAACCGAGAAGATTCATTCACAAAGGTAGAAGCCGTCAGAATGTTTTTGAATGGTCTGTAACTGTACTGACATGGGGTGACATAAACCTGTCCAGGGAAGGTGTGGGAACCTCCTGCAATCCCGCTGAGTCTCAGACCCCGGAGACGTTCTCTCCTGTAGGGGACTGTACTTCATACTTGGGAGGAAGGAATGAATGGGAGACCGAAGGGCGAACCGAATTAGACCAATAAGTGCACTAATAAGAAGGGATCCGCCTACCTCGGGAGCGTAGATAGTAACATGTCTGCCTCACGTCCAAGAGGTCCCGAGTTCGAATCTCGGTCAGGGTGAGTTACCTGTATAAGGTTTTTCCGGGGTTTTCCCTTATCCTAAAAGACGAATATCGGATAACTCTAAGCTCCATGGACCCTGGGTCCATTTGAGCATTATTTCACCTATTCCATTCATCGTCCGTTATGACTTAAAAAGTTAAAGGGCGTAAATTACAAAGAAAAAATAAACAAGAATGGGTTCCTAACAATTCGAATATAGCATCATCCTGCTAGCTATGTTTACTAGCTCTGTCTTAACCATCCGCGAATTGGAAGATCCTGCAATATAAAAGAGATAGCTCCCAGGAAGAAAGGTTCAGGAGAAATAGCTCCAGGGGGTAAATTACATCGTTCTGCCGCAACACACCAATCACCGTGTAATCCACAAACCCGAAACAGATGAAACGAAACTGATTGGAAATTCATGTCAGATTGGGAATACTTTCACCTATTAGCCTGGGAAAACCATGAAAACATTACGGTCAGTGCAACCACCTACCGGGAATCGAAACCGTAGCCTCTTGAATGCAATCCTCACACATTAATGAGAAGTTATCTCACTAATTTAACTTAATGGAAATAGATGAGTGAAAAAAAAGAATGCATTACACTTAAAGTATTCTATGATGCTTTGAAGTCACCGCTGATGCCCTACAGCGGTGTTCCTCAATTGTATTAGCCGACTCGGGAGATAATGCCTTTAATTACAGCCTATGAATAATAATGGGATGTGACATTAGATGATATGACAATATATGCTATTGACAAGCTTCTTAAGAAATTGAATAAAAAAATCAATTGCATAGGATGCATTTATAAAGCTAAGAAAACTTATGACAAGTCACTTGATTGAAAAATTCAGCTTTACTTTCTTTACTCTCTTTCTATACGTAATTTTAGAAGGAAATTTTTTTTAATATACGTCTTCCAACGTTAAATCATATCGGACGATGAATAAAATGGGTGAAAACATGCTAAAATGAGTCCAGGGTCCATAGAGCTTAGAGTTACTCGAGTTTGCGTTGATTGTAAACGTTTTACGTTACCTTTCGTTTTATTAAAATTCATCTAATAAGTTTGATTAAAATGTTTTTGAGCTAATCAGAAGAAAAATTAAATCTATATTACAAACCTATTTTAAATAGCTTGTTCGTTAGAGTTGACTTTTATGTGATTTTGCATAATTGGGAAACCATAAGGGATAGACACAGAATAAAACATGAGGGGAAAATGCACACGTTGTTAAATATTGTCAAATAAAAATTGCTATCATCTATGTTGCAACCGACATAATGATCTTAAGGTGAAAATACATTACTTGACATTGGCTTCCTTCTGAAATGTTATTACACCTATATACATATTAGTGAGGAAGAACAAAATATCCAAAATAATTATGCTAGTGCCTTCTTCAAAGTCAATGTGCAGATTATCCGAAACTCATTAGTACGTCTATTCATTAGTAAGGGCAAAGGAAAACATCGAGACACCGCGCACTGCCACCTCCAAACAGATCTAAACACCCAGGAAGAAGTTATGAAATGAGATAACGGCTAGAAGCCACAGAGACGCGCAGAAGTCTCTAACAAGTACTGAGTTTCTTCATCCAAGCGCGAGGACCGCTGCCTACTAATTAGTAGGCAAATCGAACGAGATGGCTTCGCGCAGTAACAGGTAAGACTCGTATTTAGTAGCTATCGGGTTTGAATCCCGTTGGTTGTGTTTTCATGGTTTTCTCAGGTCGGTTGGCAAACATTGGGGTGGTTCCACCTATATCATGTATTTCCAATTCCACTTATTTCATTACATATGATTAAATGTCGCAGGTTTCCAGAACTAGGCCTGCAACAAGACTGACTTTGTGTATAAATGAATTATCCCGAGTGCTCCAGATGGATGTTCAGTCCTGGGAGTACTTATAGATGTCATTCTGTGATCGTTATGGACCCCGTCCTGGCTATTGGCATCTTCGTCCGGATCTAATCATCCCTTCACCTCTTCCTCCCAGACAAAATGAGACTTACTGAGATGGTCTGGATGCTGAGCTCCAGTGACACTGAGCTGTCCTACACTTTAGCATATTTTATTCAATATTTTTTTACATGGCGAGTACTATTCTTTTGAGAATTTACCCCTGCAGTTTCATTATGTTACATCAAATTTTATTGAATATCTAGGAATGAAGACTCTTTTATTTTTATTTTATTCATTTATTTATTTATTTATTTATTTATTTATTTATTTATTTATTTATTTATTTATTTATTTATTTATTTATTTTATTTTTTATTTTTTGTAATTTACGTCCTCCTACGTTAAGTTAGATCGGACGATGAATAAAATGGGTGAAATGATGGTCAAATGATTCCGGGGTTTACGGAACTTAGAGCTACACGACATTCGTCTTTCGGGATAAGGGAAAACACCGGAAAAAGCCTTATCCAGGTAACTCACCCTAACCAAGATTCAAACTCGGGACCGCTTGAACGTGAGGCAGACACGATACCATCTACGCTACCCAGGCGGGCTGAAGGCCTTTAAATGCAGCCGTGAAATATTACATTGTCGAGAAAACACTCTGTAACTGTAAACTGTTATAGTTTTATAATTATGTACACGATGCAATTTATGTCGATTTCATTAAATATAACGACTTAAAGTTTTCCGGTTTAGAATATCGTGGAAGGTACAATTAATAGCAAATGTCACATTATCCATAAATACACTGCTTTTACTGGTGCCACTTTTTCGCTTCCCATTCGATGCATTATTGAAATGAAATCAATTGTAGAAAGCAATAAATTTGTACTCGGCGTGATTTATATCATCGTTATCATTATTGGTTAACTATAGTAATAGTGATGATATTAGTAGCAGTACTGTAATATTCGTACTCATTTATTTCCGTAGACTGCTGAGTTCTATCTACTGGAATTAAGGCAATTGGGTTCAACTGCAGTGCCTCTAGTTGGTGCACAAGAGGAGACTATGCAGCAGTCCACAGAAACCCTTAGGACCAAACCTCTTTGTTGTGGAAGCAATAAACGTGCATATAATGAAACCCGTTGAAGACAAGCGGCTGCTCAGCAAAAAGAGAATGGATGCTAGAATTATGATCGTTTTATGATGCTGAAGTTTTAGGAGCCTGCATGCAGTTTCTTGTCGGTTGCACATCTCACACCGAGGGACGAACCACGTTCTTCTCTCTCTCCATTCCATTCTTCTGTATTCCAGAAGCAATACAGAGTGCGCCAGAATTTTGGCGAACCCGTAATGATTTCGCTACCAGAGAAAGGTGATAAAAAGTGAATATGTATATTTTTATATTAATTGTACAGTTAAAGAATGCAAATTCAAGTCCTTAAAATATAGTTATTATGGCAGAATATAGCTGTTTTAACTTCTACAAAGTAAAATATCGAATAAGTAAGGCTAAAGAGTAGAATAAATACGATTGTGACTGCTCAACCGAGCTTAAATTTAATCCTCGTTCTCCAAAACATAATAAGGCCTAATTAAGTGAAAAGTTGATGATTAAGGCCTATAACCTTGAGGATTGATAGAATGGAACATTGTCCTTTCATATTACTCAATCCCTCGTTAAAGTACGTGAATATAGCACAGTCAGAAATAATAACGTTTAATAAGTAATTGCTAGTGTTTGAGTAACTATTTACACTTGGAGTGCTGTGGATATACATAGTGTGCTCCATTGTACTAACGCGGAGAGTGTTATGAGATGTCGGGTAGGGTGTCACTTTTGTTTTGTTTAAATTTACGTCCTCCAACGTTGTCATATTGGACGAAGAATAGAGCATGATTGCCGAGGTCTGACGTAATCGGTAAATTGTGGTGAATTTGTGATAGGAATGTCTTCTGTCAGAGAGGCAACTGCTCGAAAAAGCAGTTAAGTCGCACCAGTTGAACCCGAGAAGTCTGATTAAGTCGTTTTATTAACGTCTGGGGTGTTTGTCCAGCGTCTAGTGGATCTGTGCATGTAATTTGTTGATACTTTAGTTAAGTTAATTGATGAAAATTAATCGTTCCTTCACAGTAGCCATGTATAGGCCAAGGTTTTGGATAGCGTCAACCTGAAAAATTCAATGCCATGTCCGGAATTTGAACAACGTTGCTTAATAAGTTGTTTGTTAATGTTGGTTGTCAGTCCGTCATTGTAAGGGTGCATTTTTTCCGGTAGAGCTGTATTTGTTGTACCTATAAGTCCTATAGGACAGTGCGCAGAACTTTCTTCCAAGTCACGATGTGGTCTGTGAGGCTTTGTAGTGTTATTTCTCAGATTCTGAAGACTTAAGGTATTTTCTGCGATTTTCACATGGAGGCTGTGAAGTATGGAATTTTGTTTTGGGGAGAGCTGATCTGAAGTTCAGCGTTGAAGGGTGCACGATTCCAGGTGTAACAGCGGTATCAGTGGGACGACGGTTGATGGAGATGGTGCTTGTGTGGAGCGGTCAGCGGGAATGGCGTTTCTGTGGTTGTGTAAATTCTGTTTTCTTCTTGGACCCCTTGGACACAGCACTCGGCCCGTAAAGTAGCTTGCACAATTGCAGGAGGCACAATAGACAAATGGTGTGCCAAATCGTGGCTTTTGCAGAGGGTAGGCTGAATAGTTTGTGGTGCCAAATAATTTTCAACGTAGGGACGTGCAGGCTCAGCAAATTGGCCATTCTGACATCAGACAACTTGTCAGCCAATGCAGCATCCCAAAACTGCAACTGACCAACAGCCATGGGTTTCTTGCAGTGTGGATTCTCACTGCCCACCTTACTGAATGCCAGTGATGCTGAGTAAGGCGAATGGAACTGCGGATGCACAGCTTATATACGCACTGCACTGAAGCATGGCACCTAGTGAGATTTTGGTTCGACTGCTGCGAGGAAGAACTGGGTGTGTTGTAAATATCCACTGATGGATTGGCTGATCTGTTACTGGGATGGCGGGTTAGCTGCTTGCTTTGATCAGGTACGGTATTGGCCTTCTGTTGATCCCGGAGCAAATCATGTACTAATGACAGTCGTGCTAGAGGACTCTACTCCTGATGTTATCTTTGTCATTCCTACAAGTATGTTAGGGACATCATGTTCCATCCTGTTTCGAGAAAGCAAAATATGTTTGAAATAAGAATAAAATAGCTAACTGGCGTCCTATAACAATTTATTCTGTCGTCAAAATGATCATTAAGAAAGCCCTTGGTCCCAGATTAAGAGAGCTCATCACGTTCCATGAACAACGGAGAGACTTTACAAATTTCATCCAGTTCTGTATTAAATATAGCCCGACTTCAACCATTTTTGGGCTCGACTAAACAGAATGAAATAAATGTTACCGTATCTAGATATTCAGAACGCATTCGACAATTTTAGTCTTGAACATTTAAAAAACATATTGGAATATCCCCCTCCTTGTTGAACTTGGCATCTCATTCTTTCCTTACAAATAGGGATACTTGATTCAAATTAAGAAAAAAAAGAGCCAATAATGACTTGTGCAAGGATCGTTCTGATAACAAGCTCTGTACATATATCTAAAGAATAAACCTTCTTTAAAGACCTCAGTGTATATTTGATGGTTTAGCCTTATTCCGCGCTTAAGGACTCTTGGGGTCGTCAAATTATTCAGTTATTATTGGAAAAAATGAGTCACATCCAATAGTACTGACGAGAAGTAAGTTCAAGTTTGGAAGAGATGATTTTGGAAATCAATGTGTCTACATAATTTTAAATTAACATTGTTAAAGATCAGCTTAAAAATAAACTTCTAACAGTTGCAAAGAGTGAATTCCAATTCTGTGTTTCGGAGAATCGATTAGACCTGTAGAAAATGAATTTGAGGGTACCATGGCTACACTATTTGCTAAAAATGATGTAATGAATTACTATAATCTCCTTTGCTACCAGATAAATAAAAGTTCTGTGCATTAAATATCCCTTGCCTTGTCCTTTGTACCCATATTTAAAGTTCCTCTTAAAAAGGCACCAAATATTAATATAAAATATATATTAATACATGCAATGAAAAAACTGCTGATTCCTGGAAAATTATGTGGCAGTATTTTGTACTGCTCTTTGAATTTCAAGGACCTTGGATTACTTAAACTTCAATGGAAACATTATTATGGAAACATTACTACAGTACATCAATCGCTTTCAAATTTTGTATGTTCAGGTTAATCCATACATTTTAAATTCAACATGTATTCCTTAAAATAACACATTATTACCTAAGCAAACTTCAGCCATCATTTGATGAAGTATTAGTCGATAGAGGAAAGGTTATCATACTGCAGGATGAAAAAAAAGAGTTACGCGACGTTGAACTGATAATGGTGCACTCTTCCACAAAGGAAAACGAATTTTCTTTATAAGCACCATCCAGCAACCAACAGATTGAAAACCTGTCACGAAGATCTTTCCTCAAATGAACGTAAAGAGGCAGTTATTATAGGTCAACTTACAGTTGTACAAACAGGGTCATTGACGGTAACCGCTGTCGACATAGAAATTCTATCCAATATCTTTGACGAGGTGTTAAGACTCCATAAGCTTAGAACAACAATAGCGCGAGCTTCATCTGATACAAGATTTCAGAGTATACAAGGAAGTTCATGACATCCAAAGATGGGAGTACCGGTAGGATTGATAGATGATGGGTTTAAAATGCATCAAAAAGGAGAAATGAAATACTGCTTTTGTAGAAGTGATAGAATGATTGGTGGAATACGAACAGCGGGAAAACGACTCATGAAATACGGAAGAATTTCCGTTTTGGCCAGTACTCTCTCAAATTCATGGGTTGCTAGCCATTAAATGTTGGTTTGTATTTTAGGAAGTCATTTACATAACCAATTTAATTTGACAGTTTTGGCAATTTCTGATAATTCTGTTTGTAATTATTGTACTGCTCTTTTTGTTGTATTGCTTCTCTTAGATATTTAACATTGGATGTCATATTAGATCATATTGTTCAACAGCATTTCTATTTACTAGAAATGAAAAAAAAAATAATGCTACATTATACTCATATTATTTGCTCAAATATTTTAGAAACATTACAAACAAACTCTTACAAACATTTTATTCTTCTACTTCTATCATTCTTAATCGAAATATACATTTGCAGAATTTATCTTATTGCATATTTCTCTGTAGGTAAAATAGGAATAATGTAATACATTGGGTTTAAAAATTGGTCACTATGTGATTGCATTGGAATTCCGTTCTCTTTGCTCAGCCAATTTATATTAAAAAGTATAACATCCTACTTAAGAACGGTATAAATATTTGAACATTAAAACCAGTAATAAGGATTTTCTCAGAAGTAATTAGATCCAAAACTGTATTTGAAATGTTGCGTGCTTTATCAAGATCTACATTTTTTGTGCATTGAGTTTTCGTCTATCTACAATATTGTCGCGGTAACAGGCATCAAAGTTTCGGCGCAAATAGATAATAGATGGCGGATCATCTTTCACGGTAATAAAGAGCTTGCATAAGCAGTTAACAATCGCGCGGCTAGTGTACACAAGGGAACTGATAGGCGGCCAGCGTTCAGAAAGCGCCGACAATTAACGATAGCGCCGATAAACAAGAGACGGAAAGTTTATCACAGAGGTGAAAGACTTACCGAAACAAACAAACTGTGATAAATGAAAAATTCTGGTAACATCTGGATTATTTCGGGTTCTTTATTGTTCTGGAAATCTCTTGAATTATGAATGAGGTATTTAAGGAAGTGACGAGTTGAAACAGGAGTAGTTGTGTAACACGAGTGTTGAGAGCTGATCAGAACGTTGTAGACTGCTTGTATGTGACGTAATGTTGTTACGTGAGAATTGAACAGTGTACTTCGACGGAAATAAAGAACATTTAGAATTTCGGCAAATTGGACTGTTAATTCTACGAATCCACACAGTCGCAATATGATTTTCCGGTTATGCAAAAGTCATTCAAAATGAAAAGTGCTTGAGTCTATTCAAAGGAAATTCAAGATATACACTTCACTTATAGAAATATTTCAAACGCGTGGTAGATATTTTAATAAAAATCATGAAAGATTTTTTCGGGGAAATCATAGTATTCTAAATTTTTCCCATGTAAAGGATGGTTTGAGGTAGATAGACATCTTTGAAAAGGATCTTTTTGTATCCTTGCAAAATGCTGAATTTAAATAGCAAGAATATTTATGGACATCTAGTTAAGTTGTTCACAAACTGCCGCACTGACACACATACATTTTTCTAAAATTGTCTTTTTTGTATTCAGGGACTCTGAAATCGGTAGGTAAGATATCTTGGGTGAAATTTCGATATTGCATTTTTGGGTAGAATGTAGTAATTCCTCCACTTAATTTAAAGTAAGTGGCAAAGAAAGTAAATATTAATGAATTACAAGGGCCTGTAATAGATATATACCATGTGATCATATTTTGTTTACCGACCCATATCCATAAAAGTTTTGCTTACGTACTATAGCGTTTGACACCGGAGGGTGAATGCCCAGGTAAAAAAAGCCAATTATTTGTGATAAGCAACACACATAGACTCTAGTTAAGAGTGGTCATTTTTTATGGATGTTACTGCACCAGTTATTACGTGCTGCTCAACAGGCCGTCATATCTACGGCCAACGAGATGATTGCGGTTATTATTCTGTTTACTGGTTTCATACCTTACAATTATAATTGTTAGTATGTTTGGTTGTCGCCAGGCAGAAACATGCTATGGTGATCTGGTGCACAAATACGAAGTAAACTGAGGCGCTTTTCATCAACGGTAAACCAGAAAGAATGAATGGAAGCTTAACGACTCTGCCAACAACTTACCCTAACAGACTTCACCTAACCCATACCAAGGATTGTGAAGGAGTTGTGTGAAACAATCGGCGTACGTCGTTACGAACAACCGTATGGACATCCTAGAACAGGCCGTGCCCTCTATTTGAGGTCGATGCCAAAAGTTGATTGAAGGCATTTTGAGCTTCTTCAGCATTAATGACAGTATTTCACATTTCGATCTTACTCCTTTCTTATCCTTTGTGACCCACACTGTCTATTCTTCTATACTTCGGAATCTTAGAACTTACATAAGCTATTTCTGGATATGGGTTTATTAACAAGGCGTGATCAAGTGATACCAAATCTTATAACATATTTGCTCTACGTACTTTACTATAGCCAAATTCTAGTTATGATGTGTAAGATTACATTTCTAAATGCGATTATAGAAACCATATCACAATAACCTATGTACATAAAGGTGTGTATAAAATACCTCCCCGAAGGGGAGGGCATCCGTCCCCTTCAGCTGCCATGGTGCTGGCGCTGCGGACCCCTAGCACTCGTGGTACCTCTGACGTTACTAGAGGAACCTCGGGCCGAACATTCGAGCCCCTCCCTGACTGGGAGTTGTTCGGATTGGGTTGGACTCGAGGGGGCAGTGGTTCCCGATACCCGTGGGAGATCGGGTACGTCTCCGGACGGGGTTGAGGGAAGCCATTAATATTCCCGCGTACTAGCCAGCATAGCTAGTAGAAGGTGTGCTAGATCACCAGGCGACCGGCCCTGCCGAAGTCTAATCTGTGGCCTTCCCCTTTGGGGTTGGCGTGCTTAAGTGGCGTATCCACTTCCATTCCGTCTTGAGTCCATAGGACCAGATGGGGGGGGGGACTTGTTAGTCTCTATGTCTTGCCCCACGGAGGCGCTGGGCACCCTTTTGGGACAGCTTGGTAACTCCCTGGTCATTAGAGTGGAGGTCAGTCTTCATTTTGTGTGGAATGCCCTGGTAGATACCCTCGAGCTTATATATATATATACCTATAAAAATAAATACTGTACACTTCCGGCACATTACTCGATTATATTTTATATATGACAGTGGAATGCATTCTATAAGCAATAATCAAATTATGTTTTAATTACTCCGAGGTACGATGAAAAATTATTTATCGCTCCTCAGAAGCAGCAATTATTGTGAAGGTAATAACGTGTTTTTTGACGAACTCAAGATTGGATAGTTTCTATTGCAGTTCTCTTTGAGTAGCGTTTGTGGCAAATTTGTATTTGGTTATTAAAATATTTCTGTTTTGTTAAACATATTTTTAGTTTATCATTAACTTAATCATCTGTCTTTTTGTCAGAGTAGAATTGTTGTTGTGCATGACACTTTCGCTCCTATGGTACATCTGGAGCTTTGCTTTAAGAAATTGGTGGTATTATACCTCCTGAAATAATAAGGTTCTTAACAAAAATTATCCCGTAGCAGCAAAGAATCCAACCGGTCTCCTCTGAGTTGAGTTGCCACAACGCAAACCATCCGATTATAGAGGCAGTCCTTAGATGGGTTCTGTTAACCAAGGGGCATGGCTCTGGAGGGTAACTTTGTGACCAGGGTTCTGGAAATTTCTATGATCCAGATTTTTCCGGGGTTTTCTGCAAATCACTAGACGTCCAGGGATGGATAATTACATTCCTCGAATTTCCTGTCCCTTCATTTCACCCCATTTCATTTCACCATTCACTGGTTATCTGTTTCAGAGTTCTAAGTGTAGCGAGAGTTTCGGTGTTCCTGGCATGGAATTTGCTTCTGTAATTCCTCACCCTCCAGATCAGGGTAGCTGTCTGGTTCCCGGGTCCACCAGGTGATGTGTTAGTCCTCCGGAGGGGAGTATCTTACATAAGACGCCTTCTGTAGCTGTTAGAGGCCCTGCTCTCTGTCATTTCTCCTTAAGTATAACCACCCTTCTTATCCTCACACCTCTCCCCTTCCTCCTGTGAGCGTCCCGTCAGGGACATAAGCACAAAAGTTCTTCTATGTGTCGAAGTGTTAAATGCTTACTACAAACTAGTTATAGAGTAATAGACAGTGATGTCTTCATTTTCTGCCAGTAGCGTTTAACTCTTTGAAACAGGAATTCTTTCTCTTTTAAGAACAGATGTTCTGCACTAAATTTTAATGAAGATAATAATGAATATATGTTTTTTCTGTATTCAACAACAACGCACGTAAAAGTTATTCATACAATAGTCATCATAAATACAACTCCAGATTTTGTACTTTCACCTATAATTTATATTTTACACTACAATGTGTATCGTAGGATTATAAAGTGGAGCTAGATCTGAAAAAAGGTGCCTTCCGGAACTCTTCGATTTTCTGTGCTGACACTTTAATTCTAAGCTACTGAGTCGAAAAATTCGAACATAGGTATATTTAAGTGTCTCAGGTGTTTAGAGAAAGGGTAGAGGTCAGAATAATGTAACAGCTTGATGGCATTAAAAAGAAATGTACTTCGAATGCAACATTCTTGAATAAAATTTATTTTATTAAAGGATATATGAAATATTTGATGCATTACATCTGAATACAATCTTTCACCTATAATATGAATAAGGACAAGCTATCATTACTGCAAAACCTTGTGATTATCTGCTCGATTTTCTTTCATTTATGTACATCCCAGTGCTAAGTAAATTGATAATAAAGTGGAATAAGCACAGTTATTTAAATATTCGCTTAATTTCTGTTTTTCTTTTTTAAATTTCGATATTTGTAAACAGCCTCGAGCCGCCACTGAATAGGACTAATTTTGTGCAAGTGAATAGTAGCCCTTGCGGCGAACGGCACGTCAGTCTGGTTTATGTGCGTGCCTCCTGCCTGCCCCGCCAGTCCTACTTGAGGTGGGTTAACACCAGACACATAAAGGAAGGTCAGTAACCGAAAGCAAAACGTTAAAAAAAGAAAAGAATCCTTAAAAGAATATGCGCATGAAAAAAAAAAAGTAATGGACGAGGACGAGTATGGAAAGCAGGTGCAGAATGTGTAAGAAAGAGAAGAATGGAGAAAGAGAAAGAGAGAGACGCAACCAAAGAGAATAGGTAAGGTCAGGAACAAATAAAAGACACGGCTCTTAAAACAAAAAGGGGTCGTAACTATAATGGCGCCAGGTACGAAATGATCACACATGCGCATTAACAACGCAGTGTGGGATTATGACCGATGCTGGACAAAGAGATCGCTCCTCCAGTTCGAATTCCAATTGAGTAGTCCTACCACTTAAACGCTGTGAAATGAAAACCATTACCATGGCTTGCCACACCAAACCAACATTCTGAACCAAGAATTTTCACTGTTTTGATCGCGAAAAATAAAAATATATCTAACAGGATGCATTCTCATTACATTTTTACAGCCTCATTTATGTGTTTTAGCTGCAAAATATGTATACAAATTTCCTTTTTCTGTTTTTGTGTGGTTAAATAAATATTATGCTAATATAATAATTCGTAGGTTGCTTTAGCATTACATTGATAGTCAATTAGTCCATATTCGTATGCTGTCTATGGTTTTAATTATTTGTTTCCAGATTTATTCCAGTGAAGTTATGCTATCATGCCTTCTCTCCTACACTATCAGAAACATAAATGCTAAAACGAAGGTGAATGAGAAATGATACAGTACAATAATTATGCAATAAAATAGCACAAAATATAACATTTCTGATTGAAAAGAAAAATAAGTTCAATTAAACTGCTAAATTGGCATTACGTGATCAAGCTACAGAGTTGCAGTTTAATGTGGCGTATCTTGTAATTGTTCAGCTAATATTGAGGTTAAATTGGTAAATAAAAGATCACCGTAATCAAAGGAGGAATTATAAGTACTTAAATAACAGGTTTAACATAAAAGGTAAGGTATTTTATATGGTTCATGGAAATTACAAGGAAATGTAAGTTACATTGATGTTCTAACTGTGGATGCTCTCTATGTATATACCAAGATTTTTCATATTATTGAGTATTCAATAATTCTTATTCTCAATTTAATCATTGGCATAACAATGAATAATGATAGGTAAATTAGGTCGTCCAATTTTAGTCATTTGCGACTTATCTGGGTTAAACTCCAATCAAAATGTTCCTCTATTTGCCTTATTTGAAACCCAATCCAACCACTCATTTGTGTTTTCCAAAACATTGGTCATCATTAGCCATAAATAATAAAACCTGGCGTGACAACCCTAAGAGGGCCAAGGCCTACCAACCCGACTGCCGGCCTCACATCCACTTATGCACGGCAGAGGGGGAGGAGATGTGGTTAGCATCTCGGCATCCCCCAGTTGGAACTTTGGTTTTCGTGGCCAGGGCAGCTTACCTAGCGTAAGCTCCTCACGTTCCTCACGATGCTACATTAGCTTTCTAATGGTGTGAAAACCATCCGTGTATATATAATTTGAGCCCTTATTGTAGCTACTTTATTAATGTGGATGCCAGCAGCAATGGTCCAAGCACCGAACCTTGGGGAAATACAAATTTTTTGACCTGCCAGTTTGAAGTAAAGCTATTAGCCATCAGAGAGTGTTTATAGTTGAAATGTTAAGAACTAAAACCAAGATAAGATGTGTTTAGAAATGTTAAAACATCTTACTTCAAATAATAACATATATTGTTTATTATATCGAACGCTTTACTAAAATCAATAACACCCAAGCGGAATGGCTCAGGCAGTTTCCTCTGTGGCCCGCTTTCGGGAGGCCAAGATTTGTTGAGAGGGGAGGGGTTTCGCGAGTCACCAGGCGAATGCTGGGTAAGTTAATTACATCCCCGAATTTCCTGTCCCTCCATTTGATCTTCATTATCATTTCACATCATCTCTCATCTGATGGTCTCTTTCAGGGTAGACCTGTCGTCGGGAGTCTCGGCGGTGCATGGTAGGATGATATACTCTGAGTATATCTTTCTTCACCGATGGGATGGTCTCCAGTCTCCGAGCCCGGTCTGGTGGGGTCGTTTTCAGACAGCACGGGCATGCTTCCAACTGGTAAAATGTAGGGACCCCGCCCTCTACACTTTCGTGGATCCTTGGAACGGCCGTCTTCTGTCTCCTCTCGGCTCACCATTTCTCCCACTTGGGGCATAGGTACAATAGATCAAGATTGGTTCAATCCTTTCCAAAATCAATAAAAGGTGGTTAAGTTCATGATATTCTGAAAGAAGTTTTGCAGTTTTCCGTTTGAGCTGCATGTACAAGGAGCAGAATATGTAAAATAAATGTGAAAAGATTTGAGAATAGTGGAACTTTAGGTGTATGACTAACATTTTGTCTTCTTTCAGTATCTTTCACCTTTGAACAGTACCTATGTCCACTTAATGGGATCTATGCCATAATTATGTACCTACATGTTCATGATTTTCCTACCACCCAGTGTAGCTGAAGCTATTTCTATAGAAACTGCTATAATTCATTAATTTTATAGTATTGAAGTATTAGTGCGAAAACAAAACATGAAAAGGACTATCAGATTACATAGTTCCTGATATAGAACACCTTCAGGAAGACAGATATACAGTGCTCATCATAATATAATTTTCTTATTCTTGGAAGTGTATGTCACTTAATTTTAATCTTTGGAATGAAGTACTGAAATACTGTAGATTAACCTTGAGCTATCAAATATTTTGTGCCTACGCACTAGCTATTGAGCTACTGTGACTCTCCCCTGCCTTCGACTTGAAAATCTTTGTACCTACTTCTAATTCTGAGTTGTGAGCCAGCAGGAAATCACGCTGATGCAATGGCTACCTCACTAAGTGGAATGAATGCCAAAGATTCTTCTTTAAAATCCGTCGGCTTACCATTGTTAGAACGGTGAAAGTATTCAGAAAATGCATATTGCTGATATCATTCGCTGTTGTTTACTACAAGTCTAAAGGTCGCAAAGATTTACGATAGAATTGTGAATAGCCGACCCATGGCACTAATGGCTAGTGTTATTTTGCATGTGCTCGCTCATAAGTGCTCCTTCGACTTGTGTTTTACCATTTTGCTACATGACAGCCAATTCAGTTTTTGCGTGGCTTTCGAAGCACAAGAAATCAGAAAAGTTTTGGTTAATTTTTTAATTTAAATACAATATACTCTAGTTCCAATTTAAATTGTAATCTGTTTTAGCCCTGATGTGTTACTTCCTCTATCCGATACCCTTTATTTGTATCTCTCTTCTACAAGCTATTGTTAGAAATGCTCATTTCTCCTATTTCCTATTAATTGAGATAAACGTTGCAGAAATTACATTATCACATGTTTCGTGTATGTATTCAGTGATATAAGAGGCTGTAGCAATTGTCACATCTTTATATGTTGGTATTGAAATTCCATACTTCAAGACATTACGAGAAACAACTGAGCAGTGGCCACTGCAAATAGATAAGCAAGAGTAAAAATAATTCCGTTACATATTTTTTATGTAAGTAGAAGAGGGATATACAAAACGAAGCGTAAAGGTTGGTTGCTGTGTGGTGGCCTTCAAATTCCGCAAAATTTCCGTGATGACGCAAAAATCAACTGAATGATGACCATTTGAAAAAGGACAAATGTTCTGGAAAATTCAAACAGGCAACAAAATATCTCTCAAATGATTAATGCCCCGCCTATAATACACAAGAGATGCATTCTCTCATCTTAATTATGTGGAATCTTATTCAAAATATTTGGTCGCCTTTTTAGCGTGGTGGTAGCATGTCTGCCTCACGCTCAAGAGGTCGCGAGTTCGAATCTCGGTCAGGGTGAGTTACCTGGATAAGATTTTTCCGGGGGTTTCCCTTATCCTGTAAGACGTATTTCGGGTAACTCTAAGCTCCATTGACCCCGGACTCATTTGAATTTCATTTTATTCATTGCATTCATCGTCCGATATGACATAACGTTGGAAGATGTAAATTACAAAAAAATCTTCCGTCAATTTTTGAGAAAATCAAAACTAAAGAAGAAAATCGTGGAAATGAAATTAGCTGTGGAGGACGTTTCTTGAGAACCGTTGTATTATATCTTTAAAGACTACTAAACTAACACAAAAACTGGTATGTTTAAAGTTTTGTTTAAATATGTAATGAAATTTGCGGTGGAGGAAGTTTTTTGAGAACCATTGTATTGCATCCATAAGGGCTACTAAACTAACTCAAAAACTGGTATTTTCAAAGTTTTTTTTTAAATATATAATGAAATTTCCGACACATAGCAAATTTGGTACTTAAGTTCAGTATTTTCCAGTGATGGGATGAACATTTTTCAAGAAAATGAAATGTGTAGTGTTCAACGCCCACTTTTACTATCTACGGCACCGCAGGCGGTAACACTGATGATTCAAGAGTTAATGATGGAGCACCGATGGAATAAGATGGAGGGAGAAACTGGAGATCCCGAAGAAAACCCGCCCCAGCACCGTGTTGTCCATCAGAAATCTTATGTTGCGGTCGTCTGGTATCGAACCCCGGCCGCCTTGGCGAGAGTCAAGCAGTCTAACCACTCAGCCACGGCGCGGCCATTTTTGAAGGAAACCTTCACCCTAAAGTACTCTCCAAATGGAAGATTTTTCAAGATTTTTCACAATAGCTATAATGATTTTGATTAAAATAGAGAAATTTAAGATACTTATATTTAAATTGTATAACTTTAACTTTCTGGGGATAACCTATGGAGTTCTCTTCACTCGAAAGGGGTTTGGTAAAATTTTTATACAACTGGTATATGAGTACCATAAATTCCAGACAACAGAAAGTTTACAAACTGTAAATAAATTTGAAACAGCAATTTATTTCTTACAAAGTCTTCATGGCACTAACCGTTTCCGAGATATCCGGGTTCCATTTTCAGTACATAATTTTGTTAAAAAACAGTCGCTTTTCATTTATTTTTTGCGATGTAATGACAGAGTATGACAATGTATAGCGAAGTGATCTTTAACACCTGAATATCAACGAAATCTCTAATGAATCTATTTCTGCATAGATTTTTTTTATACTCAAAACAGACAGAAAAACAAGCGTCCGTAAGATGGTCTTAGCTTGTTTCTTTTAACTATCCTTTCTTCTTTTTTGTTGCTCTAATTTGTCTAAGAAATTTCTAATAAGCTTGCGATGGGTGCTGATTCAAGGCTTTAGAACAGCTGCTCTTAAAGCTTATCAGCTACCCAAATGTTTGCATTGACAGCACCTAGGATTAAACGTTGGTTTAGTATTTCTCTAAACCAAACGTTACAAAAACTAATCACCAGCCATCACTGCAGTTTCGAACTTCTGACAAAGGGCTTGTGTTTGGTAACCCTACTATACCCCAGCACAATACTAAGTGTTGGCGTAGGTAAGTTTTCACGATTCTTTGTCGATTCGATCACCAACACATACATATGTACGTGTGGGTAGTTAGACCAAATGTAGCCATCAGAAGGTAGAGGCCATAAAACCTCCCCGTATCTTTGTATCTGTGATTTGCTGCCCTGGCATATACGTCGGAGGGAGCATGCTCGGCGCGCAACTTGTTCCCATAAATGTAGCCATAAATTTATTTGGGGTGGATACGCTCGCAAATAAATATTCACGTTTTGTTATTTTTACATATAAAAGGACAATTTTCATGCAGGAATTTTCCTTTAGACTACTAAAAGCGATAAGAAACGAGGTATGCGCATACTCGGAGAGAGAGAGAGAGAGAGAGAGAGAGAGAGAGAGAGAGAGAGAGAGAGAGAGAGAGAGAGAGAGAGTAGTGTGTGTGCGTGTGTGTGTTTGTGGCCATTTTAGGAAGGGGAGGAGCCACATTAGGGTTCAGTGACTCTAGTGTACCGGAGATCGTGCTTCGGCATTGTCCGGCAGCTTGGGGTTGGTCAGTTTTTCAGTCTTTCGGTTTATGTATCTAATGAACTTGATAAAATCGACGATCTTTGATTGCACCTTTGAAACCTGAGTTGTATTTGAAGTGCATTTGTTTTTCATTGCCCAAAGAATGTTCAGAAAACTGGAAAGTTACAGAGAACTCAAGGATGTAACACGTTCTCTCACTGTCCACTTTTTCGTACTATATTAGCAGACTTAATTAGCAGTGGCTGTTCGTATACTTTATTTTGAGACTTGCATTAAAAAGGGAATAAACTGTGAATTAATGATTTCATTCATGCTCTGGTTTTTATGTGCGGTTCAAATGATGTAATAAAAGCAGACATATAGAGACGTGTGCAGCTCGGTGCTCTTTGGTCAAATGTTTGTAAGCATTAAGTGTTTTGAAATTAGTAGTAAGCTTTTATTGAATAATAAAATGAAAAAGAGAAAGTATCTGACGCAATATAAATAACAGCTCATGTAAATAGCTGAAAGAGACCACGAGACAAATTTTTAATAGAACAAAATCATCATATTCAAAGAGGAATATCTCTGTACGAGACGAGATCTAGTACTCAAAATTCTAATTCCTGCGTAATTTGATATTTAATGAATGACCACGTTTTAAAAACTGGTCTTATCTCCGCCATTAAGCAAATATTTGGAATAACTCATTTCATCCAACACAAATTCACCACATAAAGAATTTAGCAGCAAAGTTCTACCAGCGGCTTTTCTCCCACTCACGTCATATATCTTCTACATTGCTTCCTAAAACATAGATTCTTCAGAATCACAGTGGCGGAAAAACATCTACACGAAGGTCTATCCGCGGCGGAGTTCCCGAAGGTTCTGTGTTATCCCCGACGCTCTATAGCGTCTACGTGGCTAACCTTCCCACTGAACAGCACGTCAACATATGCTGACGACGTGCTGCTATTCTCCACAAACAGACACCCACGCAGAACCTTCAACCCCATTCAACGATATTTAATCCTCCTCCAGGATTGGTGCACACTTTGGCGATTGTCCATTAACACGGAGAAAAGCCAAGCGATACTGTTCACCAAGCGCCGCTTTTCCGCCAACTTCCCCACATTCACCTACTTTGGGCAAGGAATTAGGTGGGAGAATTCAATTAAATACTTGGGAGTCAAGCTGGACAAGGGCCTAACTTTTCGGGAACACATCCGGGAGCAAGCGTATGGTCGTGTGGTGCCGTGGTATCACTATACCCTGTGCTTAGGTCTGCGATGTCTGTTTCCCTAAAGTTGCGCCTCTTTATGGCTCTGGTCCTCCCTGTCATGCTCTATGCGTGCGAAGTCTGGGGTATGGCCGCAGGCTCAAACCTGATACTGCTCCAACGTGCACAGAATAAATGTCTTCGGATTATTTATTCTGTAAGCAAAAGGTTCCCCGTGAGACTACTTCACGAGGCTTCGTCCCTCCGCTATGTGGAGGATGAAATTAGGCGCCGGGCCACCAAATTCTTCGACAGTTTGCCTCACCATCAGAGCGCTCTAGTCAGATCCCTTGGGGACTATGTACCCCGTGAGCGTCGCATAAAGCGATGCCGGTTACCCCCCTTGTCTTGCGGTCATTACCGGTAACCACATGATCCCCATTCCTGCCTAAACTAAATTACAGCTATCCAATATTAATCAAAATTCTACTTGTCTTCTTCCAAGTTTATTAACTAATCCACCAGCGGTGCACGCTGACTGTAGCACCCGGTTCAGCATTCCTCGAGGAGCAACAAGCTACCTCCCTTCTCTACACCCACTTAATTTTCATCTGTCATCCTACAACATCCACATCCCGCCACTACGTGGTAAAGCTCTTCCCAGAGCAGGTACATGACTTGACCACCTTTCGGGCTGTTCCAAACAGCCTGCCAGCCTGCAATGCCTGAATGAATGAGCGGCTTTTCTACTTTCGCTGATTCAATATTTATTACTTCTGGTTCCAGGAAGCTTTTACTCTTTTTATGTGTTTTGTAATTCTTCTGATGTGATTAAGTCTACTGTTTAATTTGATACATTCACCCTAATATATTCTGATGTATCATTGTAACATCAAGAATTACCTATTATAATGCTATAATTCTCATCGATATTTAATAATGTTATTTTTATCTAAATGTGTGAATATTGTCATCGATCGCATTATTTCGTTGAAGCCGCGCAAAGCCGGAGCTACGCGTGGGCAGAGACAGATGTGGCGCCCAGCACTAGGCGCTTGCCGAAAGAGAGAGAGACAGAAGTGGGGACAGAAAGAGACAGAGTGATGTCTGGATAATTCCTTTCCTTCCCTTGCGTTCGTGAAAGGCCATGAAACTTCAGCAGCTTTCGAGAAAAAGTGGCTCGTCTATAAGTTGCGACTCAAGTTGCGAGTGAGTCGGTGTTAACGGAGTTGCTAGTGAGTAACTATAGTGAGCTGTTAATCGTGTGTGTGCAGCTATTTGAAGTGTACCGCAAGTAGTTTACGTGTGGTGAAGCAACGAGGGACCTTGAAGGTTGCGTTTGTGCATGTTACGTAATTTTACTACTGTCAGGGTTGTAAAAAGTGTGTGTTTATTTCTCATAAAGAGCATTTCAAATTTCTGTAAACAAGACTTTTACTTTTACGAATCCGCAAATTCACAATACTTCAAAATAAAAATTCAGTGTGTCATAAACATCATTCTCTCTGCTACCTGTAGAAAGTGTTCCAATTATCTGTAAGTGTTATCACGCTAATGCATTTGCTGTGCTTCTTGAAATGTGTAGTGTTTAACGCCCGCAGGCGGTGACACTTATGATACATGAGATGAAGATGGAGCATCGGTGGAATGAGATGGCGGGGGAAACCGGAGGTCCCGGAGAAAACCCACCCCAACGCCGGGTTGTCCACCACCAATCTCACTTTGCGGTAGGCTGGGATCGAACCCGGGCCGCCTTGGTGAGAGCCAAGCGGTCTAACCACTGAGCCACGGCGTGGCCTGCTGTGCTTCTTGCTTTCTTATTCACCTCTTCGTAGAATTTGTAAATTATAGTCATATATAATTTTGTTCTTCATTCCCAGTTGCCAATCCCCTCGTTCTTAAGTATTTTGTTTATTTTCCTTAGTTTGGAGCTGTTTTAACACATTCCTTTATCAGTATTTCTTTATTCACATCTTCTGCACTGATATTTAATCCTTTCGATATAAATCTTTCATGGAGCATTACTCCAATGTAATTTGCTTCCATTTTGCTATTGTTGAGTCTTAGACATAATTAACAAATGGTGGGTATATAGAGCACGCCCTCTAAATGTCCTTTGTGTCCATTTTATAATTACACATTTTATTCACATTACGAATTATGTAGTTTGTTATTGATTTGCACTCTACTACTTCATTCTCAAAGTTTATTTTTGAATACCGTTTATATCTGTAATTTTTATTTAATTCTAAGCACAGAATTTAATTAGTTTCGCTTTTTATGCTAGTCTTCCTTTTTATGTTTACATATTGTCTTCTGAATAGGCACATTTTCCACTCTGGCATTTAAATCACTACAAATAAACAATCGATAAGTTTAATAGACTTGTCTCCAGCAGATATTTGTAAAAATTTTCTCTTCCCGTTATCTCCCTCTGGATTATACGGCCCAATTATTCTTATGTGCCCTCATGGGATTTTGAGTCTTACTTTCAGTTATCCTTTCATTTATATATTTCACAGTGAAACCTTTTGTTTCCATGTTGTATCATGCTGTTTCTCTCCTGTTTTGTTCTACCCCACTATATAGGAAAGTGTATTCATTCATATCATTTGTAATTCTGAGATTTTTGTTTTGGAGAGCACTGCTATATCCAGGAGTATACTCCTATTTTTTAGTTCATGGTGTAATTTGACTACTTTTGTAAAGGTCCATATAATAAGTTAACAAAATCCGCAATTCCGGATCGTTTAATCTTTTCCTTGCTTAGGTTATGTTGCGTCCATTAGATCTATCCTCTTTGTAATATTAACATTGCTGAGTAATAACATGTTTACATGAATAATTGCACAAACCACTAAACCGAGAGTATCCGGAGTTTTTTCTTTTCTCGAGATGGTTGCTTTAGACTTCCACTACTTATATATTGACCCGTATAAGGTGAGTTGCCTCCGTTGTCAAAGTACACTTCACTCTACTCGTACAACCTCGCTCGTCGCGCTGGCTGGCTGTATTTAGCCAGAAGGTTTTCGCTCCGTGCCCACCCGTTTAGGGTTTAACCGCAGGTAAGGTATATTCGGGATGTTGTAGGGTGACTTGTAGGGTTTTAGGTTGTATTATTTTTTAAACGTTACAGTAATTGTACCTTGGGATTGAAAGGACAGTACAACCTCGAGCATTAGCCCTCCATATTTATAAGTCAATATATATCGGGCTCTTTGTGGGTCCACGGGTCCAGCTGTTCAGGACCACCGCACCAACTGGTAGGATCCCTTATCCACCACCCGGGGTATGGGCCTTACAGAATTTACGTCCTCCATGACTCTTATACGAAATACAATTATAAGTTTTGAGCGATAAAGTAACAAATATCTTCTATTTATAGAACATCTATGGTTTATGTTTATAGTATATTTTCTCTAAGGCAGGTAAGCGGTGCTGGTTCCATTGTAAATACACGTTTTGAGATCCCAAATTAAGAGAACATTTAGTAAAAGTCTCTTGCCTGTGCACGAGTATGTGCAAACAACGAAGCTCGAAAACTAAAGGTCGCATATGTAGATATGAAATTTGGTATTAGTATCTATAGTATCTATACCAATATAAATACCAATCCAGTTTCTTCCAGAGATGTAATATAAAATTTAAAAAGAAATATTTACCTTGACAATCTCCCTTTAAGCAGTAAAATGACGTATTTTTATTTTGATAAAAGTGGCTCTAATGAGGATTAAAACAGCCGGTATCTTCGAACTGATGATACTATCTACGAATGTTACTATCACTAGGAGGATCACAACCGAACTTAATGTGGAACGCAAGTTGCACGTAGCTACACATTCGGTCTTTGCAAACCGCAAAACACAAAACGCTTTCTGTTTACTATTCGTCATCTTTGCTACTACCGCTGTCTAGCGGATTGCGGCAGAAACATTGCACGCGCATCCGCACTGGTGCCAACAAACAAAACTGACTTTCTTTTTCATTTGGCATATCATTTATAACTGAAAGTTTAATGTAATAAACGATATTCATTTATATACACCCTGTATTTTGCAGATCTTGACCGAGCCAATTTTTCCGATGGGACGAAAACATTCCTGGAACATCATAGGGCAACTGTAAAGCCATCAGTGGAGACTGTGTCTTCATCATGTTTAAAGAAATTTGAATTATTCTGGGATAACTGACACAAGCAACACAACTTATATGTTGGTGTATATTTTCGAAAATTCTTTAAGGCTGGAACATGAGAACAAGTAAAGTATATAACTTTGTTATAAAGAGTTTTATGTTAGGTGACTGAAGAATAACAAGGGAGATATGTGCATTTAATCATAGAGGAAGATATACTGATTTTGTAAGGTAATGTTAGCGGTGGGCGGACCAGTCACAGTTGCACATGAATGAGATTATAGAGAACACGTTAATGAATTGCTAAGTGTAGACAGCAGGCACACATTATGCTAAGCGTTTTGCTCAGCAGGAGGTACGAAGACATTATTGTAGGAAAACTATCATGGAAAGTTAAACAACCAGTTGTCATGGAAGAACGTGCTATTTAAAGAGCATTTATTTCCAGTTTTGTAGAAGGTACTTAAGCTATTATCTTCACCAAAGAGCATGCAATTTTCCTAGCTGACAACAACATTGCAAAATTCCATAATTTGTACGACAAATGTGTCAACATCTGCTTTAGCCGCTATTTCATTTAATTTACTGTTTCATTTTCAAAACATTGCTTTAACTAAGAAGAACTCAGTTAATGAATATTAAAATGTGTTTGTAACTAACATGAAACATACTAAGTGATTTTATTGCAACGTCTATTGGGAACAAACTCAACCTACACAATATCAATTCCACAAACACAATAATAAAAATTATTACTAACAAACTTAAGCTGATATTGCATACATGGACATATTAGGTAAACATGGACATCTGTAACTCAAGTTAATAACCAAGCAGGCCATATAGATGATGCAACAAATGCTTAGGTATATTGAAATCCCAAATTGTGACTTAGGACCAATCAGAATTAAGTATTGCGGTGGCTGAGCAACAAAAACAGAAAAAAGAACCAATGATTTGTTCTTAAATTTTTTCTTCTCGCTTTAACTCTTGAAGAGGGTAGACGTGTTTTCGGCAAAAGACTTGTTATAACTACGAGAAGTTATTGGAGTTCATCATTTGTGAACTTTAGTAAACATTTAAAATATACATCGAAGACGGGACGCTACGATAAATAATTTATGTAAAAACCGTTGCATCATTTATAAATAAAAGGAGAAGACTAATATATAGCAAAGGGCTATATACATCAGTGGAAAAAGTCGCATGTAAAGAAGAAAATGATGTCGAGAAATATAATTCCAAGTAAAGTAAAACAGTATTAATTATTTTATTCCATAGTTGCCCAAAAGTAAAATCCCTTTTGTATCGATACCATGCCTGAGAAGTTTCAAATCTCATCGTTCGCCGCAGCTGCCGGAGAGAGGATTTATAGAAATCTTCGAAAACATCATCTTCATGGCTTTTACACGAAAGGTTCATCGCTTCTACATCAAGGTAAGGTTTGGCTTCTACAAGCATCGCCACACCGAGGGAGCGCGAAACTGCGCGTGTGGGGCGTAGACCTCACGAAGTGGCGAATCCAACTTCAGATATGTCACTGAATCGTGTGATGTAAATCCAACCCACAAGGAGGGAAACCGCTCCAAATAGATAAAAACAAAGCTGTAGTTTGCACTAACAAGCAAGCGGAAATCAATGTGGTTTCCATGGATATGTGGTTTCATGAATTTGTTAATATAGTATTTAACTATTTCCAATATAGTCGAAGAGCTAGAAACACAAGTCTCTAAATCAAGATCCGATGTTGGGCATATAAAGCTTAAATGTACTATTCTTACGTTAATTCTCTTCCTTTTCTCTGCTAATGTATAAGTGAATTGTTACGCTGTTTTTCGACAGCTATGCATAACAATTGCACATTGGCAGAACGCCAATGTCTTGGGCTACACTTTATATAATTACAGTGCGATCCATATAAACCTGAACCATTCCAATTGACCTTAATTTCCATTTGAAAGCTCCCATAATGTAGAAATTTGTTTTGATGATCTCAGTGGCTCTGGGAGAATTGACAACACTTACAGCTGTTGACAATATTCTTTGATACGACTATAGATATTGAAGTATATATGGGTAACTTCAATACATTTGTGGAACAGCTGGAGTATATCGAATTGAGAGAAGGTTATTTCCAGCAAGATGGAGCAACGTGCCATACATCTAATGATACCATGGAAATTGTAACCAATTTCTTTGATAATCGAATAATCTCAAAAGGTCGGTGGCCCCACAAATTCCTTGACCTAACCTCACCGGATTTTAACTTGTGGGTATCTAAAAAATAAAGTGTACAATTGATGTTCTCAAGGAATCCATTCCAAACGAAATAAGTAACGGCGAGGATACTCTTCATAAAGCTTCAGAGAATATGGTGAGACGAGTGCAAACATGTATAGATGCTAGTGGAGGACACTTCCAACATTTTCTCTGAGATGTAGATAGTGTAATGTAATCTCCCAATTGTGTATTATATTCTCCCTAAGTTGCACTTGTGTCCTATTATTGGTTCAAAAGTTATAGCTTATTTGAAATTGTTCAGATTTATATGATCACACTATAGTTTAAATCAACTCTGCTCTCCTTGCAGCTTAAATCATTAAAGACGTTATTTGATCCTCTTTTAATATGCTAAATTGCTCTTTTTATATAATATTGGTGCTTGATCTTTGTAAATTAAAAGTGTAAATGGAAAGGTGGAGTTGGACCAAAAACTTCAAAGTTATAGCTCAGGTTTTCCAGTTTGAAATTATCTTTTCAAACCTGGTACTACACACAGCTAGGAAAAATATTCTGGAAGTGTAGATACCATGTGTTGCAAAAGTCAGTTCACAAATGGTAAAAAATTCCTTTCTAAAGCACACTTTTGTATAATGTATTGTTGGGAAATGCTGACATTATTTACTCATTTATCATTATTATCTTTAATTTATTCACTTATTTCCGTTTTAATTCTACAAGAATTTCTTGTTATTCCAAATTAGTTTCTGTGGGTTAAAATGATAAGAAGTTGTAATAGACTGTGGTAATTTACAAGCTAGCTATTGAGTTGAGAATGAATTAAAAGTGCACTATTTCCAATAAAGAATTAAATGAATTAACATTTATTCAAAACATGAAGAAGGATAATGTTGAATACTGAACACGAACAGAGCTAGTATTTCTCTGTGGGGACAACCGTAGAACAGCAAAAGAAGATGCAGATGAGTTTTATCATCGTTATCCACATATCTTAAAATTATTCTACAAAATGTTGTTTAATTATTGCTTAATTTCAAGAAAACTGTCAGCGTAATCGACATGGAGTGGCCTTTTCTTCCCAGATCTAATCAAAGAATAGAATACAATAAATGTGATTGGGAAGATGGCAACCTGCCTTAAAAGATTAGTGGGCTATTGGTTTGAGAAGGTGGTATCAGTAAAGAATCTGTACGCAGAATACTAAAATTATCACATTTTCACCCTTACAAATTACAGCATATACACACAATGTGCCATGATCTACTCAAGAAGCAAACATATTATAGCTGGATCACGCAACGTGATCGATTCTTCCTGAGGTATATTCTGTTCAGTGACGAATGCCTGTTCTGTATGGATGGGAATTGGTCACCACTCTACAGTTAACGCCAAAGGTTCTACTCCCATTAGTCCTGGACACGTAGGACCAAGGACCCGAGCCTCCTTCGACCAGGGAGTTACCGAGCTGTCCCAAAAGAGCACCTGGCGCCGCCGTGGGGCTTTCCATAGGGCAAGACCTAGAGACTAACAAGCCCCCCCCCCATCTGGTCCTGTGGACTCAAGACGGAATGGAAGTGGATACGCCACTTACGCGCACCAACTCCAAAATAGGAAAGCTACCGATATGACCTCGGTGAGGCCACCTGGTGATCTAGCACACCTTCTAATAGCTATGCTGGCTAGTACGCGGGAATATTAATGGCTTCCTTCAACCCCGTCCGGAGACGTACCCGATCTCCCACGGGTATTGGGAACCACTGCCCCCTCGATTCCAACCCAATCCGAACAACTCCCTATCAAGGAGTGGCTCGTATGTTCGGCCCGAGGTTCTTCTAGTAACGTCAGAGGTACCACGAGTGCTAAGTGTCCGCAGCGCCCGCACCACAGCAGCTGAAGGGGACGGATTCCTTCCCCTACGGGAGGTCACCACTCTACAGGAGTTCCTAGGTGGTATGGCAATTAAGTGTTAAGAACGTGGCTTCGACAAGATGGAGTCGTGGGATATTATGCTCTTTTCGCCAATTTGGACGAAGTGAACCTCAGGTGTGGCCTCCATGGCCACAATACCTCTTCACTTTTTCTGTGAGCGTCTGTAAAGCAGAAGGGTTTTCAGATGAGGCCTAAAACTTTAGATGAGTTAAAATAAACGATCACTTATACTATTCAGAATATGGCACCTGTAACACTTCTGAGTGACAGAAGAATATCAGGATGGAGTGGGGCACTGTAAATGGACAGCATTTCGAACATCTCCAAAAGTGAACATACATAGTGTAATACAAATTTAATTGAGCATTAAGAATTAATCATTTATTTTAGCAAAGTTTGACATAAACCTAGCGTATAAAACAAAAATAATGACAAATATGTAAATAATAGCAAATATTTATACGAATACATTTTCCAGTTCACAAAAGTGTGTGTACTGCAATATACAGTATTATATATATATATACAGGCTGTTACAAAAAGGTACGGCCAAACTTTCAGGAAACATTCCTCACACACAAAGAAAGAAAATATGTTATGCGGACATGTGTCCGGAAACGCTTAATTTCCATGTTAGAGCTCATTTTATTACTTCTCTTCAAATCACATTAATCATGGAATGTAAACACACGACAACAGAACGTACCAGCGTGACTTCAAACACTTTATTACAGGAAATGTTCAAAATGTCCTCCGTTAGCGAGGTTACAAGCATCCATCCTCCGTCGCATGGAATCCCTGATGCGCTGATGCAGCCCTGGAGAACTGCCGTCCACAATACGAGCACGAAGAGTCTCTACATCTGGTACCTGGGTTGTGTAAACAAGAGGTTTCAAATGACCCCATAAATGAAAGTCAAGAGGGTTGAGGTCAGGAGAGTGTGAAGGCCATGGAATTGGTCCGCCTCTACCAATCTATTGGTCACCGAATCTGTTGTTGAGAAGCGTACGAACACTTCGACTGAAATGTGCAGGAGCTCCATCGTGCATGAACCACAATGGGGTATTTTGACAATTGTCTGCACGAATGATTTCAATTTACATTTTAAGAGAAATACTAAAATGCACTCTAACATGGAAATTTAGCGTTTCCGGTCACATGTCCACATAACATATTTTCTTTCTTTGTGTGTGAGGAATGTTTCATGAAAGTTTGGCCGTACCTTTTTGTAACATTCTGTATATTGCATATCATGTGTATACCCACATGACCTAGCTGTCGACAGATCCTTAGACACCATGGACTCTCACCACACACACACACACACACACACACACACACACACACACACACACACACACACACACACACACACACACACACACACACACACAGACTCGCTCACTCACTCTCTCTCTCACACACATACATAAACAGTCACTCACTTCCAATTTGTAAGTGACTTTGTGTACATTTGATTCTCATGTCCATTTGTTAAGGCTAAAGTAACTTTTCATAACAGACATAAAAGTTTGATTCATGGAACATTTAAGATAATGTATAACATTGCTGTCATCTGAAAAATTAATTTAAGTAATTCAAAGTTTATATCAAATTTCCGGTATCTTATGTAGCTTCACAAAGCTTTTCAGTCGGACCCTATTTCCTCCAATTTCTTTACTTCATTGCTCTTCTTTCCTTAGAACTTCTTCCATTACGATTCTCTTGAACTTTATTTTTTCTACTTCAGCTTCCTCTGCTACTCAGGAGATTAGGATTAGGATTTCACTACAAAGGGGATTCGGTATGTAGGCTACCATGCTGGACCCATTGTGCCCATTGTGCCACCAAGTGGAGCATCCCCGGTAGGAAGGATGATGCGAGAGGAAATAGAGAGCGGCCGCCCGAGGGAGCCACGACAGTGCAGAGGGCAGGGTTCCTACAGTTTACTTAGATAGAGCCTTCCACCGACAGGCCGGGACAACGGACACACTCCCTTACTGTGGGACGGCAGAGAGCCCAGCAGCCAAGCCCCAAAGGTCCCGAATTGGTGCCAGCAGAGGAGCGGAAACCGGCAGCTGACCTACAGAAGGAGGAAATAGTTTACCTCAGAGTATACCATCCCGCTATGCAACGCCGAGACAGCCACCAACACTTCTACCCTGAAAGAGACCACCAGAAGAGAAATGATATGAAATTATAATGGAGATGAAATGGAGGGATAGGAAATTCGAGGGATGTAACTAACATATCCAACATTCGCCTAGTGACCCGGGGAAACCCCAGAAAAAGCCATGGGTCAGGTAGGTTGGCCACGGGAATCGAACCAGGGCCTCCCGAATGCGAGCCACAGATGAAACCGTCTGAGCTATCCCGCTCGGTGCTACCCAGGAGTCTCAAATCCAAAGTCCAGAAAACTTTATTCATAACTTCATATTTTAACCTCATTTCTTAGTGTTTATCCTATCCAGTTGCACCTCCCTACTTTATTTTAATAGAATTTTATTGTTATTTTCCAAAATTATGAATTTAACAATGGTAACTGACCATTTTATTTTTATAATTATAACGATTTTTTTTTTTTTTTTTTTTTTTTTTTTTTTTTTTTTGATAAACGTTTGCACTTTGCTTTTAATTATTTCACTTATTTGCCATTTTTCGTAAATACATATTATATATGACTGATGTCACACTTAAACATTTTAAATCTATCGAATTAACCTACGTGTTTTTATTTCCTTCACATAAACTTCTAGTGTGCAAAAGAGGCACTTGCTTCTTTGTCCTGAACACTGTTGACTTCTTCACCTTTAGCCCTACCAAATGCTGGGTGTTCGTGTTTTAAAATGTTGGGCTCCTTGTTTGGTCCAGGGTTCCAATTAGTTGCTATCCCTTCAGTTCTATTGTATATCTGCCATAGGATATATCTATTTGTAAAAATTTGTACAGTAAAAATGTGCGTAAAAACAAATGGAGGCGTGCCTTTGTAAACTCTGCAGCAGTTCAATGCTCGTTTTGAAACTTCTGATACAGCTGTTGGTCAGGAAGAATAATGCACTTTTTAGCTACCGCATATCCGTAATAATATCTATTTGGAGTCAGCTGGTGGTTCAAATTGCCAGCTAACAAAGGAAGTGCATATTCAAAAAGTGCAAACAGAGTTATTGTGTGCTGGCATGACATCCATGTGCGTGTCTGCCAGGCTTTTCGGTCGCAAAAACCGGGAAGGCTACAAAGACATTCCAGAAGCCAAGACATGCTAAACAGATGTAATACTAACTAAAATACCACCGCTAGAAGCGCAATAAGCACTCTTAACATACAAATAACTGTTCTGAAAAACACTTCACCAGTATTTATGTGCATATTATAAAGGAGTTTGCATAAAATACTGTTGAGAATGAAGTAATAACCAATGATGAATCGCACTTAATGGCAATGGGTAACTTTAATTGCTACCTTAATGACTTCTCCAGCATAATTCTAAACCTTATGTTGTAAGTGAACACCTTTGAGTATGTCCAAGGTGAAAATTTACTTGACAGTTTTCTGTCTTATAAACCATTAAATTTCATTATTAATTGCTCTGATCATGAATTGCTAAACGTTTCTTTTAACTTTAATATCAGGTACATAATACATTATTCTGCTTTTGTGTATCACTTTACTCCAAGACCTTGATATACAGAACTATAAAATTCTGTAGGTAGTACGCAGAGAGAAGGCTATTTGGCATCTTGTACAGGCCTCCGTTTAGACATGTTGCCGGCCTAATGGACATTTTCATTGTGCCTTGAAGGACGCTGTTTTTCGGAGGATTCAATTATTCATATCCCTTCAATTACCACCGCATGGAAATTATACCCTATACATTATCTTAGATGTTGCAAATTATGCCTGTATGCCTTTATATATTCCACACACAATTTCGCCCACCTCGGTAGCGTAGATGGTAGCGTGTCTGCCTCACGTTCAAGAGGTCCCGAGTTCGAATATTGGTCAGGGTGAATTACCTGGATAAGGCTTTTACGGGGTTTTCCCTATCCTGTTAGACGAATGTTGGTTAACTTTAAGCTCCATGGACCCCGGACTCATTTAAGATTAATTGCACCCATTTCATTCATCGTTCGATATGACTTAACATTGGAGGACATAAATTGAAAAAAAAAAAAAAAAAACCACCACAATTTACAAAAAGTTGCATTTTGTCGTGCTCGTGTAAATAAAAGCACGCTTGGTTCATAAAATGCATTAAACGCTGTTCAATAGAATGACCAGTGGAGCCTGTGTTTTATGTTATATGATATCAAGAAATAGGCAGAAATGGGCAGTTTTAGGCACAGGGGAATGAAAAAAAATATTTTTATATACCGAAACAAAATATGCAAATTCTTGTGCAAAATGCTGTATCACGTAACGATTTTTAGGTATTCATAATTCTTTATGAAAACTTACAGAAATGTGATGTGATGACTCATATTTGATTAATTGAAAATAATAGGTATTTTATTGCCAAATAACATTGAAAATAATAATTATTAATAATTATTATTATTAAAATAAATAAACACAAGATAATGATGAAAACCACATACCTGAATTATCTCAGAAGTGTCTCACTGTTGATTTTTTTTTTTTTTTTTGTATTGACTCTCCCGTTTGAGGAACCAACAATAGTCTCCGAACATGGCTGAATCCCAGCGACCCTGGTAACGTCTTTCCTTCTCAGAAATGTCCTGGTGGAAACGCTCACCTTTCTCATCACTTACTACAGCTCCTAGGTTTGTAGGGAAACTATCAAGTTGAGAGTGTAAAAAGTGGATTTTAAGTGACATACGGCAACTCATTTCTTTGTAGTTCCTTAATAGTTTTGAGACTAAAGTTTCATAATTTGCTTCTTTGTTATTGCCCAGGAAGCCTTCCACCACTGATTTAAATGATTTCCATGCTGCCAATTCAGCACGTTTAAGCTTTGATTAAAAAACACTGTTTTTAAGAAGTAGTCTTATTTGAGGACCGACAAATATACCTTCCTTCAATTTAGATTCACTTATTTTGGGAAAGATACTTCTTAAATACTCAAATGCACTTCTACTTTTGTCCAAACCTTTAACAAAATTTTTCATTAACCCGAGCTTTATGTGAAGTGGAGGGAGAAGGACTTTGTTTGGGTCTACTGGAGGCACATACTTAACACTGCCCATTCTTTCACTATAAAATGCTTGTCAGTTGCCCTACTGTCCCATAAGCACAAAAAACAGCAATATTTTGTGAAACCTCCCTGCAGTCCCGTAAGCAATGCAACTACCTTGAGGTCACTACAAATTTCCCAGCCATGGTTTTGATAACTAATAGCATCTAAAATGATGGACATGCAATTGTATGTCTCCTTCATTCCTATGGCTTGAAATAAAGGTATTGAAGGTAGTAAATTGCCATTATGAAGCAACACTGCCTTTAAGCTCTATTCAGAAGAGTCAATGGCTATTATTTTAAATTAAGTCAATATGAGTTGGTATCATACCTCATTTCTGTAATTTTATATAAAAGAATAAGAATATCTCAAAAACGTTACGTGATACAGCAGAGGAATATAGCATTTTTGGAATCAGCGAGTCATTTTGCATAAGAATTAGCCTATCTTGTTTCGGGTACAAAAAACGTGTTTCCTAGTGTAAGCAGAATAGGCACAAACGTATGAAACAGGAATTTATATGCACTATAAAACTAAGAAATTATACCAATAATTGTAGGAAACGTGCTTATAACTTAAAAACCTACGTTTTTGAACAAAGGAATAAAATGGGCTAGTAGGGCTAAATCCGCCCCCTAATAATGAGGAATGCTGAGGAACAAATTAGATTAAATTATCCCCTTGTTGCGGGATATTAATGGTCTAATTGGAAAATTCTCTCCTGCTACTGTAATTACTTTGTGTTTATTTATGAGCTCATCTGCTATTTCCTTATTACTAAGATAAACGCACAGCCTTTTTTTTTATATTTTAGATGCAAATCTAATATGAGGGGGATTAACTTTAGTAGCTAACTGTTACACAAATTCAATGATGCGGGCATAATTAAATTAATCAATTATAATAGCGTTTTCCTTTTTAAGGAATAACGTACTCTGAGATGCTTGCGAATAACTAATCGTTGATTTACTGTTAGATAAATTGGTAGTTGGTTGAGCTCGTTGGGTGGTGGAATCCATGTTGGTGAGGTTAGGTGACTCGGAAACCAAGTATAAATCAAATGTTGATGAATTCTTACTCAAAATATGAAAATAATTACACCAAACGTAAGAAAGCACTAAAATGTAATAGCAAACCACATTAAACAAAGCACGATGCAGACTTCTGGTAATAGTAACCATACATTTAGGAAATCAGAACCCAAATCTTCACACTTTTCACCACAGAACATATTCTTTTCACTAGAAGTCATGGCCCCCTGGAACCCCAATGATGTCCGTTAAATAAGCTATAAAAATAAAAAAGAAGCTATTTGGGGGGGAAAAAAAAGCTAGGAGCGCTATCAACCTTCACCTGTTTTTTTTTTTTCCCTCCTGCTCTCAAGTTAAAGCATTCCTTACACTATGTATAACTTATGAACTGTTTTTCAGAACTGGCTTGCACTAGAACAAGAACACATAGTACACCTAAAAGATTATGTGAAGAGAAGTGTGAGTTAGTGACTCAGAAACTGTGAAGCACTTCTATTTATGCACTATTATTGTTCTTGGGAGACTTCATTTACGACATCCCAAGCCGAAAAAGACAACACGAATAAAAATATATTTACACAGTATTAATAACAGGGATTTTGATATGCAACTGTAGGAGATATATTTATATAAAGCATAATAATACAGCTTTCAATTCCTTTATGTTGAAGTTAAGATTCTTACATTTTTCTTATTAATAGATTTTGTGCTATTCAATTAAAGTTATACACAGTTAAAGTCAAACAAGGAATTATTAATTTAAAATGAGGCAGTTATAGATATCTTCTTTTGTATTAAGACCAGAAAAGCAAAATTATCAGATACATTTGTGAGATAAATGAGGTAAACTATAGAACTATTAAAATATATTTTAAAAATTGCAACAAGTGGAACATAATTCAGATTTTAAGTGCAATAATGCGGATACGAAAGGAAATATTATGCTGAAATTCAAAACAAAGATGGTTATTTATATAAGACTGAGATGAACATAAAACTTTAATTGAAATGGTTGAAAACCTCAGAAAATTATTGTATTTTTAGTGCAGCGTCCCTTAAAACAGGAAGCAAAAGCAGGTTTAAATACGAGTGTGGACCCAAAAGAAACCGGTCTCCAAGGGCTCTGCCACTCCTAGACGTAGTGCAGGGTTCTCACGCTAGGTGGTGTAAGTAGAGAGCTTCATGAAACAGCTGTGCAGACGGCGTCAGTATAGAGCTGAACGTGTAAGTGTGGTATTGTGTTTCTCTGACTGTTGGCGGGTTACCTCTGCGAAGTCGTTATGGAAACTTTAAAAGAACAAAGAGTGTGTGTGAAATTTGTTTCCTGCTTAAAACAAAACTGCAAAGGAGACATACCAAATGCTTCAGGAAGCTTTCCAGGAGGACGCTATGAGCCGCAGGTTTTCAAGGTTTTCGAGTGGTTTGGGTGCTTTGAACGTGGTGAGATGTGTGTTGAAGACCAAGCTCGTTCTGGGCGCCCTTCAACATCGCGAAATGAGGAGAACATTGAAAAGGTCCGCCAAAAGATCAACGAGGATCGTCGCCAAACGATCGACCAAATTTCAGCAGCGACAGGAATCAGTTGGAGGTCGAGCCAGCGGATTTTGAGGGAGGATTTGCACATGAGACGTGTTACTGCTAAATTTGTTCCGCGCCTTCTTACACAGGAGCACCAAACCATCCGCATGAATGTGTGTCAGGACTTGAAAACAGAAATTGCACGTTATCCAAACTTCTTGAACAAAGTCATCACAGGGGATGAGAGTTGGTGTAACGGGTATGAACCAGAAACCAAGTAAGCGTCAAGCCAGTGGAGGACTCCCAACTCACCCAGACCAAAAAAGCAAGGAAAGTGAGGTCAGATGTGAAGACGATGATCGTTGTCTTTTTTGATGTTCGTGGAATTGTGCATCGGGAATTCATAGCCCCTGGCCAGACTGTTAACCAGCACTTTTACTTGGATGGTATAAGGCGTCTACGAGAGGATGTGAGAAGGAAACGCCCGGAACTTAGGCGATCAGGTGACTGGTTTCTGCATCACGACAACGCTCCAGCACACACGGCCTTACGAGTGACCCACTATTTGGCATCTCAGAGGTGGTCTATCGTTCCCCACGCTCCGTATTCGCTGGACCTAGCCCCGTGCGACTTTTTCCTATTTCCACGAATGAAAAAAAGGCTAAAAGGGGAGCGTTATGACGATGTGGAGGTGGTAAAATCAGCTTCACAAACGGCGCTGGACAATATCAAACTTGAAGAGTTCCAAACATGCTTCCAACAGTGGAAACAGAGATTTGACAAGTGCATCACATGTAATGCAGAGTATGTTGAAGGTGACTGAAATAATTTTGTAGAAAGGTTCATCAATAAAGTTTTTACGACAACAATCCGGTTTCTTTTGGGTCCCCCTCCTCGTATACATATAAAATACGCAGCTTTCAGAAATGATTTTGGGAAACGCGATGGGTAGAAAGTGAGAAAGTTGCAACTGAAGAGGAATGTTTGAGAAGGAAGACATTTCATGAAAGGAAAAAGTTATTGTAAATAGGTGAATCGAGTGCATAGCCTTAGCAGTACCCTTTTAATCAAAAAATATATGTATACCTACTTGGCAGCTGTTCAAAGAAGAACAAGCAAAGAAAAAAGGTATTTTAAATACTTACGTGTATATATAGCATCGTGCAGGCTTACAGATGCAAGCTAATGGACAGGCCAGGTGTAAAAGACTTTTATTGTCCTTGAATTACATCAAGAGTTTAACTTGTCATACTTTTACCAACATAGTAAAGGAAAAGCTTAATAGGAATCAATATTCTAATTACGGTTTGTTATCTTATTACTTCAATTAGCGGTAAAGGAATGAATTTGTTTTACAGAGGGTGAGTTGCGGCAATGATGGTCATTAGGCTTCAATATACAGCGAAGAAACTTTATGGCGAGCTGAGCCGTAAGTTATATAACTACTTTAAAAGTTGTCTTTCACTGACATAGGTTTCCACATTCTCTCTTCTACAAAAACTTATTTTCTTTTTATTTCATGATAAAGCAAATAAACATTGTATACACATTTATGCATATCATTGTAGGATACGACTTTTAAGCCCAAAATTGGCATGTCTTACGTAATGCTTCTGAATGAACATTTCCTTTACATGAACATAGAAAAATTAATGTGCTACATGCATATAACCTTCTATACTGTGACTTTGTGGGTTCGTAGAATTAAAAGTCCGAGTTGCAGATACCCTAAATGTTCTTTATTTCCGCAGAAATACACTCTGATCAATTCTCACGTAACAATATTACGACACATACACACAGTCTACCAAGGTCGATGACCAAACTGCGTTCTGATTGCACCTGTTTACAACATCAGCTGTTTACTGCTTACGACTCTCCTGTTACATCTGTTCACGACCCATTCTTGGCGAGTCGTCGCTCCCTTATATACCTCATTGATAATGCTAGATATTTCCGGAATAAACAAGAAACCGATTAATCTCTATCAATCAAGATGTCACCAAAAATTTCCATTTATCTCAGTTTGTTTGTTTCGGCAGACCGTTATCTGCGTGCTATCTTTATCTGCCGGCTCTTTGTGTACAAAAGCCGCGCTATCGTAGATAGTGGGTTCGCGACACTGCTCCCTGCTCAAGGCTTGCTGTCCGAACAGAACCATCGTAGCGGGCTAGACCATCCAGGTGTACCACCAACATCTTCCTTCGGGGCACCTTCTGGATGCGGTTGACCACATCGTTAATCCTCTTCACCACCCGGTGCGGTCCTTGCAACGGCTGTAGAAGTTTGTCGATTATTCGGTTTGCTATCAGGTGGCCTCCTGAAGTACCGGCGTGCACTTCCTCCAAGACCTCCAGGACCTTACTCGGGGAAGTACCAACTGTTCTCTCTGCGTCTTCCCATCGGGTGATTCCCATACCCGAAACAGCACGCCCTTTCTTGTCTTCAGTAAGTCCCATTGGGCCCAGTACGACTTGTATGAGCGCTCCTTGGTGCAACGCCCTCCCAAGTTAGTCTTGCCCCTGCCTCCACTTCTTTCAAGAGTGGCCCCAAGTCTGCGTCCGCCAGCTGCTCCCTCCTCAGCCTGCACTATCCCAGCCATCCGCAGGCACTACCATGACTTCTCCGAGAGCTGCGACACGCCCCTTCTCTTCCACTCTTGTGAATTGGCTTCACTCCTCTGGGCAAGGTCTTCGGTACATGGCGTCTGCGTTACCGTGGCTCTTCCCTCTACGAAGTTCAGAGGTGAAGTCGTACTCCTGCAGTCTCTGCACCCAACGGGCTGCCTGGCCTTTCAGGTTCCTAAAGCTCAATAGCCAGGTGAGGACGGAGTGGTCAGTCCTCAGGTGGAATGGCTGACCACACAGGTATTTGTGGAAGTACTCCAAAGTCTTTACTACCGCCAGTAGCTCTCACCGGTGACGCAGTGTTTCTTCTCTGCCTTGGATCAAGGTGAGCTTGTATCGTCTCAGCAGTTATCGAATATTCTCAAGCTGTTCTCTGGTCTGGTGGTCGGTCGCCCTCTCCAATAAGCCTTCCAGCTGGGGCTCCAGGTGTTGCTTCGGCACCGGCTCCTGTGTCTTGTCGATTGCTGTCACGCTGACCAAGGGCTCGCACGTCCCCAACTCCGTTCTGGCCTGGACGTCATGATCGATGTCTGCCAGATTGAGTAGCCTCACTGGCACCTCCTCTCGGCACGACAATAATGTCCTGGCTACACATAGTTCGTGCACAGGCGTCTTATGGTCCAGCATCATGTTCTTGGTTCGCTGGCCTTCCAGTCGTGCCGTCACCACCACCTCGCTTGTCGCGGGGACCACCACGTCTTCCTTCAAGACGACCTTACAGATTCCAAGGAAAAAGGTGGTTGGAATTTTAAGGAGCTTGTTGCTGTATGTGGGCTTTGAAATTCGATGCTCCTTTAATCCTGTATGTCCAAGAGGGAATGTTTTATTGGTGGACTTTCCTTACTTATGAATAATTACAACTAATTACAAATATACTATAAATAATTGTAGTAAAATTTTATTGTTCCAACTGCTTTGTGTTCATCATGATTCACATGCATAATTACATATTCCTTGTAGGAGTAAAGGCTTAATCTTTTTTGTATGAGCACTAGATTAAGACACGGAATTTTTAAATTGAGAACATTATGTGTCACCATTTGACAAAGAAAACAAGTAATAAAAATATTTTGGACATATTTAATACTACAAAATAACTTTACATAAGTGTTGTTCTTTAGTAAGATCTCAGTTATTGTGTGACAAGATTTTACATTTCTCTTGCATTTACCAGTTATTCATTCGGGATGAAGGGAATTTCACAGGCTGTTCCCTAAAAATTCAAAATGCTTTAGCTTTATCAAAATAGTTCAAACAGATATTAGTCCATCTAAATTTTGGATAACTTACGGATGGCTTCCCAGTTTTCTCTCACGAACCCCAACTAAAAGACAGTATACAATGTATAAAATGCAATTATACACTTCAAATATATTTTGGAAGGTCAACCATATGTAATGCTCACAGACCGTAAACTTTGGTGTACGCTTTTGGACATGACTTGGACAAAGTATCAACCAGACAATTGTCAATTGCAGTACATTGCACTGTTTACAAACAATATAAGATACATAGCTAGTCAAGATAACGTTGTGGTTGATACCTTGTCACGTTTAGCCACTATAGAATCTGTCACCTCTATGCTATGATCAACTTGCACTTGTGGAAGCAGATGAGCTAAGATAACTTTAACAGAATCTGGTATAAAAGAGGTCAAACTCAGCGTACCGGATAGCAGAAAGCAAGTATGCTGCACCACGTCGACAAAATACACACTCCCGTATATTCCATGCAACTTTCGTCAAGCAACCTTTTCATCGGTTCATCGCTTCTCTCATCCAGGAATCAGAGAAACAACCAAAATTGTTACCGAACGATTCATTTGGCCGTCAACAATTAATGCGGACATATGGCGACTGCCAAAGATCTAGAACTTATCGACTCACCAAATTCTCAGTCGACCAAATCCCCATTTGGACAAATCCTAGTTCCCAATAACAGATTCAAACACATAAATATTGATATCGTGGGACCCTTACCTGTATGTGAAGAATTCAGACATTTCCCAACGGTTATAGACAGATACTCTAGATGGATAGAAGCGATACCGATAGTAATTCAAACAGTTGACACTGTCGCATATGTTTTAATAGACAACTGGTTTTCTCGATTTGGTATTCCTAGAAAAGTAACTACTGATCACGGCTGACTGTTCGCAAGCCAACTGTTCAAATCTTTAGTAAATACCTAAGATTTCAGGACACCAGAATATTGCATATCATCCCCAAAATAATGACCTCATCGATCGCCAACACTGCACCATGAAAGTAGCCCTCAAATATAATCTTCTACAATCTACGTCGTAGATCTACGTAGGTGGACTCAGTATCCCTAGTTTTACTGGGCATGTGGTCTGTAGTTAAAAGAAGATTTAGGTTATAAAGAGGCACACCGCTTTGCTTCCCAGGAGAAATGTTCACAAACCAACCTAGAATAACACAGCCAGATTTTGTGAGACGCCTCCAAGAGACAATAAGAGGACTAAAAGCAAGACAAACATCAGCGTATGGCAAGAAAACTATCAAAAATTTTACTGCTTGCTTACAATTTTCATGCATTGTGGATCCACATTATCGCAACTCCAACCTAAGTACGATGGCTCATATCAAGTAAAATACAGGACCGAAAATTTCTTTGCAATAAATATCTGAGGATCGATAAAACACGTCTCGATAGGCCAACTGAAACTAGCATTTCTATTGAAAGAAGATCTTCCTACAGCTACGAACGATTCATATGCTAATACCCAACAGAAAATCCATGCTGATCAACCATACAGAAGTTCACCGGGTCAGGGCGTAAGGTTCACTTCCCTTCACGTTCCGTAGACTATGGGGTAGTATGTAGCGTTATTTGACCAGATAGTGGAACGCACATTAGCAGTGTTCTGTTTTTTTTAATTATGGTGGTGACATTTGAGGATTTAAATAAGACATCTTTTGTTTTTATTTATTTTATTTTTGAGATCTATAAAAGAGATTCAATAAATCAAAGCAAATAGTACATATTTTATATAAAATTTAAAGCTATAAGTATATATTTTACTAATTTTGAGTACAGTTATATATAAAATGTGAAGAAAAATTGGTAAACATCTCCAAAACAGGTAAATAACGGAGAACTTCAGGAATCACGTTTCTTATGATGTTATCCTCTGCTTCCATTTGAAGTAGGAAATAAATGCTTCAGGTGAACTGCATAAATTCAATTTTGTCCTGGCATTAGGATATCCAAAATGAAAATAGAGTGGATGCTTTGGAAGAAGAAATTGTGGAAGTTTATAACTTAAATGCAGATCTTCATGAGAATATGTGGCTGCTTCTTCTGAGTGTAGAGCTTCGGAAAAGAATGTGCACTAGTGGTGTTGATATCTGGATACAGTGCTGTTGCCAATTACAACTGAGAAGGCTTGAATTAGTATAGAGCTCCTTTCTATTTGAAGTCAACGGTCTTCTGCAAGGAGTTTTCCAACATTATCACAGTATTCTCTTCTCTGGCGGAAATACTTTCAATGGGAAATAAAATCTCTTCTCCTAAGAAATGTCAGTAAGAGACATCACAGATTAATCAAGAATTCCATGAAAGCATTACAGCATGTAACAGATGCAAAATAAAGCAGTAGATGATTTACCTGAAAATCTGACACTTATGTTACTCTAAAATTGTGGGTATAGTGCAGTTTGGCACCCAAAAGTTGAGAAGGATTACCATATGAAGAAACAACGAATTTAAGAAAATCAGAAACCCAGAGAAGCTTTGCCTTGGGTCGAAAAGCCATATATAGGTACTTCTTAATTTTTAAAAGCAAAAATGTGGCTACTGGGATTATGACAGTGACTGCAGTGATGAGTGGGCGCAAGAGGACTTTTGTGGTGCAGGGAATGTCAGTTGATTCATCAATGGCCAAGGATATCAACAGATTCAACACTCCCGGTGTTCCATAAGAAATTACTTCGGTTGCTGAGTCCTCATTAGCCATGTCACCAAATGCAGATGGAATAAACCGGCCGGCTCGCACAGCCCGTTGTGGACATCTAGTAGCCGGACATACACAGCAACATCTAATAATCCACACACAGTAGCCAAAGGAGATCCAAAATTTTATCCGAATCAGTAACAAATGTCGTCAATACTATTGGAAATGTAACAGTAAATTTAGGTTGCCACAACAGCACATGAAAAATAATAAAGACAATTTAACAGAAACAAAAGCATTCTTATTTAAATCTCCAAATGCTACCAACATAATCAAACATAAAAACATTGATGTGCGTTCTGTTGATAGGTTAAGTAACGCTATAAAGTGAACTGTTTATCAAAATTAAAGTTGTATTAAAGTAGAAAATACAATTTAGAGTCACAACTTATAAATAATTGCGTACACTTGAATAATATAGAACACGCCAAAAGATTTGGCATTTACGCATTACACTAAATAAACAAAATAAATAAATAAATGATAAATAAATAAGTATATATATATATAAATAAATAATAAATAAATAAATAAATAAAAATGAATAAATAAATAAGTAATTAAATAAATAACTAAATAACAAAATAAAATAAATATATATAAGTAAATAAATAAGTAGATAAATAAATAAATAAATACATAAATACTTACATACATAAATAAATAAATAAGTCCTTTTAGGAAATATTAATGTCTGTTGTGCAATGCGATGCTCTGTTTTAGCTATGTTTAGTAATGTAAAGACAGTTTTTTTGTAATTGTTTTAATGTGTGAAATATGTACTTAGTATATATATTACTGGCTCCTTTTGTCCATTTTAGAATTTACATTCATTACTTATGTGGTTTTTTGTTTGTTTGTTATTTACGTCCTCTAACGTTAAGTCATATCGGACGGTAAATGAATTAGGTGAAATGTTGCTCAAATGTGTCCAGGGTCCATGGAGCTTAGAGCTACCCGACATTCGTCTTGAAGGATAAGTGAAAAACCCGGAAGAAACCTTATCCAGGTAACTCACCCTGACCGAGATTCGAACTCGGGACCTCTTGAACATGAGGCACACATGCTACTATCTACGCTACCGAGGCGGGCACTTTTGTGGGTCCCAGAGTTTCATACACAGCTGACGAAGAACCACATCTGCATATCAGTAATCGATACTAACAATGGCTGAAGGAACGAGCATAATATCAGTCTTCATTCCACTTCAATTTAAGGTTTGTACATGGCCTTGGCCCTCAAAATATGCAATGCAACTAAAGGTGAGTTACCGTCTATGTAAGTTTACCTATGCGTTTGGTATTTTTACAGACTGCTTCTATACCCCACTTTTAACTCCAGTGGCCATATTGGCGGCCGTTCTCCTTTGGAACAAATCGAAAGTATTCGTTGGATTTTAATCATTAGATCACACACACATACGCATTCTCCTACATACTTCCAGACTGCGGGGAAGATGGGGAGTCATCTTGTTGGAGAAAAATACGGGGCCAGCCTACGGACTGCTGTCCCCTATTATATTCTGGTTTGTCCATTTTTTTTTTTTCAAACATCAATTCACTGTTTTGGTTTAGCTCAAGTTTCATTGCTGCATCACTTAGTTCATAGTGTCACTTCACTAACGTGAATTGTCACTTCATTTACTCCGCAGCATAGCAACTTAATGAAATTCGCACGACATAGCATCTTTGGTCCACTTCACTCTATAGGGAGCCAAACACCATCCCTTGTAGTACTAACGCTCCCCGTACATTGCAACTAACGTAACAACTTTACAGAAAACGTGCTTTGCGCCGCACCAAAAATCGCTAAATCGCTTCCTCACTAAATACAGCGGGTAACTCAGACAGTAATATTTGTGGCCCACAAATGGCTGTAGTTTCGATTCTCATGGCTACCTTTCCATGCACCTATTGTTTCGAGTTTCCGCAAGTCGCTAAGCGAATACTAGAAGGGTTCCTTACCTACATCCCCGAATTTCGTCTACCTCCTTTTCACCTCACTTCATGCGTTTGGTTCTCTCAGGGTTGACCCGGTTCGATAGCCAGTACATGTACTACATGACAGGGAAAGGGATGTTCTTTGTAAACTTTTATTCCTCCGCGGTGTGATCTGCGACTTCCGAGTCTGCCAAGGTGTTTGTGCAAGCGTTCAGCGGGGCGAATGGAAGCCACCAGAGAGATTCAGTCACGGAATATTGGGTACGCTATCCACTCTTTGTCGGGGATCCTGGAACATCCATCCTCTTACTCCTCTCACCTCACCCCTGCCTCACAGGGGCCCAGTCTGTGCTGCTTACCATTCTATTTATGTTTAAAGCATATTTAGGTTATGTATTGTAATCACAATATTAGAGAAGCAAACATTTCCTATGTAAAGGCTAGTTTCAGTACCTTTTTTAATCTTAAAGGGGGACGTATGCAAATATTCAGGGTCTTACATAAATAGCCACAACATCCAAAGTTTTCAAGTTAGAGAAGTGAAACTTAGTATACTCATTTAAGATAATACAGTTAATATGCACAATGTTTTTCATAATTTTCCATTGTGTATAATTAATGTTACATATTTTTTCTATATGCAGAGATATTTACAAACTTAAGCCCTTTTTTTTTTTTCAAAATTCACATATGCTATCCTTCTGAAATTTGGTATATTATTTTAAAACACACTAAAAATCATTTGTTGGATTTAGATTTCTTATTGAAGCTGTACAGAATTTAAAAAAAAATGTTAATCATATGCATCCTTTAAAAATTAAAATAATTTCATATATTTTGTAACATCGCATTCCATCTGGAGCTTAATCTTAAGTTCTAGAACCAACAAAATGTTCATTGTGGCATAAGAAAGCTGTGTGCTAAATTGCATCACTGTAGATGAAGTATTTTGATAGAAAAATAGGTTGAAGTTGTAGAAAATGCAAGTTACAGGGAAAGGCAGTTTAAAATAAAATAAGTATTATTCAGTTTGCCTTTTAATTTTAAGTCAGAACTTCCCATATCCATAGTCTGTATCCTCATTCTGGTGTTCTTCAGCCTTTCCTTTTAAATTCCTCTTCTGACTTGCTTCTTTCTGCATTAATTTCCTAGCTCTTTCTGCACCAGTGATGTGAATGTTGTCGATACTCTGCAAAATTGTTTCCATAAACACACCAGGTTGATACCCTAACTGATGCATAACTTTCTTTCTGCCAATATTCCCATTATTAAACACTATTGCAACATCAAATGTAGCAATTTTCACAACTATGGAAGACACAAATGATGTTTTGGGACACCTTTTCCATATCACACTGTTGTGGTTTTCATTTGGGTTTTGTGTCTCTCCATAGAGACATTTTTTTAGATTTGGGTGTCTGGGTGTGCTGTAAGTCTGGGTGTGCTAAGAATTCGTAGGTTGGCTTTATAGATTTCAAGACAGCTGATGGAAGACTATGTGTTGCTACTATGCTACTATGCAACACTAGGGCATTTAATTTTTAAAGGTACATACAGACCACGTACAGTCATAATATTTTGGTGTTTGATAGCTAATACTATATAATATTTTACAAAACAATAAAAACATTAGATTATTTGAACATTTTCTCGTACGTCCCCTCTTAAGGTTACATCGAGGAGGGTTATGCTGTTCCCAGACACAGATACATCAGTAATGCACTGTTTTTGGAGAATACTTTTTAGGATTCGGGCAAGTAGAAAACAACATATTTCCGATGAAATATTGGTATCCTACTTTCAGGTGCAATACAGTATAAGTCGCGCAATGGTTCTTAACCTTCACCCATAGAACAGTCAGCAAGCCCAGGTCTAACCATTTTAGTCTTCTGTCTCCGTCCTACTCCTATATTCAGCGAACTTATCGTTCTTGTTACTTCATGCAATATACCGTATGCATCGTCTGCCTTCATGTACTGTCTGCCCAATACAAGAAGGCAAACTAGAGGAATGGGTAACATTATCACTTTTGCTGCCGCACGGTGTTTATGCTCGCTTTCCCAGAATGACAATGATGCTAGTTTCGTTTAAAATACGCAAGTGTTGTCACATAACTCACGCATGCATAATGCCTATCACTACAGTTACTACAACGAACATTAGATCTGGCAGCATGGGTGAGTCGTACGCACTCTCGCACATTCATTACCTAGTAAACAGAACCACTAACAGAGCAGATAAACAGTTCAAACGCCTCTTCCCCTTTATTCGTCTCCTGCCTTCTAGTGCTGGGTATATAGTACAGTGGACTGTAAAGTATGGTGCCACCGTCATATGTATATATTAGTGTTGTGATAATGCCTTCTGTAATTTCAAAGTTAAAAGGAAAGACTCTCCATAACCAAACTTGTGAGGTGATTGTTAGTGTATAAAAATACATTAAGGAAGAGAAAATGCATAAGGATCGCTACTCTCCTAAGCATTTCAGAGTGATTAAGAAAGTGCAAGAAAGAGTTGTAAATTACAATAGAAAACTGAAGACTTTGGTAAAGAAATGAATAGTGAGTATTATGTTGAATATCTATGCACAATGTAAAATCCAAATTTACCCCGTAAAACGGTGCTAGTTATAGATAAAGTTTCTTATCATAATATCTAAAACTTCAAGTTCTTTAAGAAGAAATATCCTTTCTTGGTTACAACATCACACTATTCCTTTGATGAAAATACAATCAAAAATAAAATTATTTGATTTATTTTTACCAACAAGCCGACTCAAAAGAATATTTTTTAACCAAATTCTATCAGAATATAATCATGTAAACCTTAAGGCTTCCTCTACACCAGATCTGAATCCTATAGAATTAAATGGGCAGATGTCAAGCACTGAGTTGCTCTTAGAAATGCAACCTTTAAAACAAAAGACGTTGAAATGTGCTGCCAATGATTTGAGTCAATTGACAAATGGAATGGGGAAAGGTATCCCATCATGTGAATGAAATAGAACAAGAGTACTGGAAAAAAGATATACCAATGTAACAAATATCTGCAAGAATTATAACTGAAGAAATGAGAATAACAGTAATAATGGCTCCACAGAATAAGAAGAAAAAGAAAAAGAAATGACATGCATAGAAGAATTAAAATGTGATTAAAGGCAAAATTGTTTAACTCCGTGCTAAATTACTGGGCGTAAATAAAAATCCTTTCTGAAATTGTTGTATTTAATTTTTTTGGAGACCGCACGCCTTCCCTCAATACATAGCGATGCGTGAAATAAACAATCCAGTGTTATTTGAGGGGGCGAACTCATCGCAAAGAGAAATCGCTGTCATTGGAGGCTAGGGAAAACAGGTACAGCCTCGCATCAAAACTTTAATTTAAACATTTCAGTGTTCAGGAACCATTGCGCGAACAATACTTCCTCTAGCTATTATACGTAATACTTCCTACAACAATGACTCTTTACTCCGCAAAACACTTGTAATACTGCACGCCAGTGACATAATGATTACTGTACTGATGTACGTTATACCGTATCTCAGCGCTACATCGTGACGTTTCACAAGGTTAGTTACACTTCAGGGCAATCAGTTCACTGGTTTGATCATTACTATAGTACGAGAAACTGTTGTCTAGTCAGCTTACAACCTGACTTGCCGTATCAACTTTTCATTCATTTATTCACTCATTCAGCCCTTAATACTCAGACAGCAAATGTATCAATAGAATTCATCTCTTGTATCTTCTTATAAAGAGCAATTCTTGCCAACGTAATGCTAGAAACGGAATAGATAGAGCTGGGAATGCTTCACTATCTACATAGGCAAACCTATAAAAAGAGAAAATTCGCGAAAACAAATCTTAAGATATGTTGTGCAATGAATGACTAGTGACAGCGAAATAAGGATATAGGTAAATAAAACATTTTCTTCAATTTTCTTTAATGCAGTTTATCCTGTATTTAATGCACAGTATGTCACATGCATTTTATTTAATAAAGCATTAAGGATTGGTTATGAAATGGAATCAGGCTAGTTACCTGATTAAAATGCACCTAGAACCAAGGCACTTGTATTAAAGTTTATAGGGAATTTGGTGACATGTGAAGCCGCTGAAGTTTTCTTACACGTGACACACACAATAATCACAAAAGTCTCTTAACAGCTTACTACGAAGGTTAAAAATATTGCTAAAATATAAAATTAGTTTACGAAGTATTGTCCAATTTTATAGCATCAAATTTAAAAGCTTTTGAAACATCCAATTACATATTTTACAACTTTTATTTTATCTAAAGTTTCGCATGCACCTTAAAAGGTTCCCGCAGAGAAGAGGGGTATAATGGCTTAAGCTGCTTCGACGCAGGTGCTACGGGCGTTGTCAGAAACACACGTAGCCGAGCATCCGTGCTCCTCCTGGAAGGTTAGGATTGGGTTGGTATCAATAGGGCAGCGATTCTCGACAACCATGGAGTTTGGCAAAGTCTGGGAGTCGAGGCGAGGTTGTAAGACGCCTTAATATCCTCCGGTAGCAACCTGTAGCTGGTAGACTGGCCTCCACGACTGTTTTTTTTTTTTTTTTTAATTTTGTTTTGTAAATTAGTTCACTTGCGTAAGGGCGTGTCAACTTCCGTAGCTGAATAAATGGGGGAGGTCCTTTTAAAAACAAATATAGATCCTAATGGCAAATTAGACAGGAGAGAGTCATTTGGCTGGCGCTTCTCTGGGCAGAGAGGGGAAGCTGCATTGCTGGCTCAGCTTGTTCTTTCTTTCAAATGTTCTTTTTTCTTTATTTTATCTTAGTTATGATATTATATTTATTTGTACAGTTTCCATTCCATTACATGAAATTGCTGACCCAAGATTTAGTCACTGACTCAGGTCCCCTGGCCATAAGCCTTTGGTTTTCCTGAGCAGCTTGTTGTTATTTCTTCTAGACCTTTGCTTCTTTTACCCTAATCCACTTTTCTCTTAACCTATATAAGAATTCTCCTAAACATCTATTTTTCTTTTCACCCATCCCCGTTAACATGCGTTACGCCCCTACCTCTTTGCCATACTGTCCCATTTCTTATCCCTTATTTTTCTCCTGCAATTTGTTAACTTCTTACATTCTACCAGGTAATGTACAGTGCTCTCTTCATCTCCACAAAATTCACATATCCCAACCTCATTACTTCTCAACCATTCATGCTATGCCTTCTCATCCAGTTTTGTCACTTTGATCTATATATTTTTCCCTACCCCAATCTGTCTTTAATTGCTTATAAAATTTCAAAGATTTCTTTCCTTTTGTACTTTCCCATATCCCCTGCCTATCCATGTGTAGTACTCTGGTTCTCACTTCCTTCCAAAAACTGCAGTGATTTGACTCCTCTGGTCTCCATAAATCTCCCATGCCTATCTTCGATACCATTCTTTCCAATTCCGACCACCAACTATTTGTGTTCTTAATGCTTTTCTGTTGCTTCATGCACAGATTCAATAATTCCCCTTTCTGCCTTTTAATGCACTTATAGCAGAATTTATGTATTCTATCTATTATTATTCCCCTCCATTTTGTATTATCCAACTCTAGTAATGTCACTTCTCTTGGTGCCGATTTTGACAGCCCTTGTAGTTCTTTGCAAACCAATCCATACATTGGCCTAATTGTGTACCTATCTCTGATGTGCCCCATACCTCCACCGCGTACATTGTTCTGTATTCAACGACCGCTTGATACATTCTTTCCAACCATCTAACTGACATCTCCAGTTTATGTTTACATATTCTTACTCCTGTCATTGCCGCCCTGCCATTAGCACCTTAGTTATATTCGATATGCTCTTCTCGTGCTACATCAGAATGTTGAGGCACCATTTCCATTTTCAGAATATTCCATGCTGCAACTTCCATTTTTCCAAATTCAACTAGTTATCTGGAGGAGCGTTTTCAAGTTTGCGATTTATGAATGTTTGGAACAAGAGAGATATCGAGACAGCGGTGCATTAAAATGCCACCCAAAGAGATGATGTTATATAATACCTGACCACATCAAAACATGCTTTGTGATGTGTTAAAGTTGGAAATCAACGTGAGAGTTCTCTTCTGCAAAAGTACCGCATGCGTACTCTGGTATTTGGCACAGTCATCTGTGAACATCACCTTGGACGTTGATGTCAGTTTAGAATGTTGCTTGAGTAGACCGATATGCGACAAGGCGCTTGTTTACATTCGCGTCAGACAGCTTATTGATGAAGATTGGACGTAAGGCCTCCCCTTCATGTAATCGAATAGAAACCATGGTAAAATATGTATTTTATAAAATCTTTGTGAACGGATTCTATGGGAGAGCACTTTAACTAACTCACTTTGGCACATGTCTCAGGTGCGTTTTCTTTCCTCCAGTTCTCGACTTTCACACTTCCTGTCACTAACCATTTCATTTTCAGAAATCATTTTCTTGGCTTATTAAATCCTTCCCTATGTTCTCGTAAGTATATGTATGCATCAGAGGCTAATCTTAGGTGGTTCATTGCGGTGCACCTTGTAGGTGATGTGGAGATGATAAGGCGAACTTTTCTTTGATGCGATGATAAAGTAGCTCTGCAGATGTGTTACCAGTAGACTGATGACACTATTTTCTGATGTTCAGAAACGTGAGACTAATAATTCTGTTGCTTTTGGGTTAACGTTTTTTGAAACCTAAATACAGTCCAATGTTGGAGGCTCAAATTTCCTGAGTTACCATTACACAGACAGCTCAGATGATAGTTTCATCTAGATGAAACTACGTTGTGAACTACATGTAACTTCAGTTATCAACATAAGTACTTAATGTGAGTTATAGGTATTTATGCATGAAAGGTCTTTATACGTAATTCATATCTTTGTTTTCTAAACGTTTAGAGGAAGTTAAAGCGTGAAGTGAATAACCACCTACTTGTCTTTACAATATTTGCAAGGATGTTTGTATATTGTTCCAAGCTTATGCTGTTAGGAAGGTTGTGGGGATGCTGATATAGATCTGGTTTAACGTTAATGTATTGTTTATTCTTAAATAAAATGAGAGGATAAAGTTTTGAGGAACTTCTGTATCGAGCGTGCTGGGTTACTTCATCACTATATCTAACGAGTTAAGATAACTTGATTAATACTATGAAATTATTTGCTTATTTTATTTAAAACAGGATATTTCATTTGAAATATTAATTATACAATATTTTTCGATTCCTCTAGGAGGCCATGAGATGTGATAAGAGAAATGTGTTATTGTGCGCTAAGAAATAGTGATTTTATCGCTTAAAAAGTGTTTCTCAGTAAATTAGGTTGCAAATACGTTTAATAAAAGCATCTTAAAATCATGAAAATATTAGTGTAGTCATCGTTTGAGTGTTACTGGTTGCTGGTACTTATATTTGTTCGAGTAACCTCCAACATCATGGCTGAAAACAATGCAGCCATTAGAAAACGAACGGAATCCAAGAAACATAACCTTTCAGTTTTTGCTACAACAAACCCATTTGGACCATTAGCTCACATGTTGACTGATGAAGCACCGGATTAAGTAAGTACCCAAAAACTGTCTAAAATTAAAAAATGTAAGGACCACCACCTATTTATGTTAACAACATAACCGATATGAATATAATTTTGCAAGCATCAGGGCAGAAAACATTGGCACATTCAAACATGTAACAATTGACAATCAAAACGTTAAATTTACTTTTGAAACCATTGGTGAGCATAGGAAAGCTATTGATTATTTTCAAGCACAACAAACCCAGTATCACACATATCAAATGAAATATGAACGAAATATCAAAACCGTGATACGTAGTCTTCACCCTGCCTGCGATACCGCGGGAGTTATGAAAGAATTAGCTTCACATGGTTATGGACCAGTAAGAATACTTCCCTGTTAGCAAACTGCCACTACCTTTGCTTTTCGTGGATCTGAAGCCAAATGAAAGAAATCAAAACGTATATGAGCAAAGAAGATTATACCACGCAGTTATCAAAATTGAACCTCCAAAACCGAAACGTAGTGTAATACATAGTGTTAAATGTCAAGAATATAGGCACAGCAGAAGCTACTGCCACAAAAAGGATTGTTGTGTGAAATGTGATGCTACACATCCTTCTTCCCAGTGCATGAAACATTCAGATGCAACTTCTGTTGGTGTAAATTGTAAGGATACACACACATACAAGGGCTGTGCAGTGCACGATAAACTGCTGTGTGTCGCTCCTCGTAGTCATAATAGAGATGTCACAAAATCTGAAACTCAAAATGATACAGCTTCGTTAACCGTAAATCAGCGTTCTTGGCCACCATTAGCATCACGCACAAAGAAAACATATGCTCAAACTTCCACTCCACAGCAACACATAAACTTGCCCCACCAAGAACAAAGTGAATACAAAAGCAGTCAACTCACCATGTAAAACAATATAATCACCAATCTAAAAACCAAACTGGATACTTTGACATCACTATTGCACTCACTGATTCAAACGCTTTCTCAAGTGTTACCGGCGCTCCTGAAAAAATAGTGAACTCCACTGCTAACAAAGGAATCAATATATGCACATGGAATTGCCAAAGAATTAACAATAAGTATCACGAATTACTTCATTTTCTTCAAAATTATAACATCAACATACTGCTGGCAACAGAGACTAATTTGGCACCACATTTTCACATTACTGTATACCAGGATATTACGAATACAGAGCTGATCATCAAGGTGGCTTTGCAATTTTTTATAAAAACTTCATTATCATACCATGAACTACCACCCATCATTGAACCAGAGTATCTAATTTCGCGCATACAAATCTATTTTAATAACGTCAAACTGCAAATTGGTTCTTTTTTCAGCTCCAGCCAACAGACTTAATTCATCGGATTTTGGGGCAGTTTTTCATGAATTGCAGTCTCCCTATCTACTTGGCGGTGACTTCAATAGCAAGCATCCACATTGGGGTTCAAATGTTGCTAATCCAAGAGGTAGAGTGCCGCATGAGGTGACCTATCAATTAGGCCTGGAACTATCGTCTCCTGTGGAACCAACACATTACCCAGACGCTGGCAGCACACCAGACATGCTAGACCTTTTCAATGGTAAAAACATCACATGCAATTCCTGAAATCCTGCCGTACTTCATGAATTAAATTCTGACCACCATCCCGTATTCATTACATTGAGGAGCTCCAATGAAAACCTTTTATCTTCTCCTCGCCTAATCCGGAACCTTGTCAACTGGCCACTATATGCTACAACACTTCAGTCTACTACTGACTTACGCATGCCTTTGAAGTAACCGTGGGATATAGACATTGCAGTTACTACGATCACAAGAAATATTCAATATGCTGCTAATATAGCAAGCAGTTCTTCTAAGCTATGTGTCCAAAAATATACCGCACCAAACTTTCCTCCCCATAATGCCATATAACTTTGCCCAATAAAATATAACTGCAAAAAAAAACATGGAAACAAACCAAATATCCTCAACATAAAACCTGTTATAACAGAGCTTCTGGAGAATTAAAAGAAGCACTCAAACTTCAACATAACTTCGCTCTTAAAAATAAGTTGAAAGCTCTCAATGTCTTTATGGGGTAAAACTAAGAGCATACTAAAACATAGAGAATTCCTCCATTAACAATTAACAACACTTGGTTCTCAACCCCACAGGAAAAAGTAAACATATACTCTCAGCTGTTATATGAACAATTTCAACCAAATGCTGAGAGAGATGTAGATTTAACCAAGAACGTACAGGAATCGCTTTCTCAGCCTCTCGGATTATCACATTCCAATAGACTCTTCACTTGTTCACAGGTGAAGAATGCAATCATCGGATTACCGAAGAACAAAGCTCCTGGTCAAAATTTAATTGTTCCCAAACTCCTAGAAGCTCTCCCTCGAAAAACACTTGTTTTTCTTAGACAAATATAAACGCCATTCTTCTATTAGCTTATTTTCCATCAAAATGGAGGTATGCCATTGTAACCGTGATACCAAAAGCCACAGAAAATCAAAAGTGATCCACATATTTATGGATCAATAAGCCTTTTGACTCTTTTTAAGAATTTTTGAACGCATACTATAACCACAATTAATGGAACACTTGGAAGAAATTCTGCCTGTAGCATAATTTGGATTTAGACGCAATCCCTCATGTGTACAACGGCTTCACCGTATAGTGGATAGCATATTAAATACTTACGAAGAAAAATCGGTTTGTTTGGGCCTGTTTCTGGTTACTGAAAAACATTTCGATAAATTATGGCACAATGGTGTTTTGTACAAACTTAAACTTCATTTGAATGACACGCTGTACAAGCTTATTACTTCATATTTATATAATCACACATTCTCGGTAAAATGTGAATCAGCGCAGTTAATATCGTTACTTATTTATTCTGTAGTACCTCAGGGTAGCGTACTAGGCTCACTATTGTACATCGCTCACACGGCAGATTGTCCAACTTGTGACCAACTTGTAATTGCACATTTTGCTGATGTCGTCGCACTTCTGAGTAAAGGTACCTCTGACGCAGCTGCGAGTAACCTACAAAACTATTGTGAAGAACTAGATACTTAGAGGGTAATAATGAATCCGAAGTCATGTATCATCAAGTTCACCCACAAACGTCTCAGCATCATCCTATTTTACTCAGAGGAGAGCCAACTCCAGAATGAGGTACGTTAGGCTCATATTAGATCAATTGTTAACATGGAAATGTCACTTTACTCACTAAATAAAGAAAATTCATCAACGTCTATATGAAGTGAAACACCCAATGCCTTCGAAATCTGCACTAACACTTTGCTAAAAGAGGCTAATATATAGGTCTCTAATTAAACCTATATGGACATATAGCTTAGCAATCTGGAGTTCAGCTTCTGCTTCTGAAATACAAAGAATACAAACAATTCAAAACAGGCATCTTGGTTTAATCACCAATGCCCCATGGTATGTTAGAAACTCCACTATTCACTCAGATCTCAACATTTCAGAAGTAACAACAGTCCTCAATACAACGCATAAAAGCTCTGCAAATCGTTCGACCATCACAGCAACCATTTGGTTCAGCAAACTCCTGCCAATTACCCACCAGACCCAGAAAGTAGAAGATTTAAACGGAAAAGGCACTTGGATTTAAGGCTTTTGTAACACTAGCTAGAGCTTAAATTACTATGTAATCGGGACTGTCATGGGCAGAAACCCGGAACCATGATTCATGTTGTATAAAATATCACAACTGTAATGTATTATGTATAAAATAAAGTTAAGAAGTTTATTAAAAAAATATTTTTCTTTTGTTAAAGTAGCAGTTGAGCAGGGCTTCCCCACTTCGTTTTCGTATCAAATCACTCCGCCTTCTAAATTTCTTTCTAGTGAAACATAATGTAGAACCTAGACAACCTAACAGACTCAGAGCAATAGGTGCAGACGCTAAATTGGCGTTCTCGTCAGCGTGTGGGCTGAAAATTTATTTGTTTGACTTTATCTTTGCTCGGAGTCTTAGCATCCTGAATATGCTCTGTTGTACACTGTAAGCGTTTTCAACATCATACATAGGTCTTCTATCCTAATGGAGCTGAATGCTGATTAATTTCTTTTAAAGCACTTATTTCGACAATCAACAAGGCAACCACTTAAACGAGAATGGTTTTATTATGTCGTGACAAACAGAAACAATAAAAGCATATGAGGGCATTCGTTATGTGTGGCTGGATTAATTAAAAGCACAGCTCATTAGAATACACACGTCAAAGTAATTTTATGAAATCCAATCTCTCATAATATTAGGAACCCCGTACCTTTGTCCAGACTATTTCCGCACTTACATGGGTGGGCGCGTTTGGTTTGAGAGAAGGAGAGAAGAGAGTGAGAGAGGGTAAGGTTAACCCTAATTAAAGTGTTGGTATTATGTCGGCTTATATAAATTGTATACGATCTTTATCCACAAAAAGCTATGTTTTGAAACGGGGCTAATAGCATCCAAAAGAGGATACACAGTACTCCAAAATAATCCCTTGAATGTGATCATACTACCTGCATTTTGAATTACTATCTACTGTCCCTATATTAGACATGTTAAACTTTTAATTTTCTTTTCAAAAGAAGTAAGAATGTTAGCAAACGTAAATATACTGGGTGAGTAAAAACTATGGGACACTGCCTGTAACGGCCGCGCCGTGGCTCAGTGGTTAGACCGCTTGGCTCTCACCAAGGCGGACCGGATTCGATGCCAGGCGACCGCAAAGTAAGATTGGTGGTGGACAACACGGCACTGGGGCGGGTTTTCTCCGGAACCTCCGGTTTCCCCGCCATCTCATTCAACCGGTTCTCCATCTTCATCTCATGTATCATCAGTGTCACCGCCTGCGGTGCCGTATGTAGTACAAGCAGGCGTTAAATACTACACATTTCACATTTCATTTTCACTGCCTGTAACCCCGCTGTTGTGGGGTTATTATTATTATTATTATTATTATTATTATTATTATTATTATTATTATTATTATTATTATTATTATTATTATTATTATTATTATTATTATTATTATTATTATTATTATTATTATTATTATTATTATTATTATTATTATTATTATTATTATTATTATTATTATTATTATTATTATTATTGTTATTGTTATTGTTATTATTATTATTATTATTATTATTATTATTATTATTATTATTATTATTATTATTATTATTATTATTATTATTATTATTATTATTATTATTATTATTATTATTATTATTATTATTATTATTATTATTATTATTATTATTATTATTATTATTATTATTATTATTATTATTATTATTATTATTATTATTATTATTATTATTATTATTATTATTATTATTATTATTATTATTATTATTATTATTATTATTATTATTATTATTATTATTATTATTATTATTATTATTATTATTATTATTATTATTATTATTATTATTATTATTATTATTATTATTATTATTATTATTATTATTATTATTTTGTAATTTACATCCTCCAACTTTAAGTCATATCGGACGATGAATGGAATGGTTGAAATAATGCTGAAATGAACCCAGGTTCTTTAGAGCTTAGAGTTACCCGACATTCGTCTTTCAAGATAAGAGAAAATCCCGAAAACCCCTTATCCAGGTAATTACCGTGACCGACATTCGAACTCGGGACCTGTTGAACGTGAGGCTGACACGCTATCATCTACGCTACCGAGGCAGGCTACAACTCTATGCAGTGATATATATATATATCACTGATATATAGTACACAACAGGAGAGAAAGTCTCCGGGGCATGAGACGCAGGGGAGTGTGGAGAAGGTTCCTACACCCTCCCTGGATAGATTTATGACACCCCATGCCATTTCATTTACAGACCATTCAAAACATTATGACGTATTCTACATTTGTGAATGAATCTTCTCGGTTTTAGTGCACAGAGTGAACAGGGCACATGTTTTACTAACAGTCCTGCTCCTTGTGTAGCATTCACACATTCGCTGTCCTTATCCCGCTGTGTAAGGGTGGCACTGGGTGACACATTCCTTTCAGGGACTTACTTTGCGCTGCTATAGAAAAGCTGTAATATAATCAACATGTCATCACATTACTATGCTTGCAAATAAAGGGTTTGAGTTTGTGTTGTTAAGTGGCAGCATTTCTTTTTTCTACACTCCTGCAGTCCTCATGTTTAAGAATATGGTAACCAATACCATTTCAAACGGCAATTTAAATTTATTAGGACCTTACTACACGTGTACTGAGCAAAGGAAAACATATTATTACTTCAAACCGAGTAGGCTTTTTATTCAACAGTACAGTAGGCTACTTCAATGTGTGGCTTTGGATTGAACAAATACAGACAAAAGCTAAGCTAATAAGGAAAATGCTTGCTTCATTGTAAAATCTACCTGAAAGTAATCATGGCACAACTTACAGAAAGAACAACGAACTGAAATACCTCCAAGATCTTGTGACCTGAACCTCTTAAGCGTTTTTCTCGTGTGGATATTTTAAGTGGCGGGTTTACAAGGACCTAGCAAGAGTTCTTTAAGAATTAAAGCAAAGAATTGGGAAATAAATGCAGCTGATCAGGCAAATAGTGCTGCTGGATACATTAAATTATTTCAAAGGTAGACACTGGTATTGTTTTGCAGTAAATGGAGTCCATTTTGAGCCATTCTGAAGTGAATTTATCAGGTGTTATACAGTACCACTATATTTGTTATGAATGTGTTCTTTTGGTGTAAATTTTATGTGCTATATAATAGGTCCTAATAAATTTAAGAAGTTATTTAAAAAAGGTCACGCGCTATTTACAATCATAGTAATATGAAAACATTTTACAGCAATATTTCATGGTCATCCTCAGCGGCTGTCACAGCACCTGCAGTAGGGAGGTGGAAAACGTTTTCGGAGCTCAAGAACAACAGAACTTAAGTGAGTACTCTTCAACACCACTTACTCGTACGAATATTAAAACTGTGTCTAACTTGTAACATTTGTGGTATTTAGAATATATGAAAACATATTGATATTTTTCAGTTTTAAACAAATATTTCAGAATACTATAAAAACAAAGTTACAAGCATTGTTCTATACTTTTTACTCACCCCGTATAAGAGGATTACTACGTAAAGAAGAATAATCAGAATAAATTAAGAAAGATGAATGCAATCATTTGCATAAGACAATCTCTACTGTAAGAATAATCTTAGTTTCAAACTGCTTCTTTGTTGTAAGCATATCTACTGACACAAATTATTCCATTTACCATATCATCACTTCCTTTGCAATAAGCCCTACCATAGTAGATTTATTATCTCTAGTCGTAAATAGAGTTGCAGAAAGAAATTCTAGCAACCGAATAACTAGTTTGGATCTTTTCCAAAGACATCTGTTCAGCACTGGGGTTTTCTTTCCTTTGTGCATTCACACATTTGCTGGAATGTAAATTCCATTAGCGAAAAGATAAGGATTGTTTTTCTGTTGAAAAACAGATGCAGAATGCAGAGGCAGGAACGGCAGGATAGATGTTACGGCAGGTCAGGGCTTGCCTCTCAGCCAAACCACCACATAAAACTTCACATGCCAAGATCAAACACGAAAAATAGTTTCGTTCATTGCTCGGCAAAGAACGCTGTCGAGAGGGTAGGGGAAACAACATGACTCCTACCACCAGAACGGTTTTGGTTGGTCGGCAGCAATGGACAACAATGTGGCCAGCCAATGGGATATAGGATTCCTAAAACGCTCTGCAGGAAAATTCGCAAACGAAATTATGCAGTTTATAGACAGGATTTTCTAGTTTTTTCAAAAGTCCTGTTCTCTTTCTAAGGAAAGGTAGTGGTAAATAAAAGAAATACAAAACGAAAGTCAGGTTTGCTTTTAGGAGTACCATCATCATATATCTTAGTTCAAAGAAAACATGTACCTTGCCTCGCCTCGTCTGATTTAGCTTTTCTGTTCTTTTCTTCGTACATTAACATAATAGATTTAATGGCTACGCTTCACGAATATTATTTGGCTTATCTAAAGTTGCTAAAAGAACGCAAATGTCTTTGGATACAAATAAAGTAAAGTTGAAAAAACTATAATGGTATTGCGCTGCAGCAAAACTGTACTTTCAGATGCAACCCACGTTTTAAGATTGCATTTCCAGGTAATAAAGTCTAATGCATTAAAATAAACTCCTATCGAATTGCAAATTTGTTGAAATATTCAGAAAAAGTTGTTGAAAAGACATAACCTTTCTGTAATATTTAAAACGTGAATTCATAAAATGTTAGTGTTTGGGATCAAAGCATTGCACTGTCTTTTGAGAAAGCAGCTCTTAACTGAACGCAAAATTATATATCTTTTAAATAAACAAATCAGAAGATGTTATACAAATACCTTGTTTTTAAAAAATATCAACAAAAACTTACAATATTTAGATTAAAGTAATAACGTATTCCATAATTATGTAAATGAATCTAATTACTGTCTACTAAAATAATCTAATCAGAATACAAAAATTCATTGTTAACTTTCAAATTTTCTTTTAACCTACCACATATGGTCAGAGTCGGTCAATGATCTGTCATTGTTAATTTTATGGGATTATCCTCTGAAGTCTTTACTCTGCATAATTTTTGCATACTTCGTAAACGTAAAAGTTGAAAACTGAAAATCTACTTTTAACTGTAGTTTTATGTGGAATAAATGTGATGTGATATTGTTATTGGTTTCAGTTTAAAAATCATTATGGGTTTGTCAAACGGGAAGTCATTCTTTTTTTATTTCATATGATAATGTAATGAAATATTTCAAAGTTATAACGTAGAGATGCTCTTTATAAATATCTAACTTTATCTGATTTATTTACAGCTGAATGTGTAAATATAAATTGAAACTTTATCTGGATTAACAGGAAACAGAATAAATACGATTTTGTAAGAATATTTTGTGTGCGAAAAGAGAGTAGAGAAGGTCATATGAATGCCAAAACGGATAAATGAAAAATGTATTATACGAGGATGGTCTGAAAATTTTCCGACCTCAACAGGAAGATGGCAGCACTCGTAAATAAAATCTATTGAATTTCGTTGTACATGTGTTGACAGTTACCAAAGTTTCAGCCATTTTGGACGCTCAGTTGTAACAGTCGTTCGAGTGAGTTGATGTGAGTGTTTATATGAAAATAGACAAAATCGAGTATCGAGCTGTCATTAAATATTTGCATTTGAAAGGCAATACGCCTACGCAAATCAAAGATGAGTTCGATTCTGTATATGGGATTCTGCACCATCATTCACTACAGTGAAATTTTGAGCAGCTGAATTTAAACATGACCATAAGAGTTTGGGAGACGATGAACGTTCGGGACGTACATAAACTCAACTTCCAACGAAAACATCGTCAAAGACGACCGCGAGAGATGGCAGAGACTATGAACATGTCAAAAGCAGGTGTTTGTCACATATTGAATCAACATTTAGTTATGAGAAAAGCTGTCCGCGCGTTGGGTGTCACGTTTGCTCACGTTAGACTAAAAACGTGTTCGAATGAACAGTTCCAACGCTCTGTTAGCGCAGTTTAGGCGCAATAAATCCGAGTTTCGGCCCTAATTAATTACTGTAGATGAACCTTGGACATACCACTATACGCCCGAAACAAAAATACAGTCCAAACAGTGGACTACAAAGAGGCAACTGACTCCAAAAAAGCAAAAACTGTTTTTCTTTCGGCTGAGAAAGTGAAGGTGACTGTTTTTTGGGATAGTCATGGAGTTATTTTAATGGATTACCTATCCGCCTTACTCACCAAATCTAGCTACAAGTGACTTCTTTTCTTTCTTCTGTCATCTGAAAATTAGGCTCGGAGGACAGAGAATTTCGTCAAATGAAGAGACAATCACCTTGTGAACAAATATTTTGCAGAGAAGAAGGCCGAGGACTACTTGGACCAGTTGCAGACATGGGAGCATCGTTGGGAGAAGTGTGTAGAGGAGGGAGGGTGAGTGACGCACTTCACGTTGATTTTTGCAAAATATTGAGCAACTAAATTGGCAATATGCGGCTGCGCATTATCGTGGTGCAGCATCTAGCCTGATTCATGGAAATGTGGTCTTTTGTGCCTGATATGGACCTGCAATGTTTTCAGGATATTCCTGTAGTATTTTCCAGTTACTGATGTGTGTGCATGTACAACATGCTGATAAACCATTCCATGAATATCAAAGAATGAGATGACCATAACTTTCCTAGCAGAAGCAACCACTTTTGCTTTTTTGGGGGTTGGTGATGAAGGAGATTTCCCCACTGAGCTTTGCTGTTAGCTTCCAGGATCAAAATGATGTAGCCAAGTTTCATCAGCAGTGATTACGTTTGAAAGAAACTCTGGATCTTCCTCTAACATCAACTTTAACTGCATGCAGCGGTAGGCGATACTGGATATGTCTGAACTTGCCTGGTTCTCACAGACAGGAAACAGGAGTACCAACAATGAAACTACTACGGCGTGTTTGCTTCACTTTAAGCTAATAGAATATAATAAGATTGAATTTTTGTGCGAAAAATTATGGCCGTAAAAATTATAATCATTCTTTATTGAACAGCCTTTGTAATTCTTATTCAAAAGTTTCCAGATATTCTGTCTTTGTTAAATAATATTTGGATACTTCGTTGGAGGATTTCTCACTAGACATTCGTGTAGACGTACTCCTTTAGGTGGCCATTCCATACCACAACAGCATGGAAAAGAGAGATATTGAATGGGATATATTGTAGCTCAATCAAAGTGTGGCCCCTGAATTTCCATTTATTATTTTCTCTGGTATGATCTGAGGGGTCGTGTTTAAGGAATACTACCTGCACAGAAATTACCCCATAAGTATCACAATTCGCTAAGAAAATGCAACTTACAATTTTGTGTAGACAGCTGTAAGGGCTAGTGAAGAAGGTGTAATATACATAGAGCAAGACGAGATCATTTTTAACATCCTTTTGAGTTAGAAATACAGCCCACTAAAACTACAGGAGAGCAGACCCCCAAACTAAAGCTCACTATATGACCTAATCAGTGCAAGTGTTACGTAAACCTGCAATGCTCATTAAACACAAGTACCAAATCAGACCTTGAGACCCTTTCTGAGATCAACGTGATATTTTGAACTTCAGCAGATAATCAATATATGATGGCTATAAGATCGTAAGTCTTTACTGAAAGTGTACTTTTTTGCTACTAAGGGAAGGTGAACTGAAGCACAAAAAAGTGCCTGACGTTGATGACGGTTTCTTATACTCTGATATATATTCTCTTTGCTTCACTTGCATAAGAATTAATCACAGGGGCAAGCCGTTTAGCATGTAGATTAGATCGTAAAACTGTTGCACAACTTATAAATAGAGTTTTATGAAGCCCGAGATTGCAGGTAGCCGGTTAGTTAAATAAATAGCTAAATCGTGGTTGAGTACTTGGAAACATTCCAGCTCCTGTAATAGCTCGGCGCTTTACACACACTACCGGAAATCATTTCCTCTATGACGATTGTTTTTGAAAGACTGATGGAACTTCCTTATACTTATGAAGAGATTACTCATTTCGAAGAAACAGGGGAGATTCCAAAATGATAAATGAATGCTTTCCTTACCTTCTTAATGCTGCCAACCTGATTTCAAAGAATCTTATAAAATTTTGTTCTCCATCATCTTCTTTATATATTATTATTTCCAAAGAACCTGTTATAGCATCAAGAGGTTTATGAAATTTTAAGTCTATTGCTCCTATGTATTTAACAATACAGGGTTATTCGTACGTCCGTGAAACATTTAAGGGAATGCAGCACCGAAATTGGCTAAAAATATGGGAAAAAATAATATTTTTGTTTTTAAGCTAATAAAATACTTTGAACCTTATAGTATCATAACACAACTAAATTTATGAGTTTCAATCATTTAAATACCTTCACATGACAATTTAAATGCCCGTGCGCACCTGCATTCCGGCCCTTGGATTTACAGAATTCTGTCATTTGAATTCGATTGAACGTATTAAATTAATACATTTGAAATTAGCGGGCAAAGTTTCTGGTGGAATTTTATGTGTTGGTATGATGGTTATATCTAACAATATGTGGCACCATGGAAACAAAACACTGGCTGCAAACATTGAAAGCAAATGGCAATGTTTATTATTTTGCTTATGTGTGAGTTTCTAACGGTCGGGATTTTCTTGTGTTTCTCGTTAAACTACCCATTGTTTATATATAATTAATGAGTTTTAGTCTGCCATTTAACATTTATAAAGGTATTTATACATAAAAACGTGCATATAACTTATATAGATTATAGGTAAAACATTCTTTGAAACAACTGACCTCTTGTTGACTGTGTACATAGTTAGAATCATGAATAGCCCAAACGATAAATGGGAAGAGACACCTAAACATAACACAACAATGGTAACATATTTGAGGCCTGATGTGATAAGAAAACTAATGCCTGTGTACCAAAGGCTGGCATCAGATGAAATCCTAAATAGATGTAAATTGAGTAAGACACAAAATGCAAATTAAAGTTTACATAACATGATATGGCATAATTGCCCAAAAGAAATATTTGTTTCAAAGAAGAGACTTCAGGTTGCTGTGACGTCTACCATCAGTGAATTCAATTTTGGTTGTTTTGCCTCACTCAAGCTGCAGTCAGACATAATGGACACAGATTTCACCAGCATCTCTAAAAGTTAGCAAAGGGAAGTACCAATTACGCTTACTTCATTCAGCAATATCTGTTAAAGCAACTTCTACAACATCCAAAACAAACTGAAATTGAAGAACCCTGCAGCAGAAGAGAGAAGGAAGAGGCAGTAGGGTCCAGCTTACCTATCTAGAGGGTTTTATTCTGCTTTAGGCATGTAGCTGAGAAGGAAAATGTTTTGGATTTTAAAATTTGATTTACTCAGTTATAGTTTTTTCAACATTTTTTGTCATTTAAAATGTTCCACACGATGCAGTTTTAATTCAGTTCCTCTAAAATTTTCAACACATGTTCTTAGAAAGCAAACAAAGATTTCTGTCATATGAATTCTTAATATTCATTATATTTTTAAAGTTATTGATATAATAAATCAGAAGTTTAATCATTTTTAGCTTTATTTGTTTGCTCCACACCTAATTTTTTTTCCTCCGGTACTAAAAGCAGTATAAGAAATTCATATGATGGATCTTTTCTTCATAACCATCTGAATATTTTTTGAAATAGAAAAATGAAAATTTTGAAAATTTTCATCACGTGGAGTGGTTTGAATTTTGCCCAAATTTTGAATTTCACAAATTAATTACTCAAAAAATATTGAAGATATAAACACCAAATTTTGAATTCTGTGTCCACTATGCATCAGAACTAAGTGGTAAAACTTTCAGCAAGATTGGTTGAAAATTGCTGGATTTGGGGTTTTCGGTGCTGCATCCCCTTGAAAAAATCACAACTCTTAAACTACCCAAAGGATAACGAAAGTTTTTTCAAGAAAATTAACAGGAATTCTTCAAGTGTTTTTACATAACTTACAAGTGTTCAATGTTTCCAACCCTTGCTGATACGGCAGATATTAGTGCGGTAACCCATCTCTCCCCATATACCCTCCAGTATTCGATCGAATAGAGATGAATTTACTATAGTATGAATTATTAATGAAGGGGGTTAGTAAAAAAATGGTAACCATTCTAAAAGGGTTATACAAAGAGAACACATTTTGTATAATATATGAAGAAGGAGCAATAACTAGGGACATACACCAGGAAAAAGGGCTAAGACAAGGCCGCAAGTTAAGCCCAGTTTTGTTTAATTTGTTCATAGATGTAATATTGAAAACTATAAGCAATAATAACACTTTTGCCAGTAATTAATAATATAGAAATCCCTGGATTATTGTTTGCAGATGACTTGGTGATTGGTGCTATTAATATAAATGGGTTAAAAATATCTTTATAAGAAATAGAAAAATATTGTGAAGATTGGGGCCTAAATGTGAACAGAGGCAAAACCTAAATTGTAGTTTTTAAAAAAGGTACCAAAATGACTAAACATGAGAAGCGGAAGAAAGAGGGAATAGAATATAAAGTATTACGTGAATGTAATTACTTAGGCATGAAAATTGATGCAGGAGGGAAATGGGAGAAGCAAAAGAAATGTGCAATGGCAAAAATGAAAGCAGCAATGGCAGCTGTAAGAGGATGTTTGTATAAAACACCTGAAATGCAAATGAAATGGTTAGAAAGAGTATATAATTCGGTGGTTGAGGCACGAATGCTATATGGTATTGAGATATGGGGGCTGGAAAACGGATGGGAAATCTTAGATTATGTACACAGGGGGTTTTATAAGGAAGTTCTAGGGCTGCCAATATCAACTGCAAATGAAGTAGCTCTAATTGAAATGGGGAGGGTTCCAAGAAAAGGGTTAGTTATAGAAAGGACACTAAAATATTGGTACAGAGTATTGAATTTAGAGGAGGGGAATATATTTAAACAATGCCTGAAGTATCAAGAACAAAGTTTACCAAATAAAGGATGGGTAAGTAATTTACGAAATAATTTAGAAGATATTGATATGGGTGATATTTGGAGAAAGAGAGAAACTAATTATAAAGGTTTTTGGAAACGAGCTAGAATAAGATTTGAAGACATGGGTATCCAGAAACTGTTTAGTCAATTAGCAGAGAAGAGATCACTTTTTTTCTACATTCCATTGAAAGATAGCTGGGGGAGGGAGAGGTATATAGATAGCACGAGCAGTGAAGAAAGAAAGGGGTCAGCATGGTTAGGAGCAGGGATATGGAGATTAAGAGGTCGAAGAAATGGATACCCGCAAGACCAGTGCCCATTGTGTGGGGACGGATATAGAACATATACTGTTTGATTGAAAGGAAACGGAGAGGTGGCGGAAATAATGTCAAATACCAAAGATGAATAGGAGAATCAGCTTAATCAAGGTTTTAAACAAAAATTATAAAAACATAGGACGGTTTTTAATAAGCTAAAAAACAAGTGGATATGGACTGTAAAAATAGAGAAGGAATAATAGGGACTATTCTGTAATAATACATATTGTAACACGTCTGTAAATATACTTAATGGACTGCCCTGTGTAGCAGTGGCCTGGGCCAAAACAGAGGACAGACCAAAAATTGTAAAAGCTTAGTACCTCAATAAATATTACTATATTATATACGCTCCAGTATGTAACGGCTGACCATAGCCACGGCAGCTGTAATCCGGCGACGAAGTTACTGAAGGTTAGGAGGGAGCGGAGGCACAGACATTGTCCTTCACAAAGCCCCACAGGAAAAAGTCTCACGGAGTTAAATCCGGTGATCATGGTGGCCATTTCATGAACGCGTTATCTTCTTGTCCAGTTCGTCGGATCCATCTTTGCAGTAAATGTTTATTCAGGTCGGCTCGCACGTCTTTGTGATAGTGACAGGGACAACTATCTTGCTGAAATTACTGTCTTCATTCAGCTGAGGGTCAGTCAGATTTCCAGTATGTCTAAGTAAACCTTCCCATTGATTCTTGATTCCACAAAAAATGGCCCATACACTTTCTTTTTCGAATGGCACAGAAGACATTTACCTCTGGTGAGTCTCAAACATGCTCCACTACATAATGAGGATTTTCAGTTCTCCATATGCGCATATTATGCCTATTTACTTTTCCGGAGAGATGAAAAGTTGCTTCGTCGCTAAAGATGAGAGTCAGCGAAGTCCACTACTTCAAACCTTTCTCTGCAGAAATTAAGACGTAAATTTTGGTCTTTTTCTTTAAGAGCCTGATGACGCTGAAGCCTGTATGGTTTCATACTTGTATAAGCAATACAACACGAAACCACATGGATGACTAGAACAAAGCGGAATAAAAAAGAAATGGTAGAAAGGGAGACGTGGTAAATGAAAAACCGCTCAACGCTTGCCTAGTGACCTGGGAAAACCATTGAAACCTAGAGCCGTGTGGTAGTAGAGACAATAGAACCCGAACCTTCAGAATGCGAGAATGGAACATCCATAGAGCTTAGAGTTACGTGACGTTAATCTTTCCGGATAAGTGGAAACCCCGTAAAAACCTTATTGAAGTAACTCACTCTGACCGAAGTTCGAACTCGTAACCTCTTGAACGTGAGGTAGACACGCCACCATCTATGCTACTGAGGCGGGCAATAAGGCTTTTTGTTGAGCATTTGAAATAAACATAGAACATTAATACTTTCAAAATTATCTACAACTGGGAAGAGAAGCTGAGAGAAGGAGAGAAATCTTGTCTCTTGTATTCAGTTAGAAAATTAAGCTTGCATAACGTAAAACTAGTGAGCATGAAATAGAGTACAATATAATAGCATTAACAAAGTTAAATGTACGCTACTTATGACACGTTTCCTTTTCTAATGGGGTAACGGAGGATAACTTGGTTTGTAGCCCTTGGAAAGTTCAAGTTGGGAAGACAAAGAAGTTTGAACCAGACTGCCTCTATAACGGAGGGTTGGGATAGGTCAAGCAACTGGCCAGGGCAGTCAGCCTGTTCTTCTTATTCTTCTTATCTGTGACATGCGTGCTGGTTACAGACCTACGATCGAACTCTGGACCCCGCCTCGTCTCCAAGTCGCGACATGTCCTCCTCGGTCTGACTTGATCGATGCTAGGAGGATGTGGATAGGTCAGTGTAGCAATCTTATAGGATAATAATAAACACAGTTGGAGAAAAAATCTGGATGTTCATTTGATATTAGCGTGAGCACATATCGTTAACACAATAATGTGTAAACTTTCATATGACTTACTCTAGCAATTTCATTAATTTTCGAAACTGTTTTACAAATTATTACTATTATTATAAAATTGTCCACCTACCTGGAGGTAAATGTTCGCCGCAATTCGCTTGAATTAGCAATAGTTTCAGGATAATGGGGCAGTGAATCATTTTTCACTATATAATAATTGAATGTCGGCATAAACACATATTCATGAGCTCTTAAGGGACAAAAGAAAATACACTGAATACTTCACAATAGAATAGTTCGGTAATTGCTGGTGTTATAAACATCCTTACAAAACATAAATAGTGCAAACTATAATAAGAATTTTACGAAGGCTGTTTAATAAAGAACGATCACAATTTTTTTTTTTTTTGACAACGTACCTGTACTCATCTTCATAGTTTTGATGGTCCTTCTCAAAATAGTCTACACTGAATGCAATGCACTAGTCCCAGCGTTTCTGTCAGTCTTCATAGACATGCTGGAAACCATTTTTTGAGAGATCCTTCAAAATTGCCTCCGCAGTCTTCACCACTGCTTCTCATGATGGATAATGCCTCCCACGAAGGCGTTTCTTCAAGTTAGGGAATAGAATAAAGTCACATGGGGCTAAATCCGGATTATAGGGAGGGTGAGGGATGCACTTCACGTTTACTTTTGCAAGATATTCAGCAGCAACATTGACAATATCTGCTGCACATTATCGTGGTGCAGCATCCAGCCTGCTTCATGGAAATGTGGTCTTTTGCGCCTAATATGGACTTGCGATGTTTTCAGGACATCCCTGTAATATTATCCAGTTACTGATATGTGTGCAGGTACAACATGCTGATAAACCATTCCATGAATATCAAAGAATGAAATGACCATAACTTTCCCAGCAGAAGCAACCACTACTGCTTTTTTGGGGGTTGGTGATGAAGGAGATTTCCACACTGAGCTTTGCTGTTTGCCCTCAGGATCAAAATGGTGTAGCCAAGTTTCATCAGCAGTGATTCCGTTTAAAAGAAACTTCGGATCTTCCTCAATCATCAACTTTAACTGCACGTTACCTCCATTGCAGCGGTAGGCGATATTGAACATGTGTGAACTTGCCTGGTTCTCACAGTGGGAACCAGGAGTACCAACAATGAAACTACTACGGAGTGTTTGTTTCATATTAAGTTAACAGGATATAATAAGATTGAATTTTAGTGCGAAGATTATGACCGTAAAAAATTATGATTTTTCTTTATCGAACAGCCCTCATAGTAAAATAACTTTATAATCACTCCTTAGAATGTTTATTCATTAAGAACGAAGGGCGTATTTAGAGAACACTGCAAAATGTTTGCTAGTTTTAAAGAAACGATAATTTTAAGAAACGAAATTATGAGAATTTTTTGTTGTAATTTCGTGTTGCATCCATATTATCATGAAATCTTGGTATTGAAATGTTGGATGGAATTTAATACTTACTTATTTACTGTAAGTAGACAGTGGAGAACAAAATACTGACGGTCTCATCACTAGGTAGTTTAGAAGCAGCAGCGAGACTTCGCCGGAATAAGTGGTTTCATGCCCTACGACAAAGGCAGAGATGCCTTTGGGGAAGGATCAAATAGGACTTGATAATCCAGTAAGACAAGCCCTCCAAGAGAGAAAATTATAGATAGAAACCGGGAAGAGGGTCCTTGTTAATCAAAGAGAAGTCACCTATTTAAGGAAAGGAAACCCTAACTGGAGAACCCTTCTTGGCCAAAGCCGGGAAGGAAACCCAACCACTGTCCATACCCAACAATCTAATGTGCCTAGAGGACGTAGGAACACTCAGAAACATATGTGATCTGCTAATAGTGAATCTTGATCATAACCACGAAATGGGGATACAAGATTTTTAGAGTGAAAATGTTCAGAATTGTGTTATGAACTCCTAGGGAGAAGAAAATATTCAAAATTGACATAAGATTATCAACCAATGGGAAATGATGACTTGGAAGTCTTATAAGAACACGAAAACAGGCATCGGGCTAGAGGAGGAGAACCGCTTTTTTCAGAAAGATTTATTACTGCTGATAATAACAAGAAAACTTTTTAATAAATACTGAAAGCAAAATTAATAACATATGTTTATACCCTGCACCTCTTATATGAAACAGTACTTAGTTTATTGTTTTATAATAAACAATTGATATAATAATTTACAAATATATAAATTAATCAAACATGTAGCTGTTGCCTATGCTCTTTGACTTGAATGGGAGACATAATAAGACTTCAGAACATATTTGGGAACATTGGGTCAGAACACGGTTTTTCACATGTGATAAATTAATTTCAGGTAATTATTGAGAGATTAATTATTGCAGAGAGCTGTGCCCTTTACTTTATCAATATAAATAAACAGATAAAAGAAGTAGAAAGGCATGGTGTTTAATAGAAAAAATATAAAGGTAACAAAATTGTCATAGGTAAAATATAATAAAACAGACATCAAAGATAATTGCGTAGTTGCCAGATTTTACTCATGAAGAAGGTTGAATTAACAAAATAATCCATTTAATCTGCATTGCAGCAAAAAGAAGTTTGCTAATCCAGTCTTGGGACAGAAATCCCATAAACCCCAGAATTCTCGAAGGGAAATATTAAAAATGAGTATATTTGTACGTATTATAACATAAAATAATGTCATACACAAGAGAAGAATTAATTGGCTGATGAACTACAAGGTATGGGACGTTACAAACTCCCTATCAGCAGGAAGTACTATCCAAAAACTTCGGAATAGTTTGTAGAAGCACAAATTGTGGAAGCAACAGCTGGAACTGGTCAAAAGCCTTAAGCCATAACACCGAGAACTGTGGCGATGTGAATGGAGCGAGGTAGACGTGGGGGTGAGGGTGGCGGTAGCTCCGAGAATATTTGAATTCTGAATATGAGAAAGAAATTGTAGTTTTTGTGTAGTATTGTACTTCTTGATATTTACATAACTTACATTTGAGCTGCCACCTTCACAAGCTCGAATCTAAGAACTCGTTTCTTGTTGAGCCGACCGCTCACTGCTTTACCGGCCGGGTGGTCTAATCTGGAGTTACCGCTGCTTTTTTTTCCTTGCGCACCTGGTGGCGCTGGTGTACTGTCCTCCACAGGAGAGAAATTCTCCGGGGTCTAAGACGCAGGGGATTGCAGAAGGTTCCCACACCTTCCCTTTATGACACCCCATGTCAGTACAGTTACAGACCATTCAAAAATATTCTGACGGCTTCTACTCTTGTGAATGAATCTTCTCGGTTTTAGTGTACTGAGTGAATGGGGCGCATGCTTTTTAACGATTCTGCAAGTTGTGTAGTATGCGTTCCCTATCACACACAATCGCTGTCCTTGTCCCACTGTGTAAGGCAGCACATTCCTTTCAGGGACGTTCTTTGCGTTACTGGACGGTACATGAGCCGAACTTTGCTCACAAGTGGGTCTGTACCCCTGTGTCAGTCGGCGTAAGTAGCTCACTTGGTCGGCAAGGAGTAAGTGGCGGACATCTAACATGTAATAATTTGTTTCTTGTAAAACATGCTTTTAGTTTTGGCCTGGAGCCTTGTGCTGGTAAGATCGGAGATTGGTTGACAATTTAGTCTTGGTGTGAATAAAGTTTCAAGGAGGGAATCGAAAGAAAACTAACCTGTATGTAACGAAGGGGTAAAATAAAATTATATTTAAAACAGATCCACCAATATTTTTGGTTCGGCATATTCAGAAAGCGGCACACCATCTTGTGCCGTATTCCTTTCTACATTTAATCCATCGGTTCCTTGTTGCCTTGCTATCATCCCGTTGTATTTGCTGAAAAATTTTGCACCCTTCCCTCTGATGAGGAACAGTTTATTATTGGGTTTAAAGGCACAGAGGAGTCCTTCAATCATATTATTGATCCAATGTTATATTTCTTTTATTCTATATAATATAAAAGAAAATGAAATAATCGGGGTGGAAATAAAACTGAATATGGAGAAATGCTTAAACAAAGAGGCTTATAAAGGAATTAAATTCGAAAGACATGGGACAGCAAATTAAAACTGCTTTTAGAAGGAAGGAAAGAAATCTATGTAACTCCGTAGTTTCTGGATAGTCAGTAGAAAAACCTTATGCTCATAAACTTTTACGTGAAACGATGTTCTTTTTAACACCAGGGGGGAATAAAATGAAGTAGAACTAACTACTCAGATAAGAAATTTCTCGTCACTCCTTGATATAATGGTCAGACTGGAGGCTATACAGACCACCTTTACGGTAATTTTATGTAACAGCTTCTGAATTTGGTTCCCTCCTACCTGCAGCTCTGCCTTTCCAGTAATTTATTACGTGTGTTGAATAGTCGAAGACGGTAGTAATATTATCTTCATAAGCATTTCAGAATCATGTGAGAATTAGTGAGTAAACCTGCAATCCGAGAGCGCTGCAAACAAGATTGGGATATTCATTAGCTAGGATCACGCACAATGGCGAGGAAATAGAGGTCGTCCTGATGATTTATTATAGACGATTATGCCATGCAATACTGCTAAATGATATTCAGCATCTTAGGTGAGCGCTTGATTTATTTACCGCTAATTTAGACGTCGTCGTCATCATTATCATAATGTTTATCATCACTCCAAGGATTAAGTGTTCCGTTTTTCCATAATCACATTCAATTTATCCGCACTTTTCAAGGTATGCCTCTCTCCAGTCAGGCTGCAAGGACCATAAATTTATGCACTTATTCTACTCCTCAGGTTTGTGTTCTGTACATAAACCACAAATAAAACCATACAACGGTTCCCATACTATGGCCTTGGCTAAACAGAAGTTGCAAATCCCATCGCACCCCTCTATTAAAATTTACCATACTGCTCTTGTTTACTCTCAAGCCTACTTATGTACTATTTCTCAGTTGCTCAAGCAATGAATAAGATAATGAAATGTATTAAGGTAGAGTGATTAGTTTATTTTAACCAATTGTGAAATAATGAGTTTAACAACATGGGATGTGATTAATACTTTCTATTAACATTTTAGTGCTGTGACGTTAGAAAATAGTATATAGCTTGAGGCGATGCAGTGAAAATCCATACTTCGAAAATTTCGCAATTTCAAGAAAAAATAATAATATAGGAGGCAAAACACATCTTGTCTCCTATTTATCTCTTGCCTTTTACTAATCCTCTGTATTAAATAACTTCAACATACTCTACGTAATCATTCACTTAGATAATTATATAATTTAACCACAATTTCCATTATGTTTTAACAGCATCACTGTTACTGATACATTTCTAAAACATTTCACACTTTACGAAATAATTTGTTTATCCAAATATAGAAAACATTCAGGGAGGCTAAATAAATTACTTCTCTAGTGTGATGATCGGGCATAATACACGTAATAGTCCCAATGTAATGCATGTGTGTCACGAATTGCGACTTAAATGGACATCCAGTGTTTGGGGATATCTGAGGAAACCATTACATAAGTTTGAATAAAGAGAGCAAAATGTGCAAAAAATTTTAATACTTTTATTGCAGCCAAACGACCATACAAAAAGTGGTCAGTTTCAAACAAATAGAAATCAAATTTGCCTTCTGGCGCCTTGGTTTGCATAGTCTTTAATTGATTTAGTTCTTTTCCTACACAGTTCTATGTGGTGGAAACCGTGTACCACCATTCTAGTAAATACGTGCCTCATCTCAAAGTTGGATGTGGTCCATGTCCAGTCTATCATGGTCCGCGCTGCATAAAACTCTTGGAATACTTTTTCTCTTCTTGCTTTTAATGTTGATAAAAGATTTTCCGAGGCCCGAGTGTTGGGTACAGTCAAAAGTGTCCTTAGGTCCTCGTTAAGGAATGTTTCTCTTGCGAGGAGGTAGACGAGTCTGGACCGTGTAGTCTTCGACACTCCTACTGTCCACCATCGCAAGGTAAGTCCCTGAGAGGAATGTGCCATCCAGTGCCACCCTTACACAGTGGGATAAGGACAACGAATGTGTGTGGCAGAGAACGCATGCTACACAAGAAGTAGAACCGTTAAAAACATTCGCCCTATTCACTCAGTACACTAAAACCGAGAAGATTCATTCACAAAAGTAGAAACCGTCAGATTTTTTTTTGAATGGTGTGTAACTGAACAGGCATGGGGTGTCATAAACCTATCCAGGAAAGGTGTGGGAACCTTCTCCAGCCCCACTGCGTCTCAGGACCCGGAGACTTTCTTTGCTGTGGTAAAATGTAGTGCTCTTTTGATGTATTGTGACTTTGTAGGTTCCTATAGTTAAAAGTCCGATTTGTAGAGATTTAAATGCTCTTTATTTCAGCATAAAGACATTGTGTACACCCATACAGGCTCTAAAAATGACGTACTCTTGAAGGTCTCTCGTTGCTTCAGAACACGTAAACAAACGAAGGAATGCAACAGCTCAACTTGCAAGTTCCTTAACAACTCCCCGACACCCAGCAGCAGACCAGCAGAAGAGTCGAGTCGTCCAGGTTTACCTGGACGGAGTGTATGCTGCCCAGCACCTAGCCGCTTCTAGCGTCTTTATCTGGGCAGTATAAAAGAGTCATTAATGTCGCAGGCGATTGTTTTGGGCAGTGGATATATCTAACCTTGGTGAGCGCCGTCGCCCCGTGAAGGGGGGATGCGCCAATGCTGGCTGCGCTCTTCCGCCTGCTGGGAGGCTTCTGAGCACAGTCCGCTAAACAGGCTAGAGGGAAAGGATCCGTGTTACTGTATAAGGTTTTCCTAGCCCATTACTGGGCTTAGGAAGTTGGAGTCAGGGGAATGTGGCCCTGTTCAGTGCTAGGTACCCAAGGCATCTTTGGGTAGCCGATAGCTTGGTCGCCGGCGAGGAACCCTATGGTCGTAGCGACCTAGGGTATTCACCACACCTCACACTCTGCCAGCTTTTATACCTCTAGTCATTGTTCTAGAAACGCGCCGGTCTCCAAGGCCTTTCGTGGCGCAGCGAGAGCACAATGAGCTATCTCTGTCTCTTTCTCTCCCCGCATCTGTCTCTCTCTCTCTCGCAAGCGTTTAGCGCTCGCCTACGCGCGGGCCAGCAGCATCACAATAATGCCTCGGCGACAGTATAATGCTTTTACCCTTTCTAGTGCGGATAAGTTCTTTTCGGTGAGATGCAACCATACGATTTCTATTCCATACGTTAGTATGGACATTATTTTAGCTCTGAAGAGCATCATTGCCTAGGTTACACCTCTATTAGATTTGGTTGCTTGGATTAAAATTGTGAAACATATTTAGAACAGCACTAGTAGTGGACATATAGCCTTAATTCTTTGTGAAAGAAAGTCCCAGAAATAATTGTTTTATAATACTTATATTGATATTTCGAAAATTTCTTCAGATTATGCAATTATACTTTTAACTATTTTGTGGACGTGCTCTATAGCTGTATAGCTGTGATTTACCAAACTCTAGGAGCAAATATGTACCAGCAGCATTAAATTTTGGAAAATAGATTTTTAAATTATATATCCTTATTCTTCGTACAATTTAAGAATATGCATATTAACATACTTCCTTTAATTAAGTGGCTGCTGCACACTTTAAGAGGAAATTCACCCCCAAAACGTTGTTTCAACATGTATTAATATTACTTTTAATTTATTTTGTAAATTGCATCACAGTGTACAATTTGAACATGGGCGTGTGCTAAAAATAAAAACACTAGAAAATGGCGTTTGAATTAGCAGTTTAAATGTCCTCGCCATCTGGGGCTATCATTTAAAATATTGCTGACACGTATCTGAGGACCGTATAGGTATAGGAAGCACAGATAATGTAAGTACAAGGTTTATGTTTCAAAACTAATCAAAACAACTCTGTCCTGTAAGGCTGTGTTGTAACTATTAACAGAAGGGATAGTAAGAGAATATCAAATACGATTTAGGTCATAAATATCAACAATAGAAATGATATTTGTGGTTACATAAGTTCTAAGGAAAACTAGTGAATACAGCATAAGGAAAATATAAAATATTTGTAGATTTTACAAGGCATATTTCAACATTTAATATTCTTTTCAAGGAGTATCAACTCTCAGAAAAGGTAATAAGAGTAGTGAGGGTCACTTTGGACGACTCTAAATCTGGGATTAAAGTTGGAAATAACGAAAACAAACAACGTTAGTATTAGAATTAGGCTTAAACAAGGGGAGGGGCTGGCACAGCCTTCGTAATCTCCTTCAGGAGCATGTAATAAGAAAATCAGCATCAGATATAAAGTCCACAATACCTTATAAGCAGATACAAATTCAACTATAGCATGTGGCACAAATGTACAGGGCATCCCACAAAAAAGCATGAAATTTGGATTTTCTACAATAAGAGCGATTGTATGTGCAATAATGTAAATAATGTGTAGTTATATAACTTTGTACTGTTCCATTGTGTATATAATATATGTAATCCATCGATTGTTAATGGATACTGTGACATGGATAAGAATTAATACTCCTGACTTCATCGAACCTAACAACTGGCCGAATAAAAGTGCATATCTCAACGTGATGGATTATTGCATTGGGGTATAATGCTACAGAAGGTTCAAGAACACAGAGGATACATCACAAACGTTGATGACCTGAAGGCTGTTCTGACAGATGCCTGAAACAACGTTAAACTTCACACTGTCCAGAATACCACCCGAAATTGGTTACAACGTCTACGCCGCTGTGTGGAAGCCAAAGGGAATCATTTTGAGCACTTGCATTGCTTATGAACATTCGAGTGACAATATCAGTAAAATATAAATGAAAATATGTATGTCCAACTCATGTTACAGAATCTAAAATAAATTTCCTGCTTTTTTGTGGAGCACCCTGTAGTTGGAAGATCAGAAAACGATATTATTGTAAAGGAAACAAAAAAAAGTATAGCTTATAGTAAATACTATAAAACAAAGGTTATGATACAACAGAGAAATACTATTAGAAGCAGAGGAAATACTAGTGCTAACGGTCATAGTGAAATCAGTTAACAGCTTTTAGTTTTTAGAAACGATTAACAATGATAACGGTGAAAGTAAAGATTATATAAACCATTTGTCCAGCCTGTAAGATCAAATCAAGGAAGGGAAAACTTAATATTTGTTAAGCAAACAGCCCGAAAAATTAATGTAAGTTTAAGGAAAATTGACTATGGTGAAACAAAAGCCTACATAAACAACTGTACAAAATTTGAAAAATACCCATATAATGCAAGAGATTAATATTAGAAGGTTAAGAAGGGAGGACAAGCAAAGAAAATTTTAAATGCAAATGTAAATGCAGGAGGAAACCGCAGACCAAAGACCGGTTGTACGACATAATAACAAGAGACGATTTGCAAATTCTGGGAGTTTTAATGTGGTGACAGAAACAGAAGGTTAAAAAAGGCAGACAAAGGTTAAAAGGAGGATAAAACATAAAAGGGAGTATAAACGCAACATAGTAGGTAGTACTAGGCGGTGGTTATAGTGTTGGGATGGTGGTGGTGATGGTGGTGATGGTACTAGAAGTAGTAGCAGTAGCAGTAAATATTACATTTTGGAAAACGATTACAATTATGAATTTGTGTTGAAAACTGCATTTGCAAATGAAACAAAGCTAATCACTGCCTCGTGACTTTCAGTTTAATTAAGTTTCGTATTTACATAACATTGAATTAAACCAGGAATGTTAACAGGCAAATTTATTGACACTTGTGTATTTTAGTTGTGGCTACCCTTACATTCATATCTTTCACAAATATCGCCTACTTATTTTTATAATTGTATTTATTAGTGAATTATATTTTTTTTTCAATTATACAAATTTGTGTGTCTGAGATAGGTTTATACAAGCGATGGAGAATTTGAATACTGCGACCAAGCAATTGTGCCTACTGAACCTGTGGGATAAGGCCAGAGACGACGGTCCATAACAATTCCATGATGAATTCCGGATGCTCCCTCAATGTCCCCTCCATATATACACGCAGGAATATCTCATTTAAAGCACACCCACCCCATACGCTATAACCACCGTACTATGCCAGCCAAGCCCTATAAACTTAAAAGATGAACGGTAATGGAATTTGAGGAAATGGGGACAGGAAAGGTCATGGTGGTGTCTAACCCATTTCAATGTTTGTCTGTGGACCTCGGAAAATTATGTCTGGGTCACTGATCCGAAGGGAATGGAACTCGGATTTTCCCGAATGCGAGTCTCAGAGGCTACCGTTTGAATCATCGTGCAGGAATTTGTATAATTAAGTGTAATATACATAAGCTATAAATTATTGTGACAGAAAATCTTGGGTATAGTCTTGATACATTTTATAAATTTTCGATATGATTTGGAAAAATTTATTCCATGACACAATTTTTCGTTTAACAACGTCCGAAAGAAGAACTTGAGATTTGGAATATTGTATTATTCTTACGGTGTAAAAATGGGAAGAAGAGTATGTCAAGAAGTATAAAAGAAGATAAAAATAAGATAGTAAAGTGTTTAAAACGGCGTGTAAAGGAGACTCACTTCAAACACTAAGTTTCCAATCCCTTTCTGAGGCTTTATCCTCCATGCCTGCAACACTGACCATGGTGAAATTTTTCCAGGTTGTTCTGTTTTTAACGACCCAGACGAGACCGGACCAGACAAGAAGCTTTACAGCAGACAGGCTGGCCGCCATCTTAGTTTGGTTGCTGCACAGTTTGTTACCAACTTGTTTTAGGGTTGAAACAAAAAGAAAAAAGACAAAGAGTTAGTCGGAAAAGCAATAAAATATAGGAAAAAGAAAGAGCTATAACACATGTCAGCTCTAGACGAGAAGACTTAAGCCTCGGATATCAGAAAAGCAGGACTTGATCTGCATGTTCGCTCGAGGACATTGAGGGCCTTCACTTAGGAAATGAAGCTAAAGTAAGAAATATTTTAATTGAAGCAACTACTACAGGAAAGAAAAATGAGCTTAGACTCTTCCTAAGAGAATTAAAATCACGAATGCCAGATTTAATCGAAATTAGTTGCAAAATCTGAAGGTCATGATAACTAATGCCTTCAACTATATGCTTTAATATTAAATTCATGCGTTTTTCTATTGGAATTACTGTAATGTTCTTTCGGATATTAGGTTTTCTTCGACATTCTTGAACTTCCAAAATTTGGGTATTTCCTACTATTTTTTTCTCTGGAGAAATTATCAGACGAGTTGCGGAATTTATATCCATCCTTTCTGTGTTCTCCAATCTTATGTTACATGGAAAAGATATTAAGATTATCTAGCATACAGCCTTTCTTTAGATACATCTGCTTCTTTAATTCCTACAAGGTATTTCAGCTCAGCTGTTTTATATCTTCTTTCTATCCGAACTTGCGTAATACATATCTATTTTCGTAAGATTTTTTTTTAAAAAATAAAGCCTCATAAGACAATACAGTGTAAAGAATTTATTGAATAAATGTATCTTTAAGCGTCTTTTGGAAGGCTACTTTATTTTTTATTTTTAATTCAGTCTGAATATGCTTAAAAGTGGGTGCATCACTGCTCAACAATGAAAATGTGAAATAAATAATTTTTGCTGATTATTAAGTATTTGCATCTGCCAAGTCCAGAAAATGAAGTTGAAACCTTCCATCAGCCTCCAATGTTTTGCAATATTAAAAAAAAATGTTCTCATGTTTAACAGCATAATACGGTAAATGTGCGGATTAAAGGCTATCTTTATTTTATTAGATCAACAAATATGTCAACAAATGACATATTTGCTTTAGGCGATTGTTGTATCTGACTTCAGGTTCAACAATGAGCCCCTACTCACAAAACTATGCTTTTCCCGCATATGTGAATGTTTACTCCAACAATAGAAGGATTGTTGCAGATATATACTGACCTGCATAGTTGCCAAAGAAGTAGAAGCTTATATAAGCTAATCCCGTGTCTTCTTAGCTGTAAATTAAGTTTAGTGCTTCTTATAGTGTGTTTCTTAAGCACTGAGAATTAGGAGGAAAATGTCTCACAAATGTCTAAACGATAAAAACAACTTTTGTTACATTTATGGTGAGTTCACTTCAAAAGCGCATAGACGAAATTTTATTCCCCGAATAAAAATGGCTTACAAGTGTTATCATACGACGTGAACCTAAAGATCATATAACAGACTACTACTTCTGCTTGCCCGCCTCGGTAGCGTAGATGGTAGTGTGTCTGCCTCACGTTCAAGAGGTCCCGAGTTTGAATCTCGGTCAGGGTGAGTTACCTGGATAAGGTTTTTCCAGGGTTTTCCCTTATCCTGAAGGATGAATGTCGGTTAACTCAAAGATCTGTGGACCCTGGGCTCTTTGAGCATCATTTCACCCAGTTCATTCATCGTCCGATATGACTTAACGTTGGAGGACGTAAATTACTATTAAAAAAACCTTCTGCTTGACAAATATATTTGGAATAAGCTCCAAGTCCAAATATACTGTTAAATATCTAACTTTTAGAATCAGCAATACGTCTAGTGCCTCATAGACTAGGCTTTCCCATACCAATTCCACCACGCTACAGTAATGTCAATGATTGACGATTTTGAAAGTGTTGATGACATTAGCGAATTACAAAAAAGAGATCCAGGTTTTGTGGAAGGAGTTACAGTAATCGGGCTTCACTTGTTAACTAAGGGGGATTTAAATGATTTGGTCCGTCACCTCTGGTTATCTATGTAAAAGTTAAGCCAGGCTACTTGCTTCAAGATTGAAAGGCTGGTACCTCCTGTAGAATGACACATAAATAAGTTCTCTTCGTCAATGCCAAAATGATTTTGAGCGTTTATCCTCTAAACAGCAGGACCTAGTTTCTATAATGATGTATATTTTTTATGGAGTTCCTGGGTGTTCAACAAGTTTCCATGCACCTGGTACGAAGGAGAGTTACGTGAACACAAAACTCTTCTATACAGTATCCGATAGGACTATTCATGTGCAGATTTTAAAGTGATGCCTATCTTACTTGGATTATAACTTGTTTATACCAAGTTTTGTTGTTTCTGGTGCATATAGGATAGTGGAGACTCATTAGTTAAAAAGACACTCATTATGTTAAAAAAAAGTTGGCCAAAGGGAGAGTCATTCAACATAGTACAATGGCTAAACTTGTAAGTGATGACAAATGTTTTTATTTTCTCAATTACACATTAAACTAGGTTTGTTTAAGAACTTGTGAAAGTTATGGATGGTGATGGGTGTGCATTTCTTTCCGTTAAAACTAAGATTCCAAAGATCAGTGAAGCAAAACTAAAAAAGGGAATATTTGTTGGCTCTCAAATTAGAGAACCTATGAAAGATTCACAGTGTGAAAGTCTTTTAAATATGCAAGAATGAGCTGCATAGTTCTCTTTCAGAAACACTGCCATAAAGTTTCTAGGAAACCACAGGTCTGGATATTACGCGAATTTTCAATGAGATGATTGAGAACTTCAAGGTCTTTGAAAATCACGTGGAATACCATCTGAGAACCTCGGCGCTGTCAGCGAGAATTTGGTGAGCGTTTCCATCAGGATATCGCTGAAATGGAAAGACGCTACCAAGGGAAATGAACTGCAAATTTGCTCGAGTGTCCACTACTGGACACTAGAGAGAGACGTTCTTCAAGCAAAGGATAGACCAAAGTCTACTTACTTCACGTTCATTTTAAGTACTCAAAAATATTCAAGGTAATGTGTTACACATATTAACTGTATGGTTACCAGAAAACTTATTAATGTACTTACTCAAAAACTATGGGTGATGGAACATTTTGTACTCAGCACAAGATTTGTAATCAGCACACAAAAGTCAGTAAAAATTCACTCTTTATACTTGTTTAAACATTGAGTACCTTAAATTTTGATTACCCGTGTAATTTGTCATACTGTTTCATTAAATCCTGCAAAGTAACTCTGGCTATAACGAACTGCAACAGGAGATTCAAATATCTGCGTAGTTTATAATGAATTTTGTCAGATGCATCGGTTATGATTTTACCTTTTGAATTTGACATGGCTCTGTATCATGAAACCTATTGTATATTTTTTTATTGGAAACTGTGCCTATTTTAATTATTTGGCAGCCTTTGGTTGTTATACGTATTTAGGCTGCGGCCTGTTCGCTTTCTTCGCGAATTTGTTATTTAAGAAAATGATGCAAGTTCACACTTAATGCATTTGGAATAACCCACCACAATTTGATTTAATGAAATATTGAACAACGTTGTTATTTCAAGAAATTGCAATAATTGGTGACTGAACTTCACTTATCTAGTGACAATATCCATATTACTTACCAAAAATACAAAGCCATAACGAAATATCACTTAAAACTAGCCCTTAAAGGCACTATGAACAGACATCTTTAAAGATTTGCAACCACATACTATATGCCTTTCAAGTTTATGAGTCAATTTTTACATAAAAACTGAATTATACTTGTACCAGGAATTATTAATTATAGTATAAATTATAAAAGGATAAAAGAAAAAATCTGTAGCTATTTAAAATAAAGTTAATATAATTCAACCAGTATTCAATAATAAAGGATGTTCAAAATTGCTACGATATAGATTTTAAGAAAATAAATTGATGAACTCATAAATACATTTTCTTTATTATATCAGAAACATATAAAACTGTAATGACATTCATAATATTTTAAAGCTGTTCAATAGATCATAATTAGCTTATGTAATATAATATTTTATATGAACTTGATTAAAGGCCGAAAATGCGTTTTTACATAAGTATACTGTACATGGTCTGTATGTTATTGCTTTCATATGTAAACAACTACAGGCAGAGATTCAGCCTGAGCATGACAACCGCCTCACAGCGAGGGGAAACCAAACAGACGCGTTATACTACACCTTAACCTTGCGTCTGCACACACTTGAAAAGCAGTGCTTCACTAATTTGCAGAGTACTATGTTACGTTGATTTTGACTATGCATATTTGATGGTCGTGCTGTATATCTGACATCATTCATACTCTGTGTCCAGCTAACTTGTATCTTAAGCGAGCGCACACCTATCCGGCCTTTAATAATTAGTAATTAAGGCACGTTAAGGTAACGTAAGTAATGAAGGAGAATTCGGCACCTCAAACGTGTGGCCTTTTTGTACCCGTGAGTAACAAGGAAGCGCTACTGAAAAGAGGGGTGAGGTGAGAAAAAACAGAGGGAGGCTGATCCAGGAGTCCCAACTCAGCAGATGGTGGGATCCCTAACAGTTTGAGATTGAAGGTTCCCGATGACGTCTAGTGCAACCACAAGTCACCCCTGCTGGAGCTGGGCACATCCCTCTGGGAGCCTCGGAAGCTGTAAACTTAACGCCGAGACAGATATTTACAAAGAGCATCATTTTTACCTGAGCGAAGCGGTGCCAAACGGATCCTTGCTTCAGGGACACTTGAGGGCTGCAGACCTTCCAGAACTGTTACAAGATTCATGTATCTCTAACTTTTCTGCCTGCAGCCTCTTTCACTTCATCCCTTCTTTCTGAAATTCAATAAACCTTAAATTGGTCGCCGAGAAAGTTGTATCCCTTAGAACTATGATATTTATAGTCACTCCATGTGTCCAATGACATTATCAATGAGCTGTTTATAAATGGTTTTGGAGGTCGCCTCAATTCCAGATGGTGTTCTGACAACTTCTTTAGAAATCAGTTATTACGTTTTGGTACATATGCAGCTGCTGCACAGCACTAGAATGTAATAAATCACACCCTTCTTGTAATCGCAGAAGAAATTACGTCTCTAGAGAGGCATGTTACCAGGGCGTTAATGTAGCAAGTATATGATGTGTTACATACGTCGTCACTTTTCTAGTGCGCTATCTTTAAATAGTTCTCAACAGCATCACTTAAATCCTGTTATTTAGTGAACATTAATAATAAGCACAATTATTATTATTATAGACATCTCAATGCTAATTTAAATTTCCGGATCCAACAGCTTACAACACCATATAGTTGGGTAAGGTGTAACATGTAGTTATGTACACACAGAAACTGAATGGTTTAATTGCTGGTACATATATAAAATAAATAAAAAACGCAAGTAATTTGTTCATTGGAAACCCCTTCCTTTAAAGGGGACACTGAAAACTGCATCTCTCAATATACTAAATTCATCACTCATCTTGTTCAGACATACCTTAAGATATTGGGACGGATTTTAAACAGTCGATATGCATACTTTCTAAAATAATTTATCCGTTTTTATTATGGAATATAAGATCTGGTTTCTTAATTATACGAATCCTTGATTAAACATTAATACCAGTTAGCTTTTAAATAATTAACGATACTAAACAGTTTCTAGATGAAGTTAATTTTAAAAATATCATCCACAGGAAATGTGCTCAAAATAAAAGTGGAAAAATATGTATATTTATTTTTAAAGAATGAAACCACATGGTTTAGCTGCTCTATTTTTCAGTAGTACTACCTTCCAAAGCAAACTTTACCCTAAAAGATAACTTAAAAACTACTTATCTGCTCTAAAATTTATAGGAGCAATAAATTTCTTCTGTGAAGTGCAGAATTAAGATTATAAAGTGACATAAATTTACAGCAATTGCTATAAACCATTTTAATTTTTTTTTTATAAAATTGGAATGATAATGAACCTTCAATTTGTATAATAATAACGATAATAGTGATAATAATAGTGATATAATAATAGTGATAACAATAATATGTGTTAATAGAAATTCCATAGAATTCTTTTTTATTCGTAGTTTAGGTTTAAGGATATCTAATTCATTGGAATACCTTTAAATTTAATGATGAAATAAAAGTTGCTTTCATTAAAATATAGTTATAGCTCAGTTACTTATTCTCTACATATGCGCAATTATACAGGAAATTCCGACGTTTAAAAAGGCACAAATAACTATAATATACAAGTTTCTATAATTTTACCACTTAATCTCCCGTTAATTACAAAAACACCTGATTATGTGGTCACGAACCTGCTCTACACACTTTTGTATTGACTATCTTTAAAAATGCATTTCGTTCTTTTCACTTCATATTAATCCAGATAAAAGACCATAGAAAAGTTTTATTGCATATTTCCTTATAATTCAACAGGGATAGGACACTACAGTAGACTTAAACGATAGTGAAATCTTTTAAAAGTTGATCACTAAGTGACTTCCCTTTGCATGTCCAAGGAGAAAAGAGGAATAACGACTTTCCATTTAGGAAAATGTAAGTACTTGAAATTTTAAACTAATGAAAAGGAATATGTCGGCAAAGATAATCTTAAGCAATTATTTGACAATTCTGTGCTTTACTGAACACTACATTGTTTTGTATGGTAAGGCTTTCCTATCTCTAACGAATTGCAATAAAGAGAACCACAGGGCTATTCCGAGAAAATTCAGTATGTACATTTCCTTTGTCTTGAAACTATCTTAAATATATGGTACTAGAATCAATATTATTGAAGCCATTTTTGAAAAATTAACATTTCCGAAATTTTTTCCATGTAAAGGATAGTCTGGAAGGGAGATTATATTGCATTTTGAAATATGTTGAACTTAAATACGCGTAGGTACACCAACGTCTGTATGATGTTCACGAAACAAGCGCACATACATAAATACCAAGCGAGCTTTTTGTGATTCATTCATTCTGGGGACCTCAAAACGTGTATTTGCAATGAAATATCGAAGGTTTGGGTGGGATGTATACGTAGATGGTAGAGCTCTTTTCCCTAAGTAAAAATGTAAAACCATGTATCTGAGAAGAGTTCGTCTACTTCTGTCCAAATCATTCTTATTACTACATCTTTGGTTAAAGAAGTTAAATCATGAAATAGTCATCGAATTGGGATACGTACTCATGGAAACCTAAACACGTCACAATACTAGATGACATGGGTAGCGAATGACATTAAGATGCCCTCTTGATCCTCCTTCTCCTTCTACTCCTCCTTCTCCTCTCTCTCAACCTAGGGGCTCTGTCCAGTGTTTCTTTAGAGCTAATTGGTGACCCATTATATACATTATGGAATACACCTACACAACCGGTAAACTGTAAGTGGGATACTGTAATTTCGTAAATTTACTACGATCTTTTGTGAGACTACCTTACTTCTTTCAAAATAATTAAGTACTCTTATGATGGATATCCAGATATCATACTATATTAAAAGTGACTGCTGAAATTATCTCTGAACATACTGTAAAACTTTGATTTACGCTTTTGTTTTCTATCCTGCCAATTTCATGCTCCATCGTTCCTGAACTATTTAACCAGGAATATTGATCAACTTTGGTTTTCGGATAAAGCAGATATGTGACATTTGGAAGTATATTTGTACCATAGTTAGGGTAAATATGCAAATTTACTAATTCAAAGTCTCCTTGCACGTCAACTAAAACCGGCTACACTATTTTCTTTTTATAGACACGTCCTTAACCTCAGCAATTGTTGCGGCGGCGGCGACGGTGGTCAGGCTATACATTTTAGTTAATGAAGCATTCAAATAACTTTGCATTGAATATACGAACATAATTTAACACGCTGCTTGCAAAAATGGACCAGCTCGCCTTCAAACAACATTTTCACATTTACTTGAAAATGTGATATAGTCAAAAGCAATTTTATGTATGAGTATTCAATTTTCTTGTGGTGTTGAGTATTCACTATGAATCATCCATCTTCATTTAAGTTTCTTATGCATTTTGGATGTTTTTCTTAATGAGTTTTCTGCATAATATTTCTCAGAAATACATGCAATATATATATTACAATTAAGCAGCGTATTTCAACAATGTTATTGTCTACGACGGCATCGCTTGTTTTGGGGAGGAGCTTTAAAGAATATGAAAGGCAATAGGAATATGTAATGAATGCTATAACCGCTATCCTATCTTTTTTTGGTTCACCTCTCACTAACCATTTAAGTTTACTCTCTGACAATGCTGGGCATTCAACGTGAACCCTATTTGTGACACCCCTTGACTATCATAAATTATTTTAAATCAAATTATTTATTATGTCCTGTTCACACATTGTTTTGTGCGATTCTTTGCAAGCCAAGTTGTCTGCATTTATCTGAGAAATCAGTTAAATAATGCAATTCTTTTCTATATTGCGTTGCAACTTAAACGGGCATTTAAAATACACGATGTTCAATTTTATTCGTTATTTTCCACCCTTCGATTGAGCAACAACGACGTCATAGTTGACTGGTGAGCCTATCTTGAAATCATTGTGACCTCTACGGAGTAGAAGTGATAACTTTTGTGTAACAGTAAGCAAATTATAGCGTTCTTAGTGTTGTTGTTCTGCTAACTAATACAACCAGCTTCCCCTGTGTGTGAACACAGACCACCGTGTCTTCATGGTTGAATGTTACTTTCGTATCGGCATTAAAATTGGGGCAACATATAAATATAATTTAAACTGCTGCATAAAGGAGTTTATGCAGCACTATCCAGCATTCCAAAAAGTCCTTCGGAGCAAATGTTGTCAAAAGTGTACAGGTACCGTCAAATTGACATACCTTTGTTTGTAACATAAAATTCTTACGTTTTATTAGTATCCGATATAATTTTTTGTCGTTCTCACGCTTAATTAAAATGTCTATTAATGTTGGTATTCTTATGTTTTTAAAACCAATAGGTGCATCTAACCTTTAAAAGTTACAGTATAAGTTTACCCGCAAAAAGAGAAACACTGGACGCTATAAAGTGACTGGTTCCAATCTAGAAGGAATAAATAATGTTATGACAGAAAGACCTCAAGCATACCTTCTTGCAATACAGACAGTGTTTAAGGGGAAGAGAGAAAAGAAATATAAGAAAATGGACACATAAAACTATATACTAGACGTATTTTCTTGTTTAGACTTGGATAAAGACTTTGTACATATTGTAACACTAATTTATTTTTCATTCCTAGAGCATGTTCTGCTAATTTTCTGGTTTGTAATGAAGTTACATTGTGAGGAAACTGTTAGTGATAGAAAAGAATTGAGATCAAATTGAAATATTTCTATTTTATGTTACAATTTTACAATATGCATACATGCCTACCATAAAAACAGATGTTTATTTTGAAATAAGTGTTCATTGACTTATCATCTCGTATATTCCTCATGGTATATCTTAATGGCTGCATAATTAGCTATGCAGTGTATTGCAGTTTTTTTTAAACAGTTATCGTATCTACGCACCAGGCGAAATTACGCACCTTTATATTACGCGGGTAGACCCACCTCTCAAATAGTATATTTACCTGCCAGTAGAAGGAGGCCTCAAAACTGCTGTCAGCACAACAAGTACGATCGCAAGCAGCTAGGGGAATCGCATATAAACTCGCTCCATCAGCGATGCTATTGATGACGTTAAATTTTGTGACGTAAAATCACAGATAAAAATGAACACCGTGTATACCTATGGTTCAAATTTAAAGAGAGGGCAACTTACAACTTTAATGAAAATTGGTGCCAGCAGGAATGTTGCTGAAATAACATTTTCTATCGCCTAGAGAAGCTGTTTCCAAATACGCTTTCCATACCTGGTATTAAGGACGGCTCTTTTCCTTTAATAACAAAAACAGTAATTGTAGTAAGGTAAGAAAGCAGTAAGGGATGGCAGTTATCTCCTGCCAGTTGTGTATCCCGCATTAGCACCTCCGATATTAACGTATATTTAAATGCTGCCGCACAATGTGCGGGAGCGCGTAGGAGTTAAGTTCTTTGGGCATGACCATGACCGAAGTCCTGAGCATGGCACGAAGGGGATTATGCGTACTTTATTTTGGGGATGATTACTGGACTTTATTGTTGGGGGTTGGGAGCATAGTGTCTCCTTGCGCGTTCACGAAGGGAGACAGTAGGAAGTTCTGTGTTGACTTGCAGGTGATGCTCAACCAGGCGGTGGAGCAGTTGTAGAAGCTGGTTTAGTTTGGTGCCGGTGCTGGTGTGACTCTCCTCCAGCCGTAAGAGCTTTCGCTTCACAGATGATGAATTGTCACTGTTGTGGAGTTGCTGTAGATGTTGTTATGCCAGATCTAGCCGGGTTTGGAGTTCGGATGTGTTGCCTACAGAGCGTTGGGCGATTGATGTTATCTTTCTAAGTTGGTCGGTATGCTCTGAGTGGCGTTCTGTGATGCTTGCGGTGACTGTCTCTTCAAGTTGTCCAAGGTGTGGTACAATGTTGAGCACCTCCGAGTGGAGGTCATGGATTCTTCTCTGGAGGACTGCGTAGCTGTGATGGAGTTCTCTAGAGAGGTGAGCCGGGCTCCGATGTTCTCCACCTCCCTTCGAAGTTCCTGAAGGGCTTCCCTCAGGCCTTCTTGAGGAGGGGTGGTAGGTGCTGCTGCTGATGTAGGTGGTGAGCGAGGTATATCTTCCCTGGTCGTTGTGTTGCCTTGTGTTGGATGCCTCGGTCTGCGATAGCGTGGGCACGGTTGCTGACCTGTGAAATGGCCTACGCCATTGCAGGTTCCACAATATCTGCGTCGGTACCGTAGATCGTGACTCCTGCACTCGGTGGTAAGGCACCGTGACCCACAGTAGTGACATCTCGGAGGAGCTGTGCACGTAGAGGTGCAGTAGCCGTAGTCGCAGCATCGCCGACACGGTACGTGACGCTCTAATTTGCTTGCCTCGATTCTGAGGCAATGACCTAATAAGGGCAACCCCGTCCTCAAGGCAGCATCCTGCTCCAAGTGGTTGGCCAGATGCAAGCGAAATAAAGTGGTGGTACCCATTCTCGTAATGACCCTGTTGGCTCTCCAGGCAGAGGGTCACGTCTGCTTCGCGGCGGAGAGGACGAATCTGCAGGGTAGGTCACGCGGTACCCCACAGATGACCAGGGTGCAGGATCCTACAGACGTTGCTGGTGCTGGTGTAGAATGCGGCGCTCGTTGTTGTGTGTGCTGTGCAACAGCGGCGTAGGAAAGCCGTTGTGCAGTACCACTAGCAGGCGGTGCTTTTTGTGCTTCGGAAAAGTAAATATAAGGGTACACATTTCGGAGAACCTCTTAGAGAAATACTGGATACCCACATCCTTCTGAGGTCCTAAAGGACTAAATGCGAGACAGTAAAATATTGTTGACCATTTCAGCCCGCATAATGAAAGTGAATCGAAGTAATGATGTGAACCAATAACATTGTATCAAACTTATCCATTTGCTAACATGGCGCGCTTCCGACCATAATTAGTAGCATAACACGGGGAGATTAGCGAATCTAAAGAGGTTCCTAGATGACTTTGTAACAATGAAAGAGAATTTTAAATAACACACAACATAATTGAGCACTTTGAACATTAACCACGTAATTTTGGAGCTATGATTAAGAGGAACGGAAAGTTTAGTTTAAGCATTAATATACTTGTAAACATCAAGAAGTGATATGAAAATTTATTTCGAAAAAACAATATCAACGACATGGATTCATCACAACTGTCATTTACTGTAAAACATGTATTCAACTATATCTTATTTTAGTCAGATGTTATTAAAAATTTCTTTTTAATACATTCTTTTCTAGTTTACTATTATAAATTCAACTCTGTTTATTGTTATACTGTATCTGTATTTCTACTTACATCACTATTGTTCAGGTAATGTGCGAACTTAGCGGTTTTGTTTATTGTTGTAACCTGTTTGTATTGTTTGTTTTATATTTCATTATTGTCTCATAATGCATTAGTTCTACTGTGCTCACTGATAACCTTAGTTTCTATAAAGCGACCATAAATAAATAAAATAAAGAATATCAATAATAAAACAAAACAGCCGTTGTGATAAATGGAAAAATAGTCACACGTTAACTAGTTACCTTATCTAGCTGTTTAACATAAATTACATAAAATTGTAATCAAATAAATATAATGCAGTAAATATACTAATGCAAAATTTGGAAAATATAGTAAAAATCATGAAATTAAGACTGTAAACAATAATAATGAAATCAATGATAATGTTTGGTTCCGAAACCTTGATAATAAAATTACAGGAGAAGACAAGTCTACAAATCCATCAATTGGATTTCTGGGGCCTCTAATATGCTTAGAGATAATTTTCACAATCATATTGTTAGGTAGGATTTGAAAATCTTAGACACAATGGAGGTAGAAATTAAAGTAACGTAAAGGTAAAGTAGAAGGAACACTTATTTACTTATTAAAACATTTTATCCAAATAAAATCCTTTTAAATTTGGATCATCCTTCATTTGTGTGAGCAATGCTAAACAAAAGTAGAACTTATTGGGTTTAATTGACTATGAGAGACGTAGTAGAGCGATAGTGGGTCAAATACATCATCATATCAGTATTAGGTGAATTAGAAGGATAAATTTGGTAGACCGGGGAAGGTAGAATTGAAGTTTGGGGCAACTTATAATGGTTAACTCTTGAACGTCTGAGGAAGAAATATGGGAACAGTACACGGTTATACGTGGCGTTGATTTGTCCTAATATGAAAATCTGACTGTTGAATTAGCAGACTGGTTACTGAACTCACGAAATTTCCTTTAAAGTTCCATTGATGCATCATATCAATGCGTTATTAGGATAAAATATGATTGTTATTTATTCTAGCCCATTCTTTAGTGCCAAAGTAATGATGATATAATAATGATGTTGATTCCTGTTACTGCCTCACTAGATATTTATCATCTGCAGAAAAAAATCAAGTATAGCTACTGTATGAATACACCAAATAAAACGGTATATATATTTCGTTTTCAGCTGTCTTCAAAAGTCTCACACTGGTCTTAAAGTTCCGGTGGCTCAGCGAAGATAGTGGAGCAAACCAGGTTTGTACAAAACTATCTTGCAGTGTTCAGCCTGTCGTTTCCTGCAACGCATTCGAGCTTAAATGGTGGTCTAAAGTACAGGGGTAAGTTATTACAGGTGAGTTCGATGTCTGATTACAACTTATATTTTGGAAAAGACAGTTCTAACACGAACTTCATAGAGTGAGTTCATTCATACATATCATTTATAGTTTCCATATTTTCAGTAATACTGAGCATTAAACTAAATATTTTAAAAAGAATTAAAACAAGTAACGTTTAGGTGTTAATTGTTCAAGCTATCCATTTTATAAGAAGTTAAATGTATTGTAATAAACCTGTTGGAACGGAAGCAAAGTTGCATGTCTACTTTATGGCCACGTCAACTACTTCGGATCATATATTAGTGTCTCTTTGTCTGTACGTACGCAATGAAAAATGACTAACCAATATACAAGTAAACAGGTGACATATTGCATCTACAAACTTAGCTAGAACTTAATGAAAAATCAATTTTCAGACGATGTACGTCATGAACGAACTTGAATTGTAATTGTAATTTACGTAATTTACGTCCTCCAACGTCAAGTCATATCGGACGGTAAATGAATTGGATGAAATGATGCTGAAATGAGTCCAGGGTCCATGGAGCTTAGAGTTACCCGACATTCGTCTGTGAGGATAAGGGAAAACCCCGGGAAAAACCTTATCCAGGTAACTCACCCTGACCTAGATTCGAACTCGGGACCTCTTGAACGTGAGACAGACATGCTACCACCACTCTACCGAGGCAGGCAACGAACTTGAAAATTGCATATACTTCCTAAGTGAAGAAGAAATTGTTATACGAGGGCTGTTCAATAAAGAATGATCACAATATTTCTTTTTCTTTTTTCGGAGAACGTACCTTTACTCATCCTCAGAATTTTGATGTCCTTCTCAAAATAGTCTTCCCTGAATACAATGCATTCAGACACTCAAAGACATGCTGGAAACATTTTTTGAGAGATCCTTCAAAATCGCCTCCGCAGTCTTCACCACTGCTTCTGATGATGGATAATGCCTCCCACGAAGGCGTTTCTTCAAGTTAAGGAATAAAAATAGGTCACATGGGGTTAAATCCGGACTATAGGGAGGGTGCGGGATGCACTTCACGTTGATTTTTGCAAGATATTCAGCAACAACATTGGCAATATGCAGTCGCGCATTATCGTGGTGCAGCATCCAGTCTTTTACATGGAAATGTGGTCTTTTACGACTAATATGGATTTGCAATGTTTTCAGGACATTCGAGTAGTATTGTCAGTTACTGATATGTGTGCAGGTACAACATGCTGATAAACCATTCCATGAATATCAAAGAATGAGATGACCATAACTTTCCCAGCAGAGGCAACCACTTTTGCTTTTTTGGAGGGTTGGTGATGAAGGAGATATCCACACTAAACTTTGCTGTTTGCTTTCAGGATCAAAATGATGTAGCCAAGTTTCTTCAGCAGTGATTACGTTTGAATGAAACTCCGGATCTTCCTCTAACATAAACTTTAACTGCATGTTACCTCCATTGTAGCGGTAGGCAATACTGAACATGTCTGAACTTGCCTGGTTCCCACAGGCGGGAACCAGGAGTACCAACAATGAAACTACTACAGCGTGTTTGTTTCATTATGCTAACTGAATATAGTAAGATTGAATTTTAGTGCGAAAAATTATGACCGTAAAAAATTATGATCATTCTTTATTGAAGAGCTCTCGTACATATTTCAAAACTGACTGATATTATGTATTATATTATATATAAACTTATTTTTGCTGATGACTTTTGCTCAAGTCATGCAACATTTTACCTTATTCAGCTTTTAAGCGAAGAATTGCTTCACGGATATGTAATTTTACATATGATTATTTTAAGAGAACTTGTCAACAAATTAGAAATTTGGTTTAAATGCATTGAAAATTAAGGTACTTAGGATGACCCTCTAGAGCCCTCGTTAGCCTTTTAAAGAATTCTTAATTTTTGGAGGAGATAATCCACGTTAAGGTTTGATATTTCGTATACAAGGGATCAATTATTTTGATTTCATTTTCTCATAAAATTTACATTAACGTACAATTACTAGTTTTGTAACTTATTTTTAGGAATATAAAGTATTATTTGAAACGTTTTGGGGGAAAATATTTATATGATTAATTTAAGTGATTAAATAGATAATATATACAATTTTTACTCAATTGTACATACTTTTGTGTATATCCTACGGTTTACCAGTTACAATGAAGAGTACTTTACTGGCTGATTTTAAGAAATTTCAGATATGTATACATTTTACTTGATACGCAAATATACTAAATAATGGTATTTAATAAAAATTGAGAGAACTATTTTTGAGAATATAAAAATAATGGAAAGTAAGTAGTAATTTGGGTAACGGATTTTCTTGATAATTTTCATGTTAAATGGTTAAAATGGTATTTGACTAACTTTTGGTTTTTGAATTACGCTGCTGATACAGATAACTGACATACTCACACTCACATACATATACAGAGATTTTATTCCTCTTCTTTAATTCAGGGTTTAGGAATTTCTGTCTGTTCGGCCTTCATGTTCCAACACCTACTCCTATTCTCTTCTAGGGAGTCCTGCATCTCTTCTTCCGTGAGGATTGTATCTTCTTATTAATAGGGATATTCTTTCTTAAATAATTCTATTCATATGCTCTTTCCAATTCTGTTTGTTCTCATGTATTTTATCTTGTAATTTTTATGTGCCCAATTCCTCTCGAATGCTTTCATTTCCTGTTAAGTCTCGTCTGGTGCATTCTTTAACTTTTGTTAAGAATCTCATTTCTACACCTGTATATTACTCCCTCCCTTCTTTTAATATCCAGGACTGTCTTCCATATATGAGCACTGAGACTTGAAGCAGAAACCACAGGTTTCCTAGAGAAGAATATAAGAAACGGATGATAAAGCCATACAAATTATTAATAAGCAATTGGAAATAAATGATATATGAAATAAAGTCAAAAAGAACTATTGTAATAGGAATAACGTGCAAATGAGATAAATATGGGGAAAAGGCTGCCTTAAGCTAAAACGGGCAGACGAGGCCAGATAAGTAAACAATAGGACAATAGAAGCCCAATGCCACCACGGAGCCATAGACAATAACGAGGTTTAAGGTAAATATGTAGAGGCAGGATGCAGTACCGTTATGACGCCAAGGGGTCATATAACTTTAGGGGGTTGGCCCGTGACTGCTACCCAGTTGAACGTGAATGGAAATGGTCAATAAGGTAGAATCGTACTAATAAATTCCCCCAATTAAATGTAGCGTAAACCACGTGAGAGGCGAAAAAGAGAACAAATAGAAATGAGATGGAGATAGACAAACAAATCTAGGAAGAAGTCGAGAGTAGGGAAAAGTGAGAAGGGTGGCTCGGTTGGTTGCAATGAAAGGAAGAAGATGTGTTAGTTTAATATCTGATGGCAAGGTAGTAGTGGAGCTAGATTTCAAACGTGGTGGGATTAAATATTCTCAAACAGATAAGGCGACGCAACGAGGCTGAAAGCAAGTGAGAAAAGCAGAGCAATCAGACAAATAAAATCTGTGGGAATAAACAAACCACAGTGTAACAGTAGTTTCGAGTTATATTTAGAAAACTTATGAAAAGTTTACAAATTTATAAAAAAGTGATTACGTAAATATATTTAGTAATTTAAATAAGTAAAAATATATGTAATTTTGTAATTGGCCGTAGTAATAAGTGTATGACGTAATTGTTGTGACGTGGAATTAAATCGGCCAATCACAAAATTAAGAGAGGAGTAACGATAGTTACGAAAAATCAATAATCTTGGTAGAGATGTTTTGTAATGGTGAATGTGATGAATAGTGGTGTTTATGTAATATTTGGAACTGTTTAAATATAACAAAGTAAGAATTTATCGATATGTTTGAAGTAAGGGAAGGAAGTTTAAGTAAAATGTAATCCAAGTAATATAATTAAATAGTTACAAAATTTGACTTCTCCTAAACTTTATTCCGAACCACGCCTGAAACCAAGATTCTCATGACTCTTATTTAACAAAACACAATCATCAAGAAACAACTCAAAATACAAGGAATTAACCCTGTTGTATCTGGCTTCTCGATGTGGGTCTTCGAAAAGCCAACGTGCATCCCATCTCAAACATAGAAATTCCGCACCTAATTGCGCCCGAACGTGTGAATGATGAAGACGGAGATAAATTAACTGTGGATGAAGAATTCCTGTCCCAACAGGAAATTGAAACAGGACTTTTCATTACCTGGTGATAACTGCTGGACCCTGAGAGTGTACCCTTGCTCACCGACACGTAATCCTTAACGTGCCATACCACACCAAAAGGCCACACCAAGAGAAATTCACAAACCAGACTGCCACGATTTTATAAAATTTCAATTTCGTTTCTTTCCTTGTTTTAGGTTCTTTCTATGGTTACGAATATCTGCTGAAACTTGTTTATTTTGTTCTCTAAATATTCGTCTAAATCGAAGCTTACTTCACAATCCAAATATTTAAAACTCGAGAGCTCTTCCAGGTATTTATTTTCAATACATATTTTTGATCTCACCGGATATTTTCCTCGATGACCCATTTTTTTGTTTCATTTGTGCATACATTTAAATACATACATTTAAATTATTTATATTATATTCCTTTCCCAATAAATACATTTTTTACACTGAACGTTGGAGGCTTTCCTCATCCTGCATTATTGCAACATCATAAGCATAGAGAATTACATTAAATCCTTTATTTCTATTTAATTGTATTCCTTGCTCACTTTCTTTTTCCGAGTCTTAATCAAGTAATCTACGTATACATTAAATAACGCAGGAGAAAAGCTTACTCCTTGATTCGTCTTTATTTCTGTTTTAAACGTGACTGTCTTTTTAATAATATGTGCATAATATGAGCGGGATATCTCTTTCATCCAAGATGTTTTTCTAAGATTATTATTTTGTTCAGAAAGGCTCTAAACGTGTATTTTCGGTGAAATGCTTATATAAAATTTCTGGGTGGAATGTCATTCGGTACTTTCTATATATTAGCGGAGAAAGTAAAACTATAACGTCACTGTATGGTAATTTGTATAATACGAATACAACTTTCAAGCCTTATACGGACTAATATTTTAGCTGCGGGTTATTCTATGTAGCTTTATGATTATTTAATAATATGTTGCATTAGATTGCAAAACGCCAAAATTGAGCTGGCCATGAGTAGATTTTACATAATAATGCCCGTTTGCTATTTAGTTGGCGTTTTATAAATGAGTTTTAAGATGATTTATCAACATGTTTATATTTATTTATAATCAAGCAATTCATAAGAAAAATCTACTATAAGTATTGTATTTTTATACTTGTTTTCCAAAATATCTACTGTGTATCTTAGTCGAGGAAACTAATTCTGTGAACACACCAGAAATAAGCGTTATTTGGAAGCTGACAATCTTATTATTGCTTCCTTAACTTTTGTATGGTCTCCATGTAATTGAGACGCGTTTCCTGATACTTTGCTATGCTTTGTCCTGAAAGCCTTAAAAATCATAATCAGTAGCCAGGCCAAAAGTATTTTCAGCAACATACTTTGCTTTCAATAACTAATTTATTCCACATTATAATCCACTGTGATGTATTACGATAAACTTATTATATTCATCTCAGTACTAAAATAAAATCATCATTGCTCATCTGTATCATTAATTTAAGATGTCTTGTTTACGTCTTAATTTCAATAAATGCAAGTTAGGGTTAGAAATTAGTACATAGAAGAACAAAGCTTTGTGCATAACTGAAGGCTTGAGCCACGTCCGAGCTGCTATTTTAGCCATTTTGGTTACAAAAAGTAAACATTGTGATATTGAATTTTAGTGCGAAAAATTATGGCCGTAAAAAATTATGATCATTCTTTATCGAACAGTACTCGTATTTTGGGAATTTGTGATATAGAGTTTGATTTGTGAACATAGTCGATTACGTGTGTTTTCATTATTAACCTCAGCTTGCTGAAATCAAACAGGATGCAGGAATACTTAGATATTCCAGTACATGCCATCCGGTTCCTAGAGTAAAGACAACTATATATTTGCTAACTCAATTTTTTTCTTAGTGCAGGATGCAACAGAAAACGGTGACGCGAACAACCTGAATGCCTTGTTTGGAAAGTGGGCTAACAATGTAGTCTTTCGAGGATGGCGATATGGTTAAAGAACACGAACTCGTATGCCAAACTCGTTTGAAAGGATTTAAAGAAACTAAAATGCCGTTAAAGAAGCTACGTTTTCTAGGAAGGCGGCTACAAGAAAAGTTGTTCATACACTGGAAACGGTATGTGATTTGGATGATAAGTAGCTCTGTCTAGAAGCTTTGTTTTATCTGCTAAAGAGTGGCCATCATTCAGTTACGTTCAAGGTTCGATACATCGTCAGGGTCTGTTGATCATCTGCGATGCCCAACAGGCTTGAGTAAACTTGATAGCAGCTTGCCTGTCATTTCAGGTTTTATGTACGGTTAGATGATCAAATGACTTAGAACAAATTCAGACTGTAATAGTAAGACATTACACATTTTATGAACCTGTTAAACCTAAACATCAAAGCAATGAACTGCAGTAGTGAAATGTTATCCTAACAGTTGTTGATTCAAAGACGGTGCCGTAAGTAGAGAGTAACAAAGGGATCAATTTACTTTTGAAGCAAATAATAAGCAGGACCATACTCATTCACAAGCCTCTCAAATAAACCTAATTCAAGAAGAAGTTTAAGAAAAAGTGCTTTTGAAATTGGAGTTTCCTACATGCCACAGATTTGCATATGAAATTGGCCACTGTCCTAAGGGACTGCTCTCATTACTCTGAAAGCAAAATAATAACAGTTCCAAAAAGCTAATGAAAAATTCTAAATTTCTTTTAGTGCACTTTTGAAATCTTTTGTGATTATTTTTTATGTTCCACATGTTGTTTAATTGCTCGGTAATAATTTAAATGAAATAACATTTTAATGTCAATTATATAATCTGTGTAACCACAATATGTCAAGAAACATTTTATCCAAACGTAAAGAAATAGGAGGTAACTGAGCGATTGTAACAGATTTAATATGGTTTTCTACCTTTGCATTCCAAACGTTTTAAATCAATAATGTCTATTATTAAACAATTTTGATCCAAAAGAATTTCCACGGTTTCATTAGATTTTCATAAAATTTTCAGTATAAGCCTACAAATATATTTTATAAATAAATAAGATGCATATTTTAACACAAGAACAAAAAAGCATATAATTTTACATATTGTACTAATATTATGATGTATCCTGAACATTAAATACCCAGCAAGCAAATTTCTAGAGTGTTACTGAAAAAATGACGAGTGCTTAAAGCATAACTAATATCTCAGCTCATTTTAAAAGTACTATTGATATAAAAAAGAGCAGCTTTTTCTCTCTTAACCTAACATTTTACATTTTATGTAGCCTGACGCTATAAAATTGTGAATACTTTTAGATATGTTCCAGGAGAAGAAGAATACTTTTTTAGCCGTTGCATGCATTAATTCCTCAAATGTGATTCGCCCGTCATCAGGTCATTGACAAGCTGGGTCTTTTTTGGCGTTTTCTCCCTTCTTTTCTCTTTTTTAACATAACTCTTTGTATACGTGTCTTAAGTAATCATTTTAAACATCTCTAAGGAAGGAAAGGCTATTGAACAAGTGCATCCTAAGTTTTTTTTTAATTTTTTTATTTCTTTTATTTCTTTTTTATATTTTTATTTATTATTTTATAAATGACGGGAACGTGTACAGAGTAAGGCGTTTAGAGAATTTCTGGTTTTATTGGCTTGTACTGTGGGACTATAGGAAGGGTTCGGTTTGCTTAAATGGTTATTAGATCTGCATTTGCTCCAAGTGATAGATGTATGGCTCTAGAGAACGCAAGGTTTTCTTTCGTATATAGGTTCATCTGCTCCTTTAAAAATATACGTAAGTGCTTTCCAAACACATTGTGTCCTCGCCTTACTCTCAGCAGCCAATATAGTGTACCAGCAACCAACCACACTGCAAAATTCTGAAATTTCGTGTTTTTGAAAGGAAACTCCAGTTGTACCATCTGTGGTACCGAACATAAGCATTCTTCTGGACGAAGTTCATGTAATGCGTCGCGGAGGGAGGTCCAAATCAAGTCAGCCCGCTGACAGTTGTACAAGCGATGCTCAAGTGTATCTTCTTCCACACATATGCCACAGATCTTCGAATTTACCCTCCCGTGACGTCACATCTTCTCTGCAGTTGGAAACGTTTCATTAAGAGCTTCACAAACAGTTTCTCTCCAAATCGACGGGAGGTTACAGTTGGTTGCATTGGCCTGCTGTTAAGCTAGATTTTGGTTTGTTTGGCTACAAATCATGTCTGTGATTTAAGAGAATGGCATGTTTTTGTACATAAATATTACTATTAGTACATGTTTATTTACTCAGAAATTTTGCTATTACTGGACAAATTTTACGTTTAGCCTTGGGAAAAAATATTGATTTAGGGATGGAGTTATTCACTAAACTGCTATTTTTCTTTTACTTAGTAACTAATACTGCTCTTATAATATGAGACTTGCGTGTTCTGAATGAAATTTAATTCTGATATCAGAGGTGTAACGGTTGTTTTGGTTTTGGCCTCGAGAGTTGAAAAATGTTTAAATGTGGTTTAAGAACACCGTTATGCATGATTCAGGGGTTTCCTCCAAAACAGGTCTGCTTTACTACATTTGATGCGATGATTCCAAAACTGTAATAATTTCTTCTGCTACCAAGTACCATTTTTGCACAATTAGTAGTTATACCTAAAATGTTTTAATGTAGTTCTGTGTATAAATATATTGTATGGAACTGAGAAGAAACTAATAAACGAAGAAACAATACTGATTTCATTGTTGAAATTAAAGTGTTTCACAACAGTATAACAATGTAACAGTAACAGACAACGATGCATGCCTTATTTTAAGTCTAATCCCTGCAAATTTAGCTCCGTCTATAACTGCTTTTCAAATAGTGAGGATCTGTTTTTGTGATAGACAGTTGTATGTCATATGTATTTTGAGAATTTGAAGCAAATGTCTTTCAGTAAGTGTAAAAATCACCCTGATATATTTTGCCATATCTGTGTCAACTTTGTTGTTCAAGCACAGGACAAGAAAAAATTGGAAGCAGAGAGACAGTCTCGTGCCAGGAATGAAAAATGTAATTCATGAGTGTCTTGTGGACCCCAAAAAATGTACTTTAACCACCTTTGCACATAAAATTAGGCTTAATGAAGCAATATGTAATGGTTTTGAATAAGGATGGCAGCTGCTACAAATATATCTGCAAGAAGTTCCCTGGAATATCTGATGCTAAAATTAAAGAGGGAGTACTTGTTGGTCCACAAATTATGAAGTTGATTTCTAATACCTTATTTGAAGAAACAATGACAGATACTGAAAAACAGGCATGGATTGGTTTTGAAAGTGTCATCAAAAACTTTCTGGGATCCAAATTACAAAAAATACTGTAGAAAATGTGCTTTAGAACTTTCGAAAGCTGGGTTGCAATTTGAGTGTGAAGGTACACTTCCTGCACTCTCATTTGGACTTTTTTCCAGAAAATCTCAGCTGTGTTAGTGAAGAGCAGGGTGAAATATTTCACTAGGGCATAAAGAAAATGCAAAAACGCTAGCAGGGAAAGTGGAATGTAATTGTGATAGCTGATGACCTATTTCAGTTCAATCGGGGTTTTCAAAAATCTTGGAAACTGTTATGTTCAACAGGATATCTCCTTTTCTTGAAGAATATGAATTCAGTGATAAACAAGATGGATTTAGGAAAAATAAATCAATTTCTAATGCACTATACTCCTTTATGCAACAAACATTAGAAAGGTTTGAGGCGAATAATTATACTATTGGGATTTTTATGGATTTGTCAAAGGCATTTGATTTGGTTGACCATAATATTCTATTATCCAAACTTGAAGCCTATGGTATAAGAGGGGTATCTCATAATTGGTTTGAATCCTACCTTGAGGGTAGAAGACAGCATACTGTAGTTAATAATGAATTAAATGGTCATAATATTAATTCCAGTATTGAAATTGTGAGATGTGGGGTTCCACAGGGTTCTATCCTGGGACCACTGCCTTTTCTAGTATATATTAATGACCTTCCACTTAATATTCCCCATGCAGAAACTATTTTATATGCTGACGACACTAATATAATAATCAGAGGCTGCAATAATTCTAAATTGCAACATTATGCTAATACTGTGACGACAAATATGATGCATTGGCTAACTAATAATAAATTACTACTTAATATTAAAAAGACACAAAGTATGCATATATCACTATCAAATAGAAATGAAGCTAATATAGCTCCTGTAATCGCTTTTGGCAATGAGGTAATACAATATACCAATGAAACAAAATTTTGGGGGGTAATTATTGACAAATTTTTAAGCTGGAAGCCGCATATTAAGTATATTACTGCAAAAATTATTAAAGCCCACTACATAATATCAGTGCTAAGGAAAATTTGTAATACACAAACATTAAAGCTGATTTACTATTCATATGTGCAGTCTTATCTTGCATATGGTATCTTTATCTGGGGATCAGCTACCGAAATAAAAGATTTATTTGTAACACAAAAGAAAATAATAAGAAGAATGTTTAATCTAAGTAAAGGGACTCATTGTATGAAATATTTTAAGGAAAATAATATACTAACTCTGCCATGTCTGTATATCTTAGAAAGTGTATGCTTTATAAACAACAACATACAATATTTTCAAACAAATAACACTATTCATGAACATTATACTAGGAATAATACTAAATTACATATACTGGGGTCAAGATCAAATAAAAAACCTAACTCAGTACTTCATAAAGGGGTTCACATGTACAACTTAATCTTAAAGAAAATAAAAAACAATGATAAGAAAAGATTCAGAAGAGATGTGAAATCATGTTTAATAAATCAGTGCTTCTATAGTACTCAAGAGTTCTTTGAATATTTTAGACACCAGATTAAGTAGAGTAAATGATTACATGAGAATAATTTTATGATACTAATGGTTGACAATTCATGTAAGTTTTCTGTATTTGTTGACATTGATACAATTTAATCTGATTATTGCATGCAGAATTAATTCTGTATTTTCTGAATTTCTAGTTTGTATTGTTTGTACTGTATCTTGAAAAAGCAAATATTTCTGTACAGAAATTAAATGCTAAATAAATAAATAGATTATTGCCGGTTACTGAAAAAAGATGTAGCAAATTCTTTCCATAGTAGGTACTCTTAAAAACGTTCATTTTATTTCAAGGCAGTATGTAAAAACTGGTTATATGTTCAAATTTAAGTGATGATAGGACACATTAGTTAGTTCTGAAGAGCGCTATGTTCGCAGTTATGGATATATTAACTTATATTTAACAATATTACATAAATTCGATAGAGGCTAGTATAAAATGCATATTTTACTATTTCTTGTATTGTGAAAAATTGGTATGTGATGGAGAAAAACTATGTTCATATTCTCATTCAGCACACTCAAATTAGGAATAATAATATATTAAAATAAAAACTCCAGAGAAAAAGTTTAATTAAATTTTGCATATCAGTGGAATCGATATTGTCATGTTTAAATGAATAAGAAAGGAGATTGTTAAAATTCAGTAGGTGATGAGATGACGCAACATATAAGTGATACGATATCAATTTTTTATGATTGGTAGTTTTAAAAATGAGATTATGTAATATGTGACGTGGACCAGTAAAAGTTAAGTTTGATGTAGTGATGGCAACTAGAGAAGAAAAAATCAATAATTTTGGTAAAACAGCTAGAAAAGAAAGCGTCTTTTGATGAAAGAACGTTAGGCTGAACAGAAATTTAGTGCCGCGAAAGAATAAAAGAGTTGTAAAATATTTATTATCCGTTTTCTTTTAATTGTAATCAAGGTACACAATACTGTTGTTAGTTTCATACAAAAAAAATTGTATAAATAATATAAAGTAATTGAAAATCTGAATATTTAAAAGTAAAAACAATTTATTGGTATCGAAGTTTATTTAGAAAATCGATCCTTTTCACCCGTGACCAATCTGAAAATTAAAGAGTTCTCATAGCTCAGATGAAACAGATCAGGAGATTTTTACAGACATCGATACATCCGAGTGTCAGATTGGTCTAAGAGGAATTAGCAGCTCGTGGCTTCATCATCACCATGCAAGAGGGCTGAATATAACCCTCAACCCCAGTCACAACACGGGACGACATCAGGTGAGAATAATCCCGTTCCCCACTCTCGCCGCAGACTTCGAGAACACCATCATCCCATCATCACCATAGTTCCTGTGCCAGAGGAATTTAAACTGCTTAAGCGGGGATGTACGAGAAAATGTTAAAAATCTAATTTTCTTATTGTTTTGTGAAATAGTATATAGTGTTAACTATCAAACACCAAAATATTATGACTGTACATGGTCTGTAAGTACTTTTAACAAATTAAATGCCCTAGTGTTGCATAGTAGCATTGTAGCAACACATAGTTTTCCATCAGCTGTCTTGAAATCTATAAAGCCCACTTACCAATTCTTAGCACACCCAGACTTGCTAAACAAAATGTCTCTATGGAGAAACACAAAACCCAAATGAAAGCCTCAATAATTTAATATGGAAAAGGTGTCCCAAAGCATCATTTGTGTCTTCCATAGTGGTGAAAATTGCTACATTTGATGCTGCAATAGTGTTTAAAAATGGGAATGTTGGCAGAAAGAAAGTTATGCATCAGTTAGGGTATCAACCTGGTGTGTTTATGAAAACTATTTTGCAGAGTATCGACAACATTCGCATCGCTGGTGCAGAAGGAGCTATGAAATTAATGCAGAAAGAAGCAATACAGAAGAGGAATTTAAAAAGAAAGGCTGAAGAAGACCAGAATGAGGATACAGACTATGGATATGGGAAGTTCTGACTTAAAATTAAAAGGCAAACTTATTAATACTTACCTGTAACTTGCATTTTATACAACTTCAACCCATTTTTCTCTCAAACTACTTCATCTACAGTGATACAATTTAGCACACAGCTTTCTTATGCCGCAATTAACATTTTGTTGGTTCTATAATTTAATATTAAGCTCTACATGGAATGTGATGATGCAAAATATATGAAATTATTTTAATTTTTATAGGATGCATATGATTAACATTTTTTTTTTTTAAATTCTATACAGCTTCAATAAGAAATCCAAATCCAACAAATTCATTTCTAGTGTGTTTTAAAATATCATACTAAATTTCAGAAAGATAGCATATGTGAATTTTGAAAAAAAAAGAAGAAAATGGGCTTAAGTTTGTAAATATCTCTGCATATAGAAAAATATGTAGCATTAGTTATAAACAATGGAAAATTATGAAAAAAATTGTGCATATTAACTGTATTATCTGAGATAAGTATACTAAGTTTCACTTCTGTAACTTTAAAACTTTGGATGTTATGGCTATTTATGTAAGACCCTGAATATTTGCATACGTCCCCACGTAAGTTGAATATTTTGAAATATGTAGGTCGTTGTACTTGAATGATTAATGTACTATGTGACACTTTCCCTTTAAATTTACTTTTCTAATGGTGACTATCCACTTGGACACATAAAGATAGTTTTATAATTGCCATTTTGTGAGAATGCTTTAAGAGAATATATACATTAAAGTCAGCAGGAGATGACGGTATTAGTTTTGCTGATATCTTATTTTCTCTCTCTGTGTGAACTTGTATGGAGTGGACTAAGATCTGTACAGCAACAATTTTCGAGATCTACACAGCTAATAGCGTTAAGGCCAACTGATGCAAAAATGTAGAAATAATATAAATGAAAACCTATCTATTTTTTACTCTTTGATTGGAGATGCATACCTTTCAATAGTTATTTAAAAAGAAACGAACTAAATGTTGGAAATGCGCACAGAAACTGCAACGAAGCTGAATTTAAACACCATGAAGCATGTATGAACAGTAACATTTGAACTTGGCCCTAAATTTTCTGTTTTCCTAGTTTACCATTAATAATAACCAAGTAGAAGGGCTTTCACACTATTCGATATATCCAATACATGTTGGACTCTATAGTCAAATATCTTCCTATATGAGAATATCCCTTATCCGACAATCATTAAACCTGATTAATTTTTGCTTGCTTTTTAACACAAGCATATATGCGTCATTTGATAAATATGTATGAATTTAAAATGTTGTGGCACTACCTGGTCACTCAAGCTCCAGGGAGAAAGTTTTACACGACGTAAACTTCGCCATCCAGCCACAACGTGCCAGCCACCATTTGTTGGTCCTACAACCCTGAAGCATATAAAGATGAAACGGATAGAGGGAAATGGTGGAACACCAAATAATGGTCAGAAAATTAGTGACATAGGGATAGTTATACATCAATTATCTTGAGATGGCAGCTGAATAAAGATGAACATTAAATGAAATAGTCTATTACCAATACTGAAAGGAGAGTTTGAGGTTCATTTATACACGTGAAGTCATTGATGATGCATGCATCAACTACTCCGCACGTATAAATCATCTCTAGTCTGCTTTCAGGATTGGTAAGAGGTAAGTTCATTTAGTGTGGATCTTCATTCAACTGCCACCTCAAGAAAATTGAACTGTACTTCAGCATTCGACTACCGAGGACCTGAAAGACCACGAAGAAACGCAAGGTCACACGGGAGCTAAACCCGGCACTAGCGAGCCTCACGCGTAACTATGGAGCTATCTCGCTTGGCTTTCTTATACATCTGGACCAAATTATTGCGTCCGTAACCTCAAGTTTTGTGTGTTTTTAGAAGAAAAAAAAAACTATCCATTCTTTAATTACTCACATCTTGTAATAGAATAGAAAAAACAATTGCAGTCTCTCAAAGTAACTGTGCAAAAATAAGCACATGTCACTTGTAACATTTATAAATATGTTAAATGTTATGCTGTAGTATTATTTTAAAAATTTGGAGGACAAGAGCCTTTGGATCAGTTTTTAGACAGTAGAAGTCAAGTATCTGTCATCCCACCCCATAATTCGCAATTTCAACAAAGCATGATAGTCCAGTTGCAGCTTAGCGTGTAACAACGGAGAAAGTGATTATCCAGAGAGGAGTAGTCACATTTGTTTATCCTGTGGTTAAGAATCGGAGATGAAGAAAGAGAGAGACATGCTACCAGTTATGCAAATGGCCAGAACATGAGTAACGCAAATGTGCTCGGTCCAACACTTGCGGTTTGCTAGGGAAGGAGAATTACGTATTCAGCATGCACTTGGCACATACTCCACACTGAGCATGGCAGTGTGCCAAACATTTCATCTCTCTTTAGTAGGAGTAGGAGTTAAAGTATTATATCATGTCTACAGAAACAAGTTCGGACCTTAATGACTTTACCATCACCGTTTCTAAGTCGAACACTTTCACTGTTTATTCAACAAGAAGCGTAGGTGCAACTGGAAGACTTACATTCCATGTTTTATAAGCATCTAAAAATTATTTCCAGAGTTCATCGGATTCTGTATACGATCTATATACCGAGTGTGTCACTCACATCATTCATGCTTGTTTGTAAAGCTCAGGTTATATTTTTGAAAGGATTGAAGCACTCCTACAAAATTTTGGTTAAAAAATTGTACACATAATGTTGTGCCACTTTTTACAGTATGATGCACAGCAACCTTAAATATTGAAACAAATTTGAAAATGACTTACTCAGTTATCTTTGATTTCATAAAAATTAGCAAGATTTATATAGAAAATATTTGCTAAATATAATGTTGCCATCTCAAAATTGAATGTGTACGTTATTAATGATTGAAACTTAGGAAGAATTACCTATGCTGACACACACACATACACACACACACGCACACACACACACACACACACACACACACAAACACAAGGTATATTATTTTGTAAAACATTATAATAGCTATTAAGGATTTATACAACTGATATTCTGTTGAATAAACAATTGCTCTTTATCAGACATAATTTAAAGAATTTAAGTTATGGTAGTTATGAACGATTACCCCCATCCTATAATCTCACATTGAAGAACTTAGTTATTATATATAATTTGTTTCCAACGCAGTTTGTACCAGAAAAAAAATCAATTTTATTTTCTTATAGATTGCTTGAGTTGCTATTTTATCCCTCAGTCCGCCATACGCATTAATGTCAAGGTTATTTATGCATAGTGGACATTAACTTAATTCATATTGCTTATCTTTACCATTTTTTCGTTGCTCTTCCCAAGTTCCTCTATCATGTTTATATCCTCTTCCTTTCGTAGCCTATTTAATCCAACTTTTAGAACTTCTATGTGAATATTCTCCCTTTTTTGGTAAAAACTGCTTTTTCCACAGCTTTATTTATTAAATTCTACAATATAATGCAATCATTGTCTGCTCCTCCACATAAAGGACGTATATGTAAGTTCACTCCCATCTTATCTCTTAATCTATGCACATTTGATCTAGACCAAAGCCAATCTTTTTTGCGTAATCTGTTGCATACATCCACATTTCTCTCTAATTCTTTCCATCTTAGTTGACTATAAAATACAAAATTTCTCTTACCACTAAGACTGTGAAATAATTGTTGAAATTTGTGAAATAATTGAAATAATTGAGCTGATTGCTTGGCTAAGAAGGCTGCAGAATCCAAACTTCCTGTGACATACTCTTTATGTCCTATTTCTACTGTAAGGAGAATAATACATCAACATATTCTTGAAGAATGGAACCAACATGGCTAACAACTCCAAATGGAAGTTTAACAAAAACATTATTTTCCCCTAGTGTATATGACAGAGAAAAATGTGAAACTCTTGTACCAAATTTTGCTTTGACACAATTTTTAATTGGACATGGTAAATTTGGTGAATACTTATCACGCTTTCACTTAACATCCAACCCCGAGTGCATGTGTGGTAGAACTTAAAACTATGGTTCATCTCCTTTTCTGTTGTCCCATTTTCTGGAGAGAAAGACAAGAATTAATATTCAAGCTAGACTCTCTAGGAACTGAATTTTCTGCTCCGCTCACATCTTTGCTAATGAAGCCACAGCAGTATAAGTACTTCATGATGTTTATAAACTAAGTGTTTAAACGTCTGAAATAGTTTAAATTAATATGCATCATATTAAAACATATTCCTTCTAGTATTTAAAATATTTTTGTTAAAATTGTATATTTTTATGTATCAACTCTAACCCTAATATACCACTGTGTAAAATAGGGTTCAATAAATCTGGATAAATAAAAAAAGATAATAATTGTTTTTATCTATATCTTCCACTCTATATTACTTCTACCCAGAAACCGCTAACTCCTCCCTTTATTCCCATACGTTACCCATTCCAATTTCCTGTAATATTCTCTTAGTCCCATAAGAGTTCTGCATCACTAATCATTTTTTTCAGAATTTTGTAGTCATCTAGCTAGTTATTATGGATAAATCAATTAATAAATTTTAGTGATTATAACCTAGAAGGTAAAAATACTTTTTGAACTTTCTGTATGGAAAAGAATTCGGAGGCAGAGTTCAAGATTTTTCTCCACTTCTACCTTCTTTACTGCCTCGTATTCTTTTCTCCATTGCTTTCTTTCTCGAAACCTTTACTCTGCGATAACCAAGAATCTTTTATAGAATTTTCTCATAGATTGTTTTGAAGTTTCCGATTTAATTATGACACACTGACTTGAATAAGATAGTTTGCTAGCAAGGAATGAGTGTTGACCATGTCGCCGTCAGGCATGGGAGCTTGTTTAATCCTCCCGTTAGTTTTATTTTGCTCATGGTTATTCCCGAGACAACAATCTCAGGTAATCAATTCCATTGCTCAGTGAAGTGTTAAAACACTGTACATGCCACGCAATCTACCTATCGTGTTTCTAAATACTGTCGGGAACTGAAAACTATGCGGGTTTCTGCACGAAGGCTAATCCTGCAATGCAGCGGATGTTAGACCAGAGGAAGTTTCCTCTAACATTTCCTTTTCGGTAACATTCTTTAAATATGAGCTTCAAAATATTTCAGAAAAGCTAAATTCCTGTCAAAAACACTATATAAATAGCATTTTTATTACTAGCCCCTTGTTTGGATTCTATTTAATCATTATTAAGGTGTTTCCTGTTTTTCTCTCATTCTCTTTATCTAACAAATCGACTTTTCTTGAAAACTCACGACAGTCAAGGGAAAAGTATATACAAACAAGAAAAGGAAACTGCCAATATATTTATACATTGCCGTATCTCCAAATACAGATTTTCTGTAGATTTCTTTTACGAAAGGCAGGAGGTTTGAAGAAACTTATTTGCTATGGTGCTTTATCCGAGAGCCCTCTTCCGAAAGTATTTTAAAAAGAGCAATATGGGTTTCTGAAATTATAAAATAAATAAATATCAAACTTTGGTACCAGAATTTTTTGTGTAATAGCAAAGAGTTGGACTGGCAACATTTTCCACCATATTTTACTTATATGCATACATATTAATTTTACATCCTCCAGCGTTAAGTCATATCGGACGGTGAATGAATTGGGTGAAATGATGCTCAAATGAGTCCAACGTCAATGGAGCTAAGATTTACCCGACATTCGTCTTGAAGGATAATGGAAACCGCTGGAAGAAACCTTATCCAGGTAACTCACCCTGACCGACATTCGAACTCGGGACCTCTTGAACGTGAGGCAGGCACGCTACCATCTACGCTACCGAGGCGGGCATAAATAAATATACTGTGCATTTTACTTTCGATGTGGACTTTTGTCTCAGAGGACGTCAGTCACTGACTGTACTCATAATCATGAATTTTATTTAAACTCAAATGCAAAAATTGTCGCAATAATTTGAACAAGAGTGTCACTTACAGCGCTTGTTTACGCTAGCTATATGCAAAACAACTATATAATAAATAAGCCGTGGCGCGACAGCCCTTAGAAGGCCAAGGCCTACCAACCCGACTGCCGGCCTCACGCCCACTTACGCACGGCAGAGGTGGACGATCATCCAACCGGTACGGGGAGGAGATGTGGTCAGCCGGAATGTTGGTTTGCGTGCCCAGGGCCACTTACCTAGCGTAAGCTCCTCACTTTCCTCACGATGCTGAGTGGGCACCGGTCCTATACCCGGGACCAAGAATCCGTACATCATGGGTGGGATCGAACCCGGGCCGCTTTCCGTGACCAGGGACCAAGGCCATGCTGCCTTAGCCCGCTGCGCCACGGCGCAGGACTATGCAAAACAACTGCAGAAGCATAATACAAATTTATACGTATGCACCTATATCGAAATGTCTGAGTTTATATAGTATGAAAATAGAATTAAAAGTAGTTTTATATTACCAGTGGAAACAACACTGGTAGTTTGGCCGACAACGCCCTTACTCATACAAGATTGCTATGGTATTGCTACATGGGTACCACGTATAGCTAAACAATAATCCCTTTGGCAGTATTAACACGTCACGCCATATACGTATGTGGAAGTGAGCGAACATGTTCAAGTATAATATTGTTTTAAAATATACCCTATACTTATTTTTGGAAAGTTCTTTTTTTATTTAACTCCTGGAATGAGCGAAAGAAAACTTCGAATTGTGATGCATTGATAACATTGGCAGTCTATGGGTTCACCGCCTCAATTGTAATATTACAGCATACGATGACCTAAATGAATCATGCCAATGTACAGCTGACAACAATGAATGTAAACTCTACCATTGAAGCGAGGATTTTCAATATTTATTTCGTTATTCATTTGTTAATGTTAAGCTATAAAGAGGCAAATATGATCGTTTATCAACCCTGGCTCTTCACTATTAATATTCATGTTACAATATAATTTATTCCTTAATTATAGTGTAAGTTTCATTGTTTGACTCGATTTACTGTCCATATCCATCTATTCCTCATTTTTGTTTTGAAATGTTCCTACGTTTCTTATACATTTATAAAATATTTTAACTGTAGCAGTATTCACAATATCTTAAATCTCTTCTTACTTATGTATTGTTGTCTCCAAATTTCAGTTCCTGTACATTTAATGTATGTTCAAGATCTTAATTTCCATCACATGTAGGACATTGTTCTTAAGGACATCCTTTCTTAGGCGTTTTATCTCAATAGTCCTATTCTTAACCATGCACTTCCATTTCGTGTCCCTTTATTTAAACATATATGCAACTTTCCGCTACCCCAGTATCTTTCATTGATTTATAGAACCTCATTTCTTCTTACCTATCTCATAAGATATTTTTCTATGTCCTCAAATCTCTTCCTTACCACCTTCCAAAAACTATTCACGTTAATTCATTTTCTTCACTATATCTCACAAAACACATTATTTGTTACCCATACCTATTACCCATAGATGCTTTGTACAGTCTGTCATCTTGTAGAACTGAGCCTGATGCCTTGAATACATTTAAGCTTTCGATGTACTGTTCAGCATGGCTCCACAACTCAACTTACAGTCCTTTTCAATCAAGCGCTTTTATCAGTTCCGTGAAACCTTGGTGATGAACAGATAAAGATACCAATTTACAGCACTACCTTTATTAAATAAATATTTTACTAGTACCGTACTAACAACAACGGGGGTTTGTTCTTTCGTTAATGGTTACGACCGACTTATTCTGTTCTTGTTATTAGAGAAGTTATACAATTGAATGAATAGATTATACAACATTGGAGGAGCATAAGGTCATAAGTGCTATGGTCGATACTGCTAGCGACGGAGAAAGCGGTCCTGAGGAATGTGCTAATAAGTTAAAGAAGAACAGTATCAATGCTGATATAGCTAGCTGTAAATAAAATAAAGACTATGGTTAGTGAATGAAAGACACATTATACATGTACTAGCAATTTTGAGACGCTTTAATTTGTTAATCCTTGAATAAGGAATTAGTGAAATAGGATTTTATTTTAAAATGCAAAATAAATAATGATTTTTTTTTTCCTTCCGAAAGAATGCACGAAACCAGCAATTATGTAGAAGAGCAGAAATAATTATCTCTGACGAATAAAAAGAAACACATATGAATAAATAAGTAAATAAATAAAGAAAAAGGCTCGAGATACAATACTTACAGATGATAGCCAATTTTAAGATAAACGGTTCATAGGCGAAGACCAAGAGGAAAGCATGAAAGAGTGGAGGAGGCTGAATAAGTACCTTCAATTGTTCGAATACTTTGGATCAACTGTCTGACTGGTTTGGGGCAAATGGTCTGCATATTAACAAAGAAAAAACAAAAACTATTTTATTTAGTTTAAAAGATAAACAGAGTCATGAGCAGAGGGTTAAACTACTTGGAATATGGCTGGACAACAAGCTTTGTTGGAAATTCCACATAACAGAAATATGCAAGAAGTTGTCAAATGTTTTATTTCTCTTATGAAGACTTAAAATGTGTGTTTCCACTAATATTTTATTAAGAGTTTCTTTAGTTTATTTCACTGTCACTTGAATTATGGCATTTTGCTATGGGGTATCAGTGGAGAAGTCAATTTTGCTCCAGAAGAAGGCTCTTAGAATAATAAAAAATTATGATTCTCGACAATACTGTGGACCTATCTTTAAAGAAGTTGGTATTTTAACTGTAGCATCTCTGTATGTATTTGCATGTTTGAACTACATTCGTCTTTAAAAGACAGATGAAGCACTTTTTTTTCTGATATACATGCTCATGATACTAGGGGTAGAAATAATATGGTACCTCCTAAATTTCGCCTACAGAAATCGCTGGGTTCTCATCTGTACCTTGGAGTGACATTATACAATAGATTACCTTTAAATCTAAGATAAATTGTAAATGCAAATTCTTTTAAAACTAGAGTTAAAAGTAGCATTAAGTTACTTAATTTTTATACACTACAACAGTACTTAAATGTATATTCATTTTAATAACCTGCTGACGAAACTTATTGCATTGTATGCCAAATGGTTAAATAAATAAATAAATAAATTTATTATTATTATTATTATTATTATTATTATTATTATTATTATTATTATTATTATTATTATTATTATTATTATTATTATTATTATTATTATTATTATTATTATTATTATTATTATTATTATTATTATTATTATTATTATTATTATTATTATTATTATTATTATTATTATTATTATTATTATTATTATTATTATTATTATTATTATTATTATTATTATTATTATTATTATTATTATTATTATTATTATTATTATTATTATTATTATTATTATTATTATTATTATTATTATTATTATTATTATTATTATTATTATTATTATTATTATTATTATTATTATTATTATTATTATTATTATTATTATTATTATTATTATTATTATTATTATTATTATTATTATTATTATTATTATTATTATTATTATTATTATTATTATTATTATTATTATTATTATTATTATTATTATTATTATTATTATTATTATTATTATTATTATTATTATTATTATTATTATTATTATTATTATTATTATTATTATTATTATTATTATTATTATTATTATTATTATTATTATTATTATTATTATTATTATTATTATTATTATTATTATTATTATTATTATTATTATTATTATTATTATTATTATTATTATTATTATTATTATTATTATTATTATTATTATTATTATTATTATTATCATTATTATTATCATTATCATTATCATTATCATTATCATTATTATTATTATCATTATCATTATTATTATCATTATCATTATCATTATCATTATCATTATTATTATTATCATTATCATTATTATTATCATTATCATTATCATTATTATCATTATCATTATTATTATTATTATCATTATTATTATTATTATTATTATTATTATTATTATTATTATTATTATTATTATTATTATTATTATTATTATTATTATTATTATTATTATTATTATTATTATTATTATTATTATTATTATTATTATTATTATTATTATTATTATTATTATTATTATTATTATTATTATTATTATTATTATTATTATTATTATTATTATTATTATTATTATTATTATTATTATTATTATTATTATTATTATTATTATTATTATTATTATTATTATTATTATTATTATTATTATTATTATTATTATTATTATTATTATTATTATTAAGCAGGAGACTGCCTGTAAGGATTGATTGCCTTTGTCCACACCTGCTATTTTCTTAAAACGCCTATACCATTTATAGCATTATGTCAATTTATGATCACAAAATGAGAATACTTTCACGTGAGACCAATAAAGCGGAAGAAACTTGGAATTTCAATATATCTGTTTATGTATGTACCTACTGTTTACAAGCTGTCAGCTAACTCCTAGCGTTGGTTTTATAAAGATTTCAGATAGGTGTTCCAAAGACATCGTTAGTGCTTGTGTGCAGGATTTGTGGTTTGTATAAACCTAACTCATAAGCCTAACCCAACTGAATTGGGTTTCCTTTTGTTCAAAATATTAATTTTAATTATGCAGAACTTGAACTTTTCTATAAGTTTTTCTTATATATCAGGTAGCCATTTCCCTAAACTATTTCGTTTTTTATCTTATAATGATAATTGATGTTCAAACAGTATAATTCCATTTAACTGTAATATCATTTATATGTTTTGAAAATTGTTTCGGAGTGCAGAAAGCCAATTCGGAAACCTGAAATAGACTTTGAAAACATAAAGCCATGGTCGTGACTAGAATTATGGATCTTCGGATACGTGACTCAGATGTGAAGGTTTAATGCGCAATTTTGACAATTTGCTGTGGTTATTCAGCAGTGAAGCATCAGAACTCAGTCTCCAGCTTGATACTAAACATAACGTTTCAGTGTCTGCGAAAGTGTAGTCGTTATTTACACATTCTCTCCCCCCCCCTCTCTTTCTTCAGCATATCTGTAGTAGACAGAAGAACATGTCGATACACATATTTCACGTTATGAGTTCGGTAATTGATATTTGTATATTTGTGCCTATTGTCTGTGAAGAAATAAGCTTACAATGAAAAGTTGGATAGAAAACAACATTTTATAAAGAGTTAGACAAGATATATGGTTGCTAGGAAAAGGTGTTCAAAACTTAGCTGCATTCCAAACTATTATTTACTTTCAGCACCAATCATATTCTTTTTCAATCCTTCTAAAGTGTCTCTAAAGGTCTCTCTCAGCCTGATGGAGAATGATGTATACTTTTAAGTGCAACATATTTAGCATTGTTTTTACAGAAGTAAGCAAAGTAGGTGATCCGGTGTCGTATATTTATGGCACATAAAGGCACTTATAGCCTATAAAAGGCCTCTAAATAACAACATGATTTCTTTCGCGCCCAGTAAGAATGAAACGCTGAGAATTATAGCAGTTAAAATGCCCCATAAAAATATTGAAATTAATAATTATCATGTAAATAGACTGTACAGATTACTTTACTATTTATTAATTTTATATCCTTAAAAAATTATGTTACAAAACATTAATACAGAAGAAATGCAGAGAGCGTTAGAATATTCGGTCTGTTTATCTCAAAGAAATTTTTTTGTTTCATTTGCAATTTCCGTAAATATATATTTGCTTTTAGACACTTAAGTTTTTCCCAGAAATTGAATTGGAATTTGATACATCTTTGAATATATCCTGTTTCTATTTTGCCATGAGTTCATCGCAATTAAAAACTGACTTTTAACAAAACAGCTGACTTTCATTTCTGGATCTTACATGTAACAATGGAAAATAAAGTGCGAAGCCTGAGTTGAAATCGTTTATAATCATTCTTGTTATATCCGATTGAAAATATAGAACAGTTTTTACATTAATTCGACAAAGGTGAATGGAAAGAGGATAATGTTTTTGTTATTTCCTCGCTTCTTTAGGAAGTCACATCCCTATAATGTACGACCCCAGTGTTTATAGTGTTTGGTATTATTTTCATTTGGACGTAGTATTTCATGGTAATGTTGGGTTTTAAACATGAATATCTGTTCATTTTTAGGAGAAGTTGAAGGATCTTAGAATGAAAGTAAAAATGAACACTGGAAGTGAAAGCTCTGTCAGTCCTTCGCTGATTTGATAAAAGCTACATGCACCGTATGTTACTCGCCTTGAATTGCTGTCAAGAGGAAAGTTATGTTTTGGGGAGTTTCCACAACGTTCTAAATTATGGTCTGTAATAACCTATTTCTAACACGAGGTATTCAATTAATCTCTTCGGCCTATGGCATTGAGAACATTGTTTTTGCCTTAATGTTCGTCACTTACAGAGCAGCAGTTCGTAGTTTTTTCAGTATAATTTTTACTTTTATCTATAGGTGTACACAGCAGTCTTAGGTAGATATAGCATTGAATGCCACTCAAAAATTAAGTACAAGAATTTCATCAGAAAGAAAAATGTCTATATTCTGCCTCAATACAATAGGTCTTCCTTTTTTCTTAATTTCTATTTCTGTGAACTGCATAGCTCAAAAATTAGTTGCGAATACCAAATTTGTTGTAAATTGCATTTTCCAAGGATATCACGTAGGAATTGTAAGAATATCTCCATAAAACTATATTTAAAGTCTGTTTAGTTAACTCGTGTGCACTGCGGCCGTTGCCTTTGACGAACCCTCATAATCGTTTTAAAACCCCCGACCATCCGCCCCCCAGACATTTCTGCAAGGTTGCCACCTCTCTCGATACGTCATGGGCATCGTACGAGGTTTCGTCTAAATAAATTATCTTATGCCCATTACTGCAAAACTTCCTTAGCTTTGACAAATATATATATATATATATATATATATATATATATATATATATATATATATATATATCGCCAAGCTACAATTCTACTGGATTCCATAATAACCCTTATCTTATTCACAGTGCGGTATTTGAAACCCAGCTCGTTTAAGAGACCTCGCAAAGTGCAGTGCCCATAGGGACAGTCACAAATTTCTTGCAAATGTGCAGCCAATTCGTCTAAGGCGGGCGCTCTCCCTTTTGCATAGAATCTATAAATTTCTCGACGAATTACATCACATGTGAAATTATCTACTTTAGAGAAACGTTTCCTTTTGTTTCCACACTTGATTGGCGTCTATGGTATTCGTTTCGTCACAATATCTCTTATTGTATTTCTGTGAATACCCAGAATTTATCATCAGGTTCATTGCACGACCCCTTACCAAGATTATTTGTCAGCAAATATTTATGTGTTCAAAACAAGCGCTTGAATTTGCTTAGAAACAGTTCCCGTTATAATTTATTTTTTGAGGCTTTTCCGGTAATATAACTCGCCCCAGTTATTCAAACTATTGTCATCACTTTATTCACACTTGACTGAAAGTTATCTACTACTTCATTTCCATTTACTACTGCATTTCCCTCCCACGGTCTCCACATTGTGACACAACGAATTTCTGTACGTAATGAAACAGATCAACTGGAAGTTGGAACTTTGGCAACTGAGACTCCACGTGGTTTAGACATGCGACTGTCACTTCGAGAAAATCAGGGTTGGTATTGGTCCTCAACGACAGTGTTCCATTTCTGAAGTGTGGAGATAGATTTATGACGGTCATTAGTGGGCGGGAGGGTGAGTTCCCTTTGGGGTGCAAACTGCACACGCGTTCACTAAACAGACTTTACATGAAACAATTTGCTTTATTTTTGATATTTAAGAAGTTCGGATTAAAATTCCATCCAGATCTTAAGATATTTGCTTAATATATTTAAGCTTTTATATGTATGCTATATATGTTAAGATATATAAGCATTTAAGATATTCGCAAAATAAATTTCTTAAATTTTCAAGAATATTTTGTGAAGTTTTCATTACAAATGAAACCTATATAGTTGGTAAACTATGAGTGAAGAAACGGGACACAATTTTACTATAAAATCTAGATCCCGTCAAAGTACATGATTTTTGTGCAGAAATTATGGATCACTTAAGTAAACTAATACTTATATTATAATTAAAAAATAATATTTTTCGCATTCGTTAAATGTTAAGGAGTTCTAGGTTAAGTTCTAGGTTAGGCAATACATTATGTGTACAGCCTAGCTCGGATAAGTTTTCATTAAGTAAGACAATTAGCGAGGGCTAGTCTCCAGTCAATTCGCAAAAGTAGTTCGGTAGATCACGTTAGCGAGAGGGATAAAGGTATCCAAAGTTACCAGATTAGGTATAGTACGATAGCTTAGCATTCTTGGAATATGTGAGAATATTTCTGAGAAATATATAGAGAGACCTTAGGATGAAAAGCAGCAAATTTCAGTAATGTAGATATAAAGTGACTACATCGTATTAGAAACTAATAGTTGGGGTCTTAGAATCATTAACAAAAGGGGGAGGTTATTAGAAGAATTTTGGTGGCCGAGTAGGATATTCTAAGCAGAATCTTGGACACTTCCAGGCTGATCGCTGATGGGATAAGACATAGCTGAATGAGGCCTCATTTCTTGCCTCAGTGATACCTTTATGGGCTCTAGGATTTATTTTCATTTTCACAGTAGGCGTATTAACAGAGGTAATCTTTGATTAAAAAATTTGAAATGAAAATAAATGTTGAACCTTTTTTATTATTTTTTTATCAATTAATAATTTAAATTCTTCACGTGCTGTAATTTTGCGGCCTGATTCTACTTTTCCAAAACGCATAATTTATGTTTAACACGTTTATTTTGTGTAATTAACTATTTCGCAGATATTGCTAATGGTTTGATTTTCAAATACTTATATTTTTATCAAATGGAAAACCATTCTTTCTTTTCTCGTATCTTTTCATCTACATGGAATTTTAAACCCTTCACGCTCATCAAAAATAGCTTAATCTACTATATCACGCAATGAAATGTGTAAATTTCAGTTAAACATCTATCTGGATTAACAAAAAGTAAGTATAAACATAAGCTTTTGTAAAAATAATTTGTAAAACAGTGCATATAGGAGGTCAGCTAATGCATCACATCAGATTTGTATAGAAATAATGCAGTAAATTACGACCGAGAGTTTGATTTCAGAGAAGAAAATAAGTTGATAGTTTTGAGATAAGTGTATTTTTTACACTGGAAATTAAGGGGTAGCAAATAGAAGATGAGCATCGAATACAGAATTTTCACAAATGACCTCCTTTGTTCAGAAAACTATGTGTGATGCGTCCCCTCAAACAAAAGATATCCAACTGTGGCAAGAAGAAAGATATGTTCCTTATATACTCCACTACTACATTTTGTACATCTCTTCTTCCCTCTAATTTAGGGTTTGATTATTACCAGGAAATTGGCTCTTTCAATTTAGAGCAAAATAAGCAAACTATTTTTATTAGAGATGTAGATATTTTTGATAAGCTTTTCACTAAAAATGTTCGGTTTACTAGTTCAATTTTGCTATTTGAAATTTATTAAGAAAGGAATTCATTGGAAATTATTATAAAACTTTAGTGCAAAATTAACTAGATTAAGAAATGATTGAAGGTAAGCTTTGAATAGGTAGAAGCGAAGAAAAAGAATAATATTAAGTGTTTAATGACGATAATAGTACTCTAAAATTATAAAAAGTTATTTGAATGTTAAATTGCTTAAATATGATTTAAACAAAATATTGTGTAAATTACCTAATATGCCAATGAAACGTGGTTCACTGAAGAAGAGGTCAATCAATGAGAAATTATTGAATTGCCATAGCAACCGCAAATTCAATAATTTCAGATTAATTAGAGTTAGCATCGTTCTGTGTATGGACGTCGTCGAGTAAAGAAGCAAAACCTTATCAGTTTGAGGGAACTCGATTTCAGGTTAATATTATGAAGGAACCCAACGTTTATAAAGTTATTCATTAATTTGTCACAAAGCGTTTTTGTTAACGTAATATTGAATTAAAGATTAGAATACTTAAAAAGTAGTTAAACGATTATTTCAGTTCATTTAGTAAATCAGTTCCAAAACCCGAGGTAAGGGGTATTCATGCTTCGACTGCAGCAGCTGTGGATATCTTAAGAAATTTGCTTATCCTGAGACGCTGGATCTGAGCAAAAGCTCAGATTGAGACTACTGCATGACCCATAACAACGTTACCATCCCCAACGCAGCAGCTCCCAACCCATGATAAAATCAACGTGGTGCTGAATCGCATCTTCTTTTTCTTCTTTTTGTTCTTGTTCTTGTTCTTCTAACATCAAAGATTAGGCTAAAGCCGTTCCGGTCTCAAGTCCTTCCATATCTTTCTAGGTCTTCCTGTAGATCAATATCATCTTGGTCTATAATTAATTAATTAATTAATTATAGACGTGTGGGTTTGCTAGTCCCCCATCGGGCGCCTCCCCAGGTAGTGGATAGGGGAACGCCTTCCACATATGGGTGGCATCGAGGAAATGAAATAATCGGGCGAACCAAAACTAGCATGGGTGGATAGGACCCATGAGGCCAGTAAGGCATCTTATCTAAGGGAAGGACACCTTAAAATAAAACCCTCGTCCCCCAGGTTGGGGAATTTACGATGGACTGCTAATCCATTCAAGTAAAGTACTCTTTACTCAGAAGTCTTGCATCATCTTTCCATTAGAAATTTGTCGCATGCTTCTCGATGAAGAAGTTATGAGGTTAGTGATCAGGTGAACAACGATGTAGACTCCATCTTTCCTCGAATTTACTATACACATATATAAACACACTCAGGTATTATGGGGTGGTACATGGACAATGATGGCACAACTTAAAAGAAGTATACAAACAGCAGAAATGAAGTTCCTTAGAAGCTTAACTGGATACACAAGACTAGATAGAAAAACAAAAAGACGAAATTCGACAAGAATTAAAAATAGAAGAATTAAATAAAACAATCTACATATAATGTAAGAAAATAGAATTTCTAAATTAATATACATTTGCCAACCTCTGGGACAAAGAAATCTAGGAAGATTTTGGAGCCGAAAAGGCTAAATGGCCTAAACCGTGAAGAAGAAGAGGAAGAATAAGTACTATGGGGTTTTGTTACTAGCAACACTTGTGTATGGTCCGACACAATCTCCTAAAGCAGTTTTTAGAAGCTTGTTCCATTTATACCGCCTTTAACTGCAATGGTCATTTCGGCGGCTGTTCTCCTTTGGAACATATCGAAGATGTTAACTCGTATTCGTTGTATTTTAATCATTAGATCACGCACACATTCACACTCTCATTCATACTTCCAGACTCTGGGAAAGATAGGGAATTATCTTGGTCGGAGAAAAATCCCCACCTCCACCGCCGGGAATCGAACCCGGGACCCTTAACTTAGAGGCTTTATATTCTCAAAAAGATGTAGTACTCAATACTAGTAATTTTATCCTGTTAATCCCACTGCTACTACTACTACAATAATAATAATAATAATAATAATAATAATAATAATAATAATAATAATAATAATAATAATAATAATAATAATAATAATAATAATAATAATAATAATAATAATAATAATAATAATAATAATAATAATAATAATAATAATAATAATAATAATAATAATAATAATAATAATAATAATAATAATAATAATAATAATAATAATAATAATAATAATAATAATAATAATAATAATAATAATAATAATAATAATAATAATAATAATAATAATAATAATAATAATAATAATAATAATAATAATAATAATAATAATAATAATAATAATAATAATAATAATAATAATAATAATAATAATAATAATAATAATAATAATAATAATAATAATAATAATAATAATAATAATAATAATAATAATAATAATAATAATAATAATAATAATAATAATAATAATAATAATAATAATAATAATAATAATAATAATAATAATAATAATAATAATAATAATAATAATAATAATAATAATAATAATAATAATAATAATAATAATAATAATAATAATAATAATAATAATAATAATAATAATAATAATAATAATAATAATAATAATAATAATAATAATAATAATAATAATAATAATAATAATAATAATAATAATAATAATAATAATAATAATAATAATAATAATAATAATAATAATAATAATAATAATAATAATAATAATAATAATAATAATAATAATAATAATAAGGGGCGCCGGGGTAGCGCGGTGGTTTCGTTCGCGGCTCCCGTTCTAAGGGTCCCGAGGTCGATTCCCGGCTCTGGGGTTTGCGATTTTAAGTCGGCCCTATCCACGCCTTCACCTCTGTCTAGCACACGTGAAGTATCCCCTATGCACAACGTGGTTCGGAGTCCACGGTAAAAACTGTAGGTCCTCTCATCCCGCCGCCATCTTCACTATCACCCTATCATCGGAGGTAATGGACACCGCCCTCTGGGTGCCTCCACCTGAGAAATGGGTCCGGTCATCACTTGGTGGGGTGAGGTTACCCCGAAGGCCAAGGTTGCCATGTGGGGAGTGTTAGTAACTAACTAACTATAATAATAATAATAATAATAATAATAATAATAATAATAATAATAATAATAATAATAATAATAATAACAATAATAACAATCCAAACTACATTATAAATGCAACGAAGATGCGAAATTACAATTACATAGAACTGGTTATCAATTACATAGGAGAACACCAGGATTACTGACGATTCTGAGTCTGGAAATAGTTCCCAAAGTTAGCAAGCGGGAGTGCCAGATTCGATTCCCGATATCGGCGTCGAGATTTTCTTCCCCTGAGAGAATTGGTCCGGTGATTACTTAGTCTTGAAAGGTCTCTGAGAGGACAACTGAGGGGCTATTTCTTGAGACATAGCGGTCTATGGTTGAGATGGTAGATAGTGGCCTTGAGATACCGGCACCCTGATCACGTCCCATCCTCCAATACGGCACCCCACTCATAATGCCTGTAGTGGACATAGGTGAGGATGCTTCCGTGGGCGGTAGGGTTTGATCCGAAAAGAACTGTTGCCTCGTAGGATGCGTAACTTTCAAGGGCACGATCTATATACTCACACTTGTACGCGCTTGAGAGCTTAATGCCATCATCTGTGCTCTATATGGAGCATATATGCCAAAAATTAGGGTGCAAAGTGTAGCTGGAAGTGCCCGAAAATCAGACTGAATACATAGGAACATATAGGTATAACAACACAGAGTTGTAAGGGAGGGATTGTTTACTCCTGGCAGGCAGTGGTCTACACATAGCATACGTAAGGAGAATCATCCGCACGCCCGAGATAGGGCTCCCGAGGAATGTCCAGCAGCTACTGCCAGATGGTCATATGCGGCACCTTCCAGGCTTCAGTTTTGGGCGTTGCGGTTCTACTCCGCAGCAGTTTTTTGGTGCACATTGTTTAAATGCAACAAACATTATACCATGAAAATTTCAGGTGCGTAGTAGTGAGTACAGTGATAGTTCCCTTGTTAGAATTCCTGTAGGCGAAACTCGTCTTCCAAAAGGGAAGACTCTCTTAGACATCCAAAGAATTGCATGAACCGGAACAGGTTTAAGAAATCATGGTCCAAGGGTTCGTAACAGTTCGTTAGGTCTACAACTTGTACATAAAATTACAATAATAAGAACAGTAATAATAACTGTATAATTCCCATATTTGTAAGGGTTAGAACCATATAATATGTATATGTTGACTTGCTTTACTATAGTAATTTTACCTCTTCCCTAAAGTAATCGTACAGAAGCCTCGTTTTCCCTATCTACTACATGATAATTGAGATTACCTTGGAAACTGTTTTCATTTCACATTTCCTTTGTAGGTACAGGGGTGGTATAGAAGGCTGAAACAATAGTCAAAGTTTCAGGACGATATATGGTGGCGTTGCAATTTATACTCTTTGCACATCACGAGAAACAAAAGAATATTTACTGCCTCAGCACTGCACAAATGTATATATACTGGGACATTCACACCAATATATCTTCATTAGCTAATACTCTCAAACATTTATTTCACATAAACTGCACGAGACTTGCATTTTTTCGAGCAGAAATGTTTATGCTGTCCCCTACGTTTTACTACTAAAGCAAAATTATACAGAGTTCATTAAAAGGAATATTGTTCATAGCAATTCAGAGAAAATTTGTGGTACACATTTTATTATTCAAGCACGTAACTTAAATAAATTGTATTTTAATCAGAACCAGAAAGTAAAATTATTTAACATTTATATGGACAATATTCTTAGAAAAGTAAAAGACTAAGTATCATTTGGAATAAAAATGAATAAAAATTGTATTAAATATGCTGCTCTTTGGGAATGACATGATGCTATTACTTTCAAACAGAGAGGATAAGCTCGAATTAGTATGTACAATTTAAAAAACATTATTCAGGATTATGGTCTAAATAGGTTTAAATATATCAGTAAGAATATAATTTTAAATAATAGAGATAATATTAAATAATAAAGATTTAGAATAGGTGGGAAAATTTGATTACTTATGTTGGAACGTAATCTTTAAAACAAACAACGCGGAAATAAGTAATAAAGTCAGTAAGTTTTAATATATTTGTGGAAGAAAGCGCATATCTTGAAAAAAAAAAAATCGGAAGGTTACAAATCTTAAACTCTACAAGATAGTGGCTGTTCTCCTTTTATTATATGGTTCGGAGACATGGACAGCCTGCCTCGGTAGCATGGTGGTAGCATATCTGCTTCACATTCAAGAGGTCCCGAGTTCGAATCTCGGTCAAGGTGGGTTGCCTGGATAAGGTTTTTTCCAGGGTTTTCCCTTATCCTGAAAGACGAATGTCGGGTAACTCTAAGCTCAATGGACCCCGGGCTAATTCGAGCATCATTTCACCCACCATTCATCGTCCGATATGACTTAACGTTGGAGGACGTAAATTACACAAAAAAAGGAGACATGGACTCCTATGAAGAAAGATTGGAGCCAAATACAAGGGGCAGAAATGAAACATCTCCGAGCAGTAAAAGGATGCATAAGACAAGATCATTTTAGAAATGAAGAAATAAGATTTTCTTTAAAAGAAAAGCTAAGGACAAATAGAGAAAAATGGAAAGTCCATTTGTAAAAAATGGGTAACTCTCTCAGTCCATTACTCTTAAAGATATAAACCTTCTGGTGTTAGAACAATAGGAACACCAATAAATAGATGGGAAGAAATTTTCGGCCGGAACAGGAGAATTGTCCTAAATGATGGAGGTCTGATGATAATGAAGATGATGAAAACTATATAAACAATTTTGAACAAAAAAATCCTTCCCAATGAAATTTCCTGAGATGAGGGTATACTCTGGAAGACCATGTTCACATCCTTAGAAGGTGTTAAACTTCTATACTACATTCGATATTTACCTGAAATTGTTTAAAATTTTAATTTAAATAAGTATATATCTACTGAATTATACACTGAGGAATTTTGTTAGTTGTACATTAATATTTGTATAACTATGTTAATACATATAAACATTATATAGCATTAGATTAGAAAGAAACAAATTGTTCGATAAAATTTCGGTCTTCATTATAAGAAGTAGATGTGTTAACCACTGCTTTATGGTAAAGTACCGCATTAGGAATGTGGTCTCTTCATGGTGTGGGGTACTTATGCGACGAGTGCTAAGTGGTGTACATCACCTTTCACTTATTGTTGCTCTAGTGGCTAAAACAGAACAAAGCACCGGGGAGCGGAAAAGGGGAGAGGGAAGGACATTTTACCGAAATCGGTTTAGAACACTCTTTTTCAATCTCAAGATTTTAATTAAAGCCGCCATAGTCCTTTTTGAGAAGATAAAGATCACTAATTGTTTCCCTGTTACACGTTTTTATGCAGGGAACTTTCTTGATAGTTTTTGTTTTGCTTCTTGTAGGATACTGGTCTAAATTACCAAATTTGGCACCTCATTACACAGTTATACTTTTGAATTATGCGTTGAAACACATACGCATACGAAAGTTTTTTTTTTATTAAAGTGCCCTTTTTATTTAGGTAGGCTAAAAATACATATCTAACGAGATATCGCCTCAACCTTGGATTGATGCAGTACTTCCTTTGTTTACTCCAATTTTAAGAATATCTTAAGCATTTGAACTTAGAGTGGATATTAAATTTCGGAAGCTGAATACGTACTCATCTTTGGCAAGAATAAATTATTCTTTTTTCAGATGTAAGACTTTATTCCCATTTCTCCATATGGTACCATTTGCTTTGGGGTCTGATAGTAGCAGATAATATGGCATTATAATTGGGACACTAACTTTATAAAGGAAACTGTACCTGAGTTTAGGATAATCTCCTGCATTTCCCAGTTTTAAGGGCTAATGGAGATCATTCTTTGTTCTTGGCACGATTGCTTTATATTTTCACAGTTATCAGATGTATATAATGCTTATCTTCCGAAGTAAACTAAAACTAAATATTTGTTTGTTTTTTTTTTTTTTAAAAAAAGCATTATACTAAATATCAGGACATAAAATATTGGGACTATTACAACAGTTTCTTTTAAATAATGAATAAGCATGTGTATCAAATTGATTATTGCAGTAAAATAAAGGCTTAGTAAATACAAACCTTTTTATTTCAAAAACCTGATAATCTGAAATAAATTCGTAGTGCATGTGTATTGTCATAAACATATCGGTAACTGCTTTCTATATTGACACAATAACGTTTTGAAGGTATCTTCAAATGTTAGTCCGTCACAGCAGCTTTTGCGCACAGAGTTAATTGAAGTTTTTACATTTAAGGGAATGCAGCACCGAAATTGGCTAAAAATGTGGGGAAAAATATATTTTTGAGCTAATAAAGTACTTTGAACATTATAGCATCATAATCCAACTAAATTTATAAGTTTCAGATTGAAATACCCTCCCATGACAATTAAATGCACATGCACACGTACATACCGGCCCTTGGATACACAGAATTGTGTCATTTGAGTTCGATTGAATGTATTAAATTAATATATTTCAAATTAGCGGGCAAAGTTTCCGGTGGAATTTTGCGTGTTGGTATGATGGTTATTTCTTACATTATGTGGTACCATGGAAACAAAACACTGGCTGCAAACATTGAAAGCAAATAATAACGTTTATATTTTTGCTTTCGTGCGAGTTTCTAACGGTCGGGATTTTCTTCTGTTTCTCGTTAAACTACATACTGTTTATATATATTTGACGAGTTTTAGCGTGCCATTTAACATTTATAAAGGTATTTTATACATCAAAACGTGCATTTAACTGTTATACAGGTTATAGGTAAAACATTCTTTGAAACAACTGACCTTCTGTTGACTGTGTACATAGGATCATGAATAGGCTAAACGATACATGGGAAGAAACACATCAGATGAAATTCTAAGATGTAAATTGGGTAAGACACAAATTGCAAATAAAACTTTACATAACATGATATGGCATAATTTCCCAAAGAAATAGTTGTTTCAAAGAAGAGACTTCAGGTATCTGTGACATCAACCATCAGTGAATTAAATTTTGGTTGTTCTGCCTCACTCAAGCTGCAGTCAGAAATAATGGACACAGATTTCACCAGCATCTCTATAAGTTAGCCAAGGGAAGGACCAATTACGCTTACTTCATACAGCAATTTCTGCGAAGGTAACTTCTAAAACATCCAGAAGGAAACTCAAATTGAAGAAAACTGCTGCAGAAGAGGGAAGGAAGAGGCAAGAGGGTCCAACGTATCTATCTGGAGGGTTTTAGTCTACTTCAATGCATGTAGCTGAGAAGGAAAATGCTTTGGATTTTAAAATTTGATTTACTCAGTTATAGTTTTTTCAACATTTCTTGTCATTAAAAATGTTCCACACGATGCAGTTTTGATTCAGTCCCTCTAAAATTTTCAACACATCTTCTTAGAAAGCAAACAAAGGTTTCTATCATATTAATTCTTAATATTCATTATATTTTTAAAGTTGCTGATATAAAAAGTCAAAGGTTTAATCACTTTTAGGCCTTTTTGTTTGCTCCATACCTAATTTTTTTCCTTCTGGAACTAAAGGCAGTATAAGAATTTCATATGATAGTTCTTTTCTTCATAACCATCTGAATATTTTTAGAAATAGAAAAATTAAAATTTTGAGAATTTTCATCACGTGCAGCGGTTTGAATTTTGCCCAAATTTTTAATTTCACAAATTAATTACTAAAAATTATTGAAGATATAAAAACAAAACTTTGAAATCTGTGTCTACTATGCATCGAAACTAAGTGGTAAAAATTTCAGCAAGATTGGTTGAAAATTGCTGGATTTGGGGTTTTCGGCGCTGCATCCCCTTAAAGCGACTAATTAAATCCGGAAAAAATGAGTATTAGTAATATTTTCTTTGTTGATGTTTAGCTAATATCTGTTCTAAGCTTTTGATAATAATTTAAAACATTATCTCTTTGCGGTGATACTAGATATTTTGAGTAACTAAATTTGTGACTGTGACAGTAACTTTGAGTAATTGAATTGGTGTTTGTGTCTGTTCGCTACTGTTTTATCCTTAGTTAGCCTTTATGGCCCTTAACCCCTCTTAAGAATGTGGGGTTGTTATGTGTTGTATTTCTTATTTATTTTGCTGAAAGCTGTGGATCACGGATGGAGATCGTATTTATCTTTAATAGCATTAAGAGTTGGTATAGTTGTGTCATTTTTGGTGACCCATTTCACTTGTGTTTGATAGCCAGTAATTCCGCTTAGATTTTGAAGTATGAGAGCAGACCTATTGCATCTGAATGGATGTCATTGTTAATGGATATAACAGCTCCGCAGTAACGTGGGAGGCTGTCATTCGGATGCCATGGATTCGACTCCCTTCGACCATCCACCCTAACTTTGAATTATTCGTAGGTTTCCTGGTCGGCAGATGGAGTAGTTTCTCATATTGTATGATTTCCTTTTTCTCATTTTCTTTTCATTCCGTTTCATTCTAGATTCCGTGATGTACGACGGTGCAGGACAGATCGTACTCCGAGGAAGGATACTCCACATTGACATTAGAGGCTACTGGTTGAGTGGGTGGTTCGTCACCTTCTCTAGGAAGTTCCTTTAGTGGGATGGTCTTCGAGAAAGGAACTGCAAGGAACCACCGTGACTCTCTGTGGCTAGTATGTCTTCGGCCTGTAATCTCTTGTCGTTCCTTCACTTCATGGCTTTCTTCTGGGTGAGATGATGGCCGCAATAGATACCCCGTAAGACGTGAGTAGGGTGTCCCTCCCCGTATATACTTTACACTAGAGTACACAATAAAGGCACATCTTACCAAATGACCTAAATATCTCGCAGTTCGGGAATCATCAATAAACGTTTGCAAATTGTTTGGCAATGTCGATTAAATTCCAAAGTAATTGCACTGAAATTCCACACAGCATCTCTTGATTGCAAATTCCCATCATATCATGCGATGTATGTTGTTACCATCACATAGTTGTTTTTATCCACGTTTACATAGTCTGTTACAGTTCTACTATCTCTGCATGTATCTACAATTTGATACTTTATAGGTATTTAATAGCTTTGAAATTGTACAAGATCGGCAATGCTAGTAGGCAAAGAGCATAAATGATACGTACGTTTACTCATATTTAAATAATAAAGAAGGCTGTGGAGGCTGGCCCCATAGCTCAGTCGGTGGAGCATCTGCCTGCCGTTCGATTCCCGGGTTTGATTCCCGGCGATGAGGGTGTGAATTTTTCTCCGGCCAAGATAATTCCTCATCTTCTCCAGAGTCTGGAACATGAATGAGAGTGCTAATGGGTTAGTACTATAATGATTAAAAAAACGCAACGAATACGAGTTAGCATCTTCGATATATTACAAAGGAGAACGGCCGCCGATATGATCATTGGAGTTAAAGGCAGGGTATAAATGGTACAAAATAAAAAAAAAGGCCGTGGAGATTTATATTTACTCGTTTAAGATATAATGGGTTTGCTTTTATTAAGTCATTATGCTCTTAAGAAGAGTGTACCATCATAGAAAATGAGGGCTGTGAGATACAGGTTACCAGTGTTAAAACTAATAGCAGAAGATTAACTATGTAAACTGTGTAGATTATATAAACTATACTGTTCGTATGGAGTGGAAAGAAGTAGTTCATAAGGAATTAGAAATTAGACGAAACAAAACACTGAATGAATATGCTTTAAAGAGGATATAATAATAATTTTTCAAGGAGACCTGGCTACAACAAGCAGTTTCTCAATTAAATGATATTTAAGTTATTGAATAATTAGTGGCAACATTTAAATTAAAACAAGTAAAACATTCTGGAGCATTCGTATTATTGCAGAGCTTAGAAGTAATCCCTTCCAACATGATCTCGCTTCCACACGGATGCCGACGGATGCCATTCATAGCGGCTTGTCCTAATATACTAACAGACTGCTCTACTGCTGCTATGATTGCTTCTCTGGTTCTAAAGCGAAACTCTAAGTGGTAATTTCATTTTCACAAAAAAGTCTAAATCACTTGGACTCATAGCTGGGGAGTAGGGAGGATGCTCCAAGGTTTCCCAGTTCTATCTGCGAAGTAAATTAACAACAGGGGCAAACGTGTGAGAGCGAGCACTATCATGTAACACAATGGGATGAGAAGACAGGAGATTTGGACATTTAAGAAAAATCAACATCATTTTTCCTAAGATAAGTGAAGTTTTTCTGTTACAAATAGTTATACTTGTATAATATGTATTGCTTCACTAATGGCGTTCCATGAATAGACACCCAACAGGAATAATAATAGTAATAAAAAATGCTGGAACAGGTTTCACACCTCCAATACTTGGGCTGTGACATAACTATGAAGAAGAACAGGATATAAATAAGAAAATGCAGAAATTTCAACTTTTTTGTGGAACACTCAGACAAACAGAGAATCAAAGTTAGAAAAGATATGTGCAGCTAAGATTTTATTCAGCAATGTAAGGAAGTGAGGCCTGGGTCCCACAAGAAGAAGATAGCAAAATTGAAGCAGCGGAAATGGTGAAAATGTTGTACAAGATAGGAACTCATTAGAAATGAGAAATTAGAGTGCAACTAAAAGCACAACCACTTCTTCAACAAATACAAGAACATAGGAAAAATTGGATAGAGCATCTTTAAAGAAATCCACAGGATGGAATAACAAAGATTTCATTGATATAGGGGAAGACCATGCAATTTAGACCACTTAACTTTAAGCGCTAATAACTGTACAGTATAACTACGATAGGTTCCACAAATTTCTTTAATACATTAATAACAGGAATTTATACCATTATGGAAATATACAGATTTTAGTCATAGCAACATCATTTACAAATTGCAATTACAATATTTTTCCTAATTCATGTATTTTGGACCAGGGGGTGTTAATTTGGTCTGATAAGGTGTGTAATTTGGACCACTACATAATACATTTATAACCCACTCATGTGCTTTAACTTCTTCTTCTTCTTCTTCTTCTCTTCTTCTCTTCTTCTTCTTCTTCTTCTTCTTCTTCTTCTTCTTCTTCTTCTTCTTCTTCTCTTCTTCTCTTCTTCTTCTTCTTCTTCTTCTTCTTCTTCTTCTTCTTCTTCTTCTTCTTCTTCTTCTTCTTTCTTCTTCTTCTTCTTCTTCTTCTTCTTCTTCTTCTTCTTCTTCTTCTTCTTCTTCTTCTTCTTCTTCTTCTTCTTCTTCTTCTTCTTCTTCTTCTTCTTCTTCTTCTTCTTCTTCTCTTCTTCTTCTTCTTCTTCTTCTTCTTCTTCTTCTTCTTCTTCTTCTTCTTCTTCTTCTTCTTCTTCTTCTTCTTCTTCTTCTTCTCTTCTTCTTCTTCTTCTTCTTCTTCTTCTTCTTCTTCTTCTTCTTCTTCTTCTTCTTCTTCTTCTTCTTCTTCTTCTTCTTCTTCTTCTTCTTCTTCTTCTTCACTTCACGGCATGGGCAGAGTGCCTGTTCCGTCTCACAATAATTGCTCCTTCCATCTCTTTTTAGGTCTACCAACATCTCTCTTTCCTTGTGGCTGATATTGGAACGCAATCTTAGGTAGTCTTGTTTCGGACATTCTTTTTATATGCTGCATCCATTCCTTTTGATATTTTTCAATTTTACTACTTATTGAGTCTACGTTGAGTTCCTTTCTTATGTCTTCATTCCTTATTCTATCTCAACCTTTTGCATCCCTTTGTTTTCCTAAAAAGTTCACCTCTGCACTTTGAATTTGGTTTTCATTTTCTTCATGAGTACCCATGCCTCACTTCCATAAAGTAGGTGCAGGGACTGCCATTGTTTTGTACAACTTTAATCTTGTATCTCTTCTTGTTTATTTCTCAACGTTCTATGCACTGTTCCACAAATCATTTGGAATGTTGCAAGCTTTTTGCTCACATCTCTGTCTGTTTTCATCTTATAATTAAGATTACATCCTAAATAGCTGAATTCTTTTAGTTGTTCTAGTGTTGGTTGTCTAAAATTATTTTTGATCTTATATGTTGTTTCCCAAAAGGCCATTTTCTTAGATTTTTCCGTAGTTATTTAAAGATCCTACTGTTGGCATACTGGTTCAAGCGGTGTAGTGCATATTGTAATTTATCCTCCGTTTCTTGTATTAAACCACGTCATCTGCATATAGTAAAATATTAAAACTTTGTTCTTATTTATTTTTATTCCTGATTTAATAATACTTTTCCAATTTTGGATGATGTCATTTACATATATATATATATATATATATATATATATATATATATATATATATATATAACATTAGCTTTTACTGACTGAAATGCACTTTAAAGGTTGATTTAGCACTTGAATAATCATTATGTATACTGCTAACATTGCTGAGAATATCAAAGTGAAGTAAATTAATTTTAACAAAGCAATATAAAAATTCCATACACTCTATTATTATTTTTAAGTTGTTTGTTCCAATTTAAGGCGATCTTCACTGCTTTCTTCAAAATGCACCTGTCACAAAAGTAATAAAGAGAATAATTTATATCGGCACACTCTTCATGAGCCCATCCTTTGCATTTATCGCACTGTATCCAAAATTCCTCGCAAGATTCCTCGCATACTACACAGCAGGTCTTTTCAGAGCTTTTGGTTCCCCTTTGTTCCAAAATTAATCTTTTTGCTCTTGACTCCAGATGTATTAGACGGCATCGGAAGCTTTCTTTATGATGTGTTCCTGTCAGGACCACCTGAAGCCCTTAGATTTGCGAGGTTCTCGTGTTGTCATCTGAAAAGTTACACAATTTATATGTTGTGCAACAGAAATAGTTATAACAATCATTATTTACTACAATAACTTAAGAACACTATTTCATAGTTACTGTTTATTTGAACATTAATGCCTAATTTAATCCGTGAAATTTCGTTCCGACCATATTACACTTTACCTTCGGGCCAAATTACACTACACGACAGAGGTTTATGAATATCATATATCTTATAAACCTAAATTTTATTAACGACGTAAATCTACGCCACACTTACCTTGATGTATTGGAGTATTCTGTATTGTAGTTGGGAAAATGCTCTCAGTAAAAATCACAATCTTCCTCCAAGGTCACTGAAGCTAGAATGCGGAAAACTGGGGAGAACGTTTGCAGCAAGGACTGCTCAAGATAGCCATCTGGTTGGTACTGTCATCTATGGCCATTCTCTTAAACTGACCGTGGACCAAAATACACGCTGGTCCAAATCACACGGTCTTCCCATATAAACCTAAAGGAAGAAGGTGCATAGGAAGACTGAGAAAGCGATAGACTGAGTGGCGTGAGATCGAACAGGTAGACCTAATCCGTAAAAGAAAAAATGAAATGTGTAGTGTTTAACGCCCGCTTTTACTACATACGGCACCGCAGGCGATGACATTGATGATACATGAGATGAAGATGGAGCACCGGTGGAATGAGATGGCGGGGGGAAACGGAGATCCCGGAGAAAACCCGCCCCAGCGCCGTGTTATCCACCACAAATCTCACTTTGCGGTCTCCTGGGATCGAACCCGGGCCCGTAAAAGAAGGTGATGTTGATGACATTCATAATTTGACTAATGCGATTTTAAAAGCTACAGAACTGCAGTTTCCTTTATAAAACAACAGAGTGTTGATAATTTGCAGACGTAAGCGAAAGGATTCCGGTATGTGTGTTTCCGTCGAGCTTGACCGATTACAAATTCCTGCAAAAGTTCACACTACTTTACCGGTAAATGCTGATTCCAGCGTAGAAACCAGCAATGGAAATCGGAATTACGGTTCTTGACAGCTACCAGAAACAAGTGTCCTTTACTTATTTTTTGCTTACTTAAAGTGTGACTAAGGTACGAACAGCATTGTCTATAAATAACGGGATTCACTTCAACTAATGAAAACACGTCGTTCCAGTTAAATGACTTGTACTGTATTGCTGGAAATATTTTGAGGCAATATTTTGGTTGTTATTTGAAGAAAAGAAAGACAATGTAATCTTTCCAAGTTTAACAAGTCTGATAATGTAGTACTTTATAGCTTTAACACCCTAGTTTAACACATTTTAATATTCAGACTACTTTTGGAAGACAAGTTTTGCAAAACTGAGTACATTTTCTTCTAGTAATTTAACTTTTAATGCAAAATCTTTGTGGAACACAAAATATACTGAAAATGTATCTTTTTTGAAGTCGTTTAAATTTGTACATCAATAACACACAGTGAAGTAATGACAATAATAACAAAAACGGGCTGGCCCCATAGCTCAAACGTTAGAGCACCTGCCTACCGTGCGAGGGGCCCTGGGTTTGATTCCAGGCTGGGGAAATTATCCAACCAAGACGATTCCCCATCTTTCCCAGAGCCTGGAAATATGAATGAAAGTGCGAATGCGTGCGTGATCTAATGATTAAAAAACTCAACGAATACGAGTTAACACCTTCGCCAATTGGCGAAATGTTCCAAAGAAGAACGGGCGAATATTATCATTGCAGTTAAAAGTAGGGTATAAGATAAAAATAAAAAAATAATAATTGTAGATGTCAAAGCTGAAAATATACCCATGCCGTACACCTTTGTAGAAAATATTTATAATCGATGCTAACATAGATAACTTACCACAGTAAATAAAGTTCTGACTCATTGGAAAAAAAGAGTATTACGATCACTATGGAGACGATCCGGTACCGCCACCAGTCTTGATCTATTGTACCTATGCCCCCAAGTGAGACATCTCCGGGAGGAAGGATGAGGTGAAAGGAGACAGAGGGCGGTCGTCTCAAGGAACCACGACAGTACAGAGGTATAGAGTACCTTCATTTTAATGAGATGAAATCCTCCCATGGTAGGCCAGGACAAGGGTATTCACCCTAAAATGGTTCGGAAGTGATCCGAGCAACCGGTTCGCAGACTGGCAACCGACCTACCGCAGGAGGAAGTGGTTCACTCAGAGCATATCATCCTACCATGCAGCGCCGAGACACCCACCGACATTTCTACCCTGCAAGAGACCACCAGATGAGAACTAATGTGAAATGATAATGGAGATGAATTGGGGGGACAGGAAATTCGTGGAATGTATTTAACCAACCCAGCATTCACTTGGCGACCCATAGAAAACCCATGAAAAAAAACCTTTTTCAGGTAGGTCGGCCTCGGGAATCAAACCCCGGCCTCCCGAATGCAGGCCACAGACGAAACTGGCTGAGCCATCCCGCTCGGTTCATACTGAGTTAACTTATGGGTGTGAGTAGTACAGTTCTCTAGCAATCTCAATGTTCTCTTTCCTCTCCACCAGATTTAGGAACCATTTACCGTAGGACATTCCTCTACCCTAAGAAGATTCCTCGGCGAAGGATTATCTCCACACTTTGCCGCACTATCGTCATATGCTTACAGAGTTCCTGAGGGATTTGAGGTCTCATTCCTGATTTTTAATCTCACTGATTTGATCTTATTCTCAATTTTGTCAATATTTACATATTATTCCGAATTTGTTTTTGTTAAATGTTGTTTTAGTTCTCCTTTACCTCAAGTTTGTGTAACGTCTTTGCGCTGAATGATTATTATATTAAAAATAAAGAGAGAAAGAAAGAAAGGAGGGAAGGAGAGAGATGAAGGTAAGAAAGGATGGTGGGAGGAAGGAAGGAAGGAAGGAAGGAAGGAAGGAAGGAAGGAAGGAAGGAAGGAAGGAAGGAAGGAAGGAAGGAAGGAAGGAAGGAAGGAAGATTCTAATATTAGCGTTTGGAAGCTAATGCTTGTCGGCATAGCTGTACAACACATTACATCTCCCTCCAGTTTCTTATTCTTCCCCCCCTCTCTTATATATATTCATTAATTTACATTTTCATGAAACTGAAACAGTGATTACAAAAAACCCCTGAAGTACGGAGATGTGTTGCCGAAAGGGTAGTATACCAAATATGCAGACCTCGAAATCACCGTTTGAAGTGAAACTGCATGCAAAATTTGTACAGACATCAATTTTTCACACAGAATTGGCACTATTTTAGTTGTTTTAAAGGATTAAATGCCATTAATTCTTTGAAATACAGGTATTCATATCATACCTAGCATATCTTTTGTAGTGGACACTTAAATAATAAGTATGTAACAGTAGTGTCGAGTTATATTTAGAAAAGTTATGAAAAGTTTAAAAAATTATAAAAAATGATTATGTAAATTTATTTAGTAATTTAAATAAGTAAAAATATATGTAATTTTGTGATTGGCCATAGTAATAATGGTATGACGTAATGTTGTGACGTGGAATTAAATCGGCCAATCACAAAATTAAGATAAAAAATCAATAATCTTGGTAGAGATGTTTTGTAATCGTGAGTGTGATGAATAGTGGTGCAGGATCAAGAACTTTTATGTAATAGTTGGAACTGTTTAAATATAACAAAGTAAGAATTTGTCCATATGTTGGAAGTAACCTGCAAGTGACTGGGAAAGGAAGTTCAAATAAAATGTAATCCAAATAATACATTTCAATTGTTACAAAATTTGATTTCTCCGAAACTTTATTCCGAACCACGCCTGAAACATAGATTCTCATGACTCCTATTTAATCAAACAAAAACATCAAGAAACAACTCAAAATACAATGAATTAACCCTGTTATATCTGGCTTCTCAACTTGGGTCTTCGAAACAGTCAACGTGCATCCCTTCTAAACATAGAAATCCCGCACCAAATTGCGCCCGAACGTGTGGCTGATTAAGACGAAGATAAATTAACTACGAATAGAATTCCTGTCCCAAGTATTACCTGAGAATTAATTCAGCTAAGCGTTAATTGTTTGGAATAATAAAGGATTACACTAAATTACCATATTACTGCTATGCTTTTATCTTCGGTAGAGTTATTATTCTAAAGCTAAACTATTATACATAATTTCCTTTCGACCACTTTTCATATATGCAAGTGTACACCCATGACTCGTGCAATGGATATTCATCGTGTTTTAGTACAAAAATTCTGAACAATATGAGAGCGAAGACAATGCATCAGCGCGTAAACAATGCATCAGCGAGAGAAGTGGAAGGTCAGAAGCATCATTTACCGTTATCAACAAAGAAACTTGGCCTTAATCAAGTTTTCTAACGCTACCATCCGATTTTGTCAGAACCACTACCCAATCTGAGTCAAAAGCTCCAGAATTTGTTCATATAACATCTTATACAGTCATTATAATCTCTGAAGCAGATTAATTAGTACAGCGTGTTGTTTATGAAGTAAGTAAATACATTTGTTATATATTCACCTTGAGGAACTCAGCGCTAAAGCAATTAAGTTTTACAATGAAGCAGTTAATTTATCGAAACTTGGCATTATGCTCCTTGCTTACCTATCCTTTCTTTGTCTGGATTAAAGACAGATTGATTTGTGGGTTTGAAGCGCTGTTATTTGCGCAGGCTGAGACCGTTTAGACTCTGGTATTTTTATGGCGCTCACGTCGTGTTCAGAGAAGCCTAACCGAAGTGAGGCAGGTCAGGAATGAGTCCGGTGCTGGCTCGCGGCACACAACATGCCACTCATTTGCATAACAAAGGCATCAATAATGCACTACCCGTACCTATGTATGGAGGCAATTTCACGTTATGAGGTAATTCTGAGGTAATTTTTTCCTCTTCGAATTCACAAACGGATGCATGACCTTCAAACGTTACCTGCAGACTAACGTGCTTGTAACGCGCGTGTCAAAGCGAGAAAGTGTTCTTGCGGCGAGGGGTTATGCATAGAGAAATGCAGAAGTTTATATCCTCACTTAGGGCCTGTATTACGATCTCCGGTTACTAGCGGAAGTTTGTTACCTTTCAGTTATCGATAACTATTGGTTAGATTCAGTGCCTCGTATTACGAACTCGATTTACCTGTAGGTTTGTTACCTTGTGCATTATGGTGGAATGTGAACGGTTGGCAATATTTTCCACTAGGATTTTACCTTGTTTGCAACGCTATCTTGTGTTTAGAATGTGAATTAGCGGGAAAACCAAACACATTTAATAGCATCAGGCGTTTTTTAAAACTTTTTATTAGCCGTTCTGTGTATATTTTCCTGATATTTTCATTAATAATTCATTCGTAATAAGGTCTAGCATAGTTCGTTTACAGTTTAATTTTTCCATAGCGTTAGATTCTTTTTCATAGCGTTAGGTTAGTGTTATAGGTTATATAGGTTGCGTTAGGTTAGTGTTATAGATTAGGTCAGATATATGGAGAATATATGGAATGCCTTGCTAATTTATGAACACCAACAGATTTCCAGTCATTTTTTTTTAAATAAGGCCACATAACTGTTATTAATTCTGATAACAGTATTGCACAAATGTAATTCGGCCTCATGAATAAATCACCTCTTCTTATATAAATTATCATTTCACAAAGGCATATAAACAAATTACGAGTCATCCATGAATAAAGGCAAGGTTATAAAATATGCATTCTGGGACCAGTAACTTGGTACCTGATTTTTTAAACATAATATATTTGGCTAGTTTTGAAGCAATAACTATGGTTTTCTTTTAAGGAAACAGGTTGTAGCAAACTTACATTTCTTCTTGGCACATCATAATCAAACGCCATATTTCAGTCACAGCATTGTGCCCTTGATTGAAAAACGTAATTGAACAAATAAATGGCTTCATTTAAATACCACAGGATACAAGATGGGCAGGTTTTAACATTTCTTTACGTGTGCAATTCCCAGCAAATATATTTATGCAGTGCATTTGCACAATCTATAGTAGGTACGGCAAGAATCATAAGTAATACTTCAACTTGCATTGATACAGCGCTCACACTGCATAAATCGCAATATAGTTAGCAAATGGTATTCTTTAAGGCACATTGTATGGCAAAACCATTATGGTATTGTACATGCAACCAACTACATTACATGTGTGAACAGTGTTTGCAATATCGGTTTGGACATCGATTCAAATTGCATAACCTAAAAAATTTGTTTTATTTACTGTTTACATTACAGTTTGTTACTTTCCTCTGGTAATGCTTTAACGAAACGCAAATTAAACATTTCACCCACTATTAGCAAAGTCGAATGTTTACTACTTCAGCATATTTCTGAACATTTATACCTACCCACCTACACATACAGTATTTCGTGTACTTTCAGGTATAGGTTTAGCATGCTTTATTTATTACATTTACCTATGTTCGTTAAAACATGTTGCAATATGGTCGCATAAAATATTGTATTGCTTGCAACAAGTCACTCACACCATGGGCACTAGAAATTATCATTCCATAACCTATTACGTCAAGTTACCTAATACTCATGTGGGTTATTTTATTTCATTTTCAACATCTCACGAATATATATATGAAATTATCTTTCCGCATTGTAATTCTTTTAGCTCTTCTTCTATTAAACAAATAGTGTGCCAACATTTCATCCTCGCTGTCAATATTCAATCTGGCCTGGAGGTACGCCATTTTCTTTTTTGTGTGTGAAGGTAAACTCCAAGTTATCTCACTAACTGCTACTCGAGGTGAGGGTTAGTTTACCTCCAGAAATAACTCTCAGTTAGCCCTTAACCGAAGATCGTAATACCGACATCTGCGTATAACTCCAAGTTAACCGTTAACCGACATATTAACCGGAGATCGTAATACAGGCCCATGGTTTAGTACTTCACTCGTTTTTCTTTAGTCGAATTTTGAGTCATAGTAGGGTTGGATTTTCTATATATTCTATGTATAACTTCTAGAATTTTAAACAATTCAGTCCCTATGCATATACATATCGTAGACTGTGCAGCCACTACTATATGGCAAAGCGAGGAAGTGTACCGGAAAAAATTTCAAACACATAGATGTTTACGTGAAGTTATCGCACATACACGGCAAGTCCAGGGAATGTACACTCTCTTCATATGCAACCTTGTCTTCCGGACAGCAACCTGTTATACACCAGCAGGCACATGCATATAACGTGACTGAATATTGTGACAAGGTGAAAAAAGAGGGAATCAAAATCCCTTTGTGATTCCTCAATAGATGCTGCTGATTAATTGTCTGAGATTGTACTTATGACACTTTAATCCTCCAGTACATTGAATCAAAGTCAGTGGAACTGTTGGTTTGTTTCATTTTCGTGCCATGTTTGCACAGCACATATCATTCGCAGCTAAGCCCGCCTCGGTAGCGTGGTGGTAGCGTGTCTGCCTCACTTTCAAGTGGTCCTGAGTTCGAATCTCGTTCAGGTGAATTATGTGGATAAGGGTTTTTCCAGGGTTTTCCCTTTTCCTGTGAGACGAATGTTGGTTAACTAAAATCTCTATGGACCCTGGGCTCATTTGAGCATCATTTTACCCATTCCATTCATCGTCCGATATGACTTAACGTTGGAGGACGTAAATTACACACACACACACACACACACACACACACACACACACACACACACACACACACACACACACATACACACACACACACACACACACACACAAAAGCGCAGCTATTTCAGAGGTGGCATTTATTTTATATTTTATATTTTGAATATGTTGTTACTTTTATTTTATTTTCATCGAGACTCAACTTTATTAAACTAACATGAGATTATGTTTCATTAGTAATTGCAATAATAGTGTCTAAAATTATATACACTTAATTTTGCATAGCTTAAAATTGAGATGCATTTAAATCATGCGGTTTATATTACGGCAGTGACCTATTTTTACAGATGATCACACTTCAGAAAATTAGTTGTATTACCACATACTTCCTACCGTTACAAAAATTATTCAATACAAAATGCTTTTCCTTAATTATATAGGCTTTTTAGCCAGATAGCTAAAAGAATTGATAATCATTGTGAAAAGGAATGGAATACTGATACAAGAAACTAGAGGTTGATGATTTGTATACAACAATAGCGACAATGAAAGTGAGACATCCTTCAGTGACGAAAATTGCAAATGTGTTTGGCTTTACGCATTTGACAGTTGAGTAAGTTTAGAAATTATTCCCGTTGTACAGATCGAACACTAAAGGCGAGCGGCGTGTGCATTTTTTCCATAGGTATACTGTACATGGATTGTACTGTTATTGCTTGCACATGTAAACAACTGCAGGTTGGTACAGCGTGAGCATGACAACCACCTCACAGCGACAGGACACAAAACAATCGCGTAATACTGCGCCCTGACCTTGCGTCTGCATACCAGTGAAAGACAATGCTTCACTAATTCCCAGAGCCTTGTTTCCGACGTATGCACATCTAATGGTCGTGCTGTACATCTAACGTCATTCATACTGTTATACCACAGCAATGATAGTCTCCGGGGCCTGAGACGCATGGGGGTTAGAGGAGGTTCCCACGCCCTTCCTGGATAGGTTTATGACACCCCATGCTAGTTCATACCATTCAAAAACATTCTGAGGTCTTCTACTTTTGTAAATAGATTTTCTCGGTGTTAGTGTACAGAGTAAACAGGGAACATGTTTTTAAACGGTTCTACTCCTTGTGTAGCATGCGTTCTCTGTCACACATATTCGCCGTCCTTATCCTACTGTGTAATGGTGGCACTGGGTGTCACATTCCTTTCAGGGACTTACTTTGCGTTGGTGGACAGTACTCTGTGTCCAGCTAGCTTGTATCGCATGCAACCGCATATTCCCTCCGGTTTTTATTAATCGCGCTGGAAAATTATATTACCGTGCACTTCCTGTAGTTGCAAAAGCGCCCGCCTCGGTTGCGTAGATTGTAGCGTATCTGCCTCACGTTCAAGAGGTCCCGAGTTCGAATCTCGGTTACGGTGAGTTAACTGGATAAGGTTTCTTCCGGAGTTTCCCGTTATCACAAAGGACGAATGTCGGGTAACTAAGCTCTGTGCATCCTGGGCTCATCTGAGCATCATTTCACCCATTCCATTCACCGTCCGATATGACTTAACGTTGGAGGACGTAAATAAATAAATAAATAAATAAATAAATAAATAAATAAATAAATAAATAAATAAATAAATAAATAAATAAATAAATAAATAAATAAATAAATAAATAAATAAATAAATAAATAAATAAATAAATAAATAAATAAATAAATAAATAAATAAATAAATAAATAAATAAATAAATAAATAAATAAATAAATAAATAAATAAATAAATAAATAAATAAATAAATAAATAAATAAATAAATAAATAAATAAATAAATAAATAAATAAATAAATAAATAAATAAATAAATAAATAAATAAATAAATAAATAAATAAATAAATAAATAAATAAAAGTTGCAATAGTCATTCAATAATAAAAGCATGGCAGATATACATTTGGTTTTCTTTCTTTTTTCTGTTATGAAAATTCCAGAAGTGGGCTGTTTAGCCTCATTTTTCTTATTTGAAAAATATTACAACTAATAGTTACGTGGGTATATATTTAATGCATTTATAATCATTAAGGTTATTTTTTATGATTATGTACCTGTATAATTGCTTAACTTTGCATAACGAACAGGTCGCAAGTGCTCCACTTGTGTTTCTTCTCTTACTGTATCTCAGTTCTAATATTTAATTTTTCTAATCAGCAGGTAAGAAAACGATCGCAGCGCTAGTCACTGAAAGTAACGCCTCAATGCTCTGTCGGGTAGTACTATCCATCGGGTAACACCTCAATTGTCCTCCAAGAATTTCACAATCATGACTACTTTTTGCATTTGAAAAATCCACCTGTTGATACCCTCTAACGAAAGGAAATCCCTCGCAAAGCAGGCAGCAATATTGTTACTGTATAGTTCCATAATTTAGTTTGATTAAATGTATACTAGAATGCCTAAACTGATTAAAGTAAAAAATCCAATATACATCGCTGCTGAATTTCCATCGATATCACTACACACCAATCATCATTTACTTTACATGAGCCACCCCGTCCTTTACCAAAGGCACGATAGTAGTATTATAGAAAAGATACAATGCTCGTAACTTTCCATATGGAAATATTCATGATATTACATTAGTACCTGTTTATGTTATGCCTCCAACCTAAAAAAATGATTTTCAACGAAAATAAATCATAAACGGAAGGTTTCAAAATCATAAGTAAACAGTTTATTGAAAATCAATTTACATTTCATACAGCTTATTATATAACACAAGAAATTGATTAGATTATGCATGCAACAATGCGTGAGTATTTCAATTACTTTGTTTCAAAAACATTCACTCAGTTATAAATGCAGCAGTAATTATCTAAAAAAGAAAATAACTAATTAAAAGCGCAAACAAATCGAGCAATGGAAAAATGGTTGTCAATACTGCTGATTCTGTTATTTGTACGTACATATAGCCATTAGTAATACCTTAAACTATTATTTATTACATCGCTGAGCAATATAAGCGTGTGCCCGAAAGCGTACACAGCGTGATTCTCTACTTCGTTTCTCTACTGGAATACCGTGCCCAAGAAGTTATAAATCTATCTTGCGCACAACCTCATTTAAGTGAGAGCGGCAAGGGAAAGCCAAAGTGATTGATTCTCCAATGTTTACCAATGCTAGTTTTGGGCTTTTGCGTACAAGAAAAAGACACTCTAAATATCATAAATATATAAATAGTCTAAAGATAAAGGGAGTAAGAGACACAGCTTTTAGTAATAGTAAAAATGTTGCCTCAAGTGTTTTCATTAATATGTGGTAAATGTTGTGAGGTAAGCTTACGGTAAGGCTCTGCTAACTTAAAGTAAACAGTAAAGCTCATATAAACACTTTTCTAAGCAGGAGAAAATGTGAATCAGTGAAAACAAGTAGCCGGCTTCAGTAGCGTATGTGATAGCGTATCTTGTCACGCGTTAAGGAGGTCCCACGGTTGAACCTCGGTCACGGTGAGTTATTTCGATAAGGCTTTCCCCGTATTCTGAAAGATAAATGTTGAGTAACTCTAAGCTCATTTGAGCATCATTTCACCCAGTTCTTTCATCCAATATGACTATGTTGGTGGATGCATATTAAAAAATAAATACTGGTGGTCATAGATATTTTAGTACAATGAAATTGCTACTTGATTCCTCGGCCTTTTTAGCATTGTATTATTCTTCGAAGGCGATTATACAAATTAGCGATATATCCTTAATATATATTATTGTCACCACTGCATTGTTGCGACGAGGCATTCAAAGAGACGGGCAGTGCAGTGTAGAGATAAAAGCTCGCCGAAACGGAAGGGGGGGGGGAAGGAGACAGATTTCTAGAGTTCATCTTGCTCTAGCGCCGTTTTGATTGAGAACATTCTGGAATAGTGAGCCGCCGCCCGTCAAATGAGACAGATGTTAATTGAACTCGCGTGCGTGAACACCTGTGTTTGTTGTGGTCGTTGACCTTGCAAATTGTATTGTGTATTTGACGTAATTCAGCAACTGTAAAGATTTACAAAGTGTGTTTCTACGGAAATAAAGAGCAATTTTTGGTGTTTGTAACCTGGACTTTTAATTTCTCGAACCCACATAGTTACATTATTATTATTATTATTATTATTATTATTATTATTATTATTATTATTATTATTATTATTATTATTATTATTATTATTATTATTATTATTATTATTACTTTTAATTTCTCGAACCCACAGAGTTACATTATTATTATTATTATTATTATTATTATTATTATTATTATTATTATTATTATTATTATTATTATATAATTTACGTACTCTAACGTTAAGTCATATTGGACGATGAATGGAATGGTTGAAATGATGCTCAAATGAGCCCAGGGTTCATAGAGCTTAGAGTTACCCGACATTCGTCTTTCAGGATAAGGGAAAACCCTGGAATAAACCTTATCCAGGCAACTCACCCTGACCGAGATTCGAACTCGGGACCTCTTGAGCGTGAGGCAGACACGCTACCACCACGCTACCGAGGCGAGTTATATCGGACGATGAATGAAATGGGTGAAATGATGCTTCAAAGAGTCTGGGGTCCATGGAGCATAGAGTTACCCGACATTCATCTTCCAAGATAAGGGAAAACCCTGGAAAATACCTTATCCAGGTAACTCACCCTGACCGAGATTCTAACTCGGGACCTCTTGAACGTGAGGCAGACACGCAACCATCTACGCTATCGAGGCGGGCTATTAAGTTATTCTTCTAGGAAAAAAGAGGGAACTTTAACCTGAAGTTTGGCTTCTTCTGTGGCTAGCTGTTGTAATACGTATCTTTAATATACTTTATTACTATTAATATTACCATAATTACAAGTATTATTATCATCATCACAATCATCATTATCAAAAATATATATATTCATTATTCTTAAATTATTGAAAAAACAACCATATGTATGTACAAGCATATTGCTTTTACCTGAACTAAATTTTCAGTTAGGTGTCTAAGGATTTTATTTCGTTTTACTTCTAAATTTCTTGTTTACTTTGAGCACGCAGTGTTCGTTAACTTGTTGGCTACGCAGAGCTTTATTCAAGCATCACACAGAATGGGGAGTGTTTCAGCTCTGCATAAACTCTTCGGATGAAAGCATTCAATTAATGGATCTGGGTTCATTCAGCAGTCAGTCAGTGTGGCGGAGGGAAGCAATGCATTTGTAATGACTCCTGTCTTGATTTATATGTCTTCCGTTGCGACCAGGACGTCGTGTCGATTCTTTATGCGCTGCAAGAGTCTTAGGTCAGGACTTATCCATCTACAATTGTTTGGTAGTGTCCTCTACATCGTTGTGTCAGACGTCATGCAGTAAGATTCCCGCTGAGTGGCTCTTTTAACTTTGTTATGGATATCCCCCGCCGGCATTATTACCCATTGCTTTAGATTCCTCTACAACACTCGCAAAATAAGGTATTCTTTGCAAACAAACTGCACTTCCATTTAATCCTAGTGCGCACAATGTCTGTTTGAAATTCTAGTCAAGCTCTACCATCTAACAAGAAATATTTGCATCGTATCCATTTCATTTCCATAGTGAAGCCTTTTATTTTTATAATCAAGAGGAAGAAAGGTTCAAAATTTAAAATACCTATTTAATTCGATATAAACTTAAATTTCATTATATATTATTTTAATTGATCTATATGACCCAAACCTTCTAAATCTCTTCAGTATTTGAAGGCAATCAGCTGTGACCTACAGTATAGCTGAATATACCTACATGTATTTGGTATTATCCTCCAATTATCGTCACAGTAAAATGATGCTCAGCTATAGTCGGCTATGTGGCTCAGTAAAAACTAAGCAAGAGATAGGCTTGTCGTTCTCATTTCCTGGGTTCGATGAATAAATAGGTTGATGGGTCTTAGATTATTTATGATAAATGACAACAGTAATTTAGATGTGCAGCTCCAGGAGATCACTAAACGAGTAACACATACTACTCCTTTAAGGATCCTGGAACGTGGCAACAGCTAATTTTCATATAGACTTCTCGAGTGCACACACTACCAAGAGACGTCTTGGGGCCCCTTGGTTAACCCAAGAGAAACCCCAGACGTCTCTAGGACCCATTTTTACGCCTGATGGATCAAGCGTTATACAACCCGTAACCAAAACAGAGCAAAAACTAAAATCCTGTCTCCCAAAACGGGGGAACGATTAAGTGCAGCTGCTTATGAGAATTAAACAAGGGCATCCCATTCCAAATTTCCCCAAAAAATTCAAACATCCCAGCAGAATATGAAACCAATTATTAGCTCATTTCGCAGGTTAAGCCACAAAGCGGCTAGGTACTGCGGCATAAGACACCCGGACAGGGAAAAAGAAAAATAGCTCCGCCCGACTAGGACTTCCTCTGGACCTCTGGATTTTACCTAAAGTTTATAGCTTGCATACTGATTAAAATTGGTGTTACTTTTCAGAAACAAGAAAGTTAAAATACTGCTCCATTCAGGTCACCTCCTAAGAAGACAGCCTGGCTTACTTTTGTTTACATCGAGCCATCATCAGTAACAGACGTGTATAACCTGGGTCAAATCTTAGCGCCGTTTACTTGTGGCCATAGTAGCGATTACCTCTGTTAAGTATAGCGAGTAAGGGCTGCTGGCGAGATGATCAAGGCGGTTTCGTCTGTGGCTGGCATTCGGGAGGCCCGGGTTCGAATCCCGTGGCCGACCTAACAGACACAAGGGCTTTTTGGGGGGTTTCCCGGGTTGCCAGGTGAATGCTGGGTAGGTTAATTACATACCCCAATTTCCTGTCCCTCCAGTTCATCTCTCCTCTGATGGTCTCTTTCAGGGTAGAAGTTTCGGCGAGTGTCTTGGCGCTACATGGCAGGACGATATACTCTGACTAAAACTTTCTTCTTGGGTAGGACGATCTCTGGTCACCTAACCCAGACTGGTGGGACATTTCCGGACTGCAGTTAGGTGTGCCACCGGTTGTGCTTTCCTGCCGGTAGTAAAGTGTAAAGAGTAGTAAAGTTCCTAGTAGTGTAGTTCCTAGAAGTTCCTAAAAGTGTAGGTACCCCGCCCTCTGCTCTGCCGTGGCTTTCTGGAACGGCCACCCTCTATCTCCTCTCATCCCATCCTTCCTTCTGGAGATGTCCCACTTGGGGCATAAATCAAGACTGGTCGCAGTGCCGAATACCCTCCGTAATGTAATCCAATCCAATCTAAGGGTTACTTGACTGTAAACACGATAACAGCAACACGAAAAGGAATGTTGCTGCTAAAAAATCTAAGTAATACGCGAAATGTTTAGAGATCACATATTTTTGTAGGAGCAATAAAAGGAATACTAGTTAAACAAGAAGGAATGTCTTCAAGATATTCTCGGGAAACAAGCCAGATAAAAAGACGATTATCATCTGGATATTTAGGAAATGTTATAACCACTAAATAGATATAACACAAAAGTCAACAAAGACAAAACACTACCAATACTCGCATCACTGAACAAAATGTCTTCTTTGGGAATACGATAACAGCCACTAAGATTGTGATATATTGTTATAGGACAAAAAGTTTATTTCAGCTAAAAATCCAAATTCATTAAAATTGTCTGCTTCCATATGCTGTTTAAGCATTTGAATTTGTAAACATAAAAATCGTTCTATTTACAAGCCGAAAGCTAATTGGAAAAATGATGCATTTAACGGAGACAAGATATCACCGTACTCCCAAAATTTTGTCACGAAATATGGCCGAGATTATTGAAGGATGCTGATGTGCTGCGATGAGAAACAGTTTAGTTTACGAGACCATCCTGTTAAAATTAACTTACTAGTTTTGCAGAATTATACTTGTAGCACATGCTCATGTATCCACGCTATACTATTTAAAAGAATTTAAGCAAAAATGTATCCTGTGTTTAAATTGTTAAGATTCTAATATAGGTATTAAACCACATTACAGTTTCTGCTCGTTATTTAGCAATGGGCAAAGGACAAACAGGAGAGGGGAAGACGTCGCACATTTCCACGTCCAGAGAGATCTATCGCAGCTAACTACCCCCACACCCAAGGAGAAAGGCATGAAATGAGGGAAATGCAGGAGGCTACAGAGTGGCAAGCAGAAAGACGTGCGGAAGTCTACCAAAGGGTATTAACCTAATTGAATGAATATATACATAAGATGAATTTCTTTTAGAAACACAAGTGATTTGTGCTTAGAAAAACAATAAGCATTCTGAGCATACGGTTGCGGTTTCCTGTGTAAAAGCGTATTAGTTTGATTTGTATAACCTTAGGTATATGGGTATTAAAATATTAAGATTAACGATTTTATTGCTCAGAGCACTCTCCGAGACCCTTTTGCTAACGGTTTGTTATAAAAAGGGTCCCTATACAGGTCGTTTTAATGCTGCTGTAAGAGATAATGCATACTAGAAAGGCTGCATTTTAATTATCAAAAGTTTATTTATACCTGCTTACGTAAGATACAAATGTTATGGATGACGTTCGGGTAACCAATGTCCTGTAAGATTGTGCTTTCTCGACGCCCCAACATAACTTTTATTAGCAAAATTAATTGTATATAATCGTATATATAGTAAGAAGTTACATTATTAATTCACAATTTTTATTTAAAACAATGATAAATGCTGTGTTGATTTATATGGTTTACGAATATATTTGCTTCATTTTTGGATTAATATTAGGCATTGGGTATTTTTGAGGGCTATAATATATTACAGTGATACTTTTTCCTCCCAAACCGGTTATAAATTAATCATTTATATTTAATAAATTTGCATAGGTAGGGAAAATAACTCCAAATAAAATATTATTAGCAAAAACATTCTTCAAGAAAATACAAATGATGGAACTAATTTTCTCTTTATTATGATCTTCCACTTAGATAAAACATAAACTTTGAATATTCACAGATAGTTAAGAAACAAGAATACGCCTATGAGCTGAGTTAAAGCTGATAACTATCAAATCGCGATTAATAAAATAAGTATATGCTTACCTGCTTGGTGGCATAAATTAAATTTTCAGAAAAATCTACGTAACAATTGTTATTTGTAAAATATATTTTTAAAGGAAGTAAAAAGAAAATTAGAAAATGCTTGTGAATTGCTACAAGTTAGGAAATTGCATCAAAAATAAGAAACCCCAACCCTGTGCTGTTAATACCTTTACCTGTATTTCCTAAACTTAAATAGGGCCACTGATGAACTGCTCTACCACTGAACGATATTTCCATGTAAATAGAGAGAGTCTTTGGGGTCACTTGCTATTCTAAGCAAGTGTGGATGTGAATTTACATGTTGACATATAATTTATAATGCTGGTCAAAATCATCCAATAATCGGTATTCCAGTGTTGGTGACTGAGGTAAAACAAAACTAACGCGCAGCGCAAGAATGTAGCTGGCTAATAAATCGAAGTAAATAAACATCGCGATAACAAACAATTTGTAGAATGCGAAGTATGACACACTTGTTAAGAGCAGGTCTTTAAGGTTAACAAATGTTTCTTAAGCTAATTATTTTAAGCTGTCTTTAATTACAATTATTTTTTCACTGGAATTGTTTAAGCACAGTGCTTGTAACTCCTAACAGTGAAGTTATAGAATAACTCTGAAAAACCTTCTGAGTTCACTCAGAAAATCACAACTTCCAAAAATATAACTATATAAATATAAATGAGTAGCTTGGAGCAATGTTGAATTCGTATAATTACTTGTACAGGATATTCATACATTTTAATTACTGAAATTTTCGAACACTGCGTTGGCTATGGTAAATGGAATAATTGTGAAAAAACTTCAAATATTAATATCATAGGAAACTCGTTGTTTGCAACTTTAACATAACATCATAATCCCAAAATAGAGGGTTATGTCAGTGAAATGTTAAATGTATCATATTATTGTTGCTTTGAAATTTAGTCTCTTTCAAACACCGAAGACTTTTGCAACATGTTTACTTAACACTGTACCTAAAACAGCCTTTACCTGAATAAAATTGTTGTTTATTAATTCATAAAGTGGTCGACATTTTCAATTATGACCTCGATTTTGTAACCTCAGCCTCTTAGAGACCTCCTAATTTAATACTGCAGGCTTCTAAATTTCGGCGACAGGAATGCAGTTACCTTTCACCAAGGTTCATCGTGCTCACAATTTGGAACTCATTTGCCATGCATCAAGGTCATCTTAGGCGAGGTTGCTGCCCTTCTGTTCATAAAGAGGTTTGAGCGGAACAAAATATGTAATTGGAGCTTTGTAATAAGGTGGATGGCATATAAATTATAAATAGCACGATGTCTGTAGAAGATATTATTTTTGTTACTACTACATTGTAATTGTGTATCAGTATCAATTATACTAGTAAGGACACTGAATATTAGTTTAGAAACTACAGGCTGAAGGGCCATTGAAGCTGCAGTACTTAGAAAAACCTGTGTCGAAGCTAAAAAGCTCGAAAAAGACCTGCTGCTGCACACACATTAGTTTTTTTTCCCTCATTTCAGATAATCAATATTAAATTATTGTTCCTCGGGCACTCTTGATGATGCTGCATTACTGTCTGTTCATTTAAGAGGTTCCAAAACCACCATATTATGGTACAGTTAAGCTTAAGGTACACCAAGGAGGAGAAAATTAATAATAATTAAAATGAATAAGAATAAAAATATACAACTGCTCAACTGACCTAGAAGTTTGTTGATGGTGTCATTCGTCAGGACTTTTAAAATTATGGTTTTATTGATCTATCGAATTTAAAAACGAGAATTTACTTTAGCTCTGCATGGTCTTTGACAAACCAAAATAAATCTGTAAAATAAACTGGTGAATATTGCTTGGTTGTTCCCCAACACTCCAACACATGGCAACCTTAGCCTTCGGGGTAACATTGTCCCACCACGTGATGACCGGACCCATTTCTCAGATGGAGGCACCCAGAGGGCGGGTCCATTACCTCCAATGGTGTAGATGACGGTGAGGCGAGGGTACCTACAGCTTATACCGTGGACTCCGAACTAAGTGGGGCATAGGACACTTTACATGCGCTAGACAGAGGTGAAGGCGTGGATAGGGCTGACTTAAAATCGCCACCCCGGAGTCGGGACCCTTAGCACGGAGCCGCGAACAAAGCCACTTCTCTACCCCTGGCGCCCTCTGGTGAATATTGACTCCACATATATTAAAGACTGTCTTGTGAACTGCTGTGCTGTAGGAAGAAAAATAAACTGTTTATATCGACAGAAAAACGGGATTCCTGACAAACTCTAACTGGTTAATTTCAGAAACTGTAATAGTTTATTTAATCACTTAAATTTTCTTGTTTTAACATTTTGATGCGAGGCGTTTTTCTTTTGTAAAATAAGACCACCCAGCAGCTATTAGATATGCATTTTATGATATTTTAATATACTTAAACTAAGTTTATCTATGAATTTGTACATCATGCATGAAACTCAGTTAATTGTGTTCTTAAAACTACGATCACTGTTTCTCAAATTTCTGGTAAATGTTACTTCCAGTTAGTAGTTTCTTACATGTCCTAATTTTATCTTATCATTTTGTATAGTTAATGCAAGAGGTTCTACTCACATTAGTGCTGGACCCGTAGGACCAAGTACCCGGGCCTCCTTCGACCAGGGAGTTACCGAGCTGTCCCAAAAGGGAGCCCGGAGCCTCCGTGGAGCCTTCCATAGGGCAAGACCTAGAGACTAACAAGCCCCCCATCTGGTCCTGTGGACTCAAGACGGGATGGAAGTGGATACGCCACTTACGCGCGCCAACTCCAAAATGGGAAGGCTACCAATATGACCTCGGTGGGGCCGCCTGGTGATCTAGCATACCTTCTACTAGCTATGCTGGCTAGTACGCGGGAATATTAATGGCTTCCCTCAACCCCATCCGGAGACGTACCCGATCTCCTACGGGTATCGGGAACCACTGCCCCCTCGAGTCCAACCCAATCCGAACAATTCCCTTTCAGGGAGGGGCTCGAATGTTCGGCCCGAGGTTCCTCTAGTAGCGTCAGAGGTACGACGAGTGCTAGGGTTCCGCAGCACCCACACCACGGCAGCTGAAGGGGACGGGGAAGCATTTTGTATACGCCATTTTTACTTTAATCTTAAATCAGTGTCTTGATTGGAGATTATATATTATTATTTTATTTTTAATCAGCCTCTTTTTCATTGCCAGTGCCACTCATGGTCTTCAAAGGCTCCAACTGCAGTGGAAAATTTCAAAGGTAAAATGTTGAAGCTAGGCAGGCAATAAAACTTAGTATAAGCCAAAAAACGATAAATGTGGAAAGGATTTGGCAGGCAGTCTGAATCTAAAAATATATTAACAGACCGTGGACACTATGGGGGTCGTCAAATCCAGTTCAAATGTCCATGGTAGATCCGGGAGTCGAAACCGGTCTCGAGAGGAGGCAGCCAGCTGGTACCGCCGGGAATCCTTTTAATTAAACAATTCTACACCTTTTAATAAAGAAAACCAGCTATTTAAATGTTACCTGTGCAACGAAGCATAAAGGGAGTTTGTGAATGTCAAACGGAAGCCTATTATTGGTTATGGTAAATTGCACTCTTAAGAATAAAGGCAAACAGCAAACGATTTCTCTTGGTTGATTATAATCACGTAAAATGAAGAGGAACATTTTTCTTGCCTTTTAAAACAGTGCTTTCATCATTAACTATACAGCAAAACCTCTCACGACATTTCACAACGCTCGAGTTGATAGTTAATGATGCCAGAAATCACAGAGCAAGAAATACTGACAGATTACCACTCTTCATGTCTTTGACACTACATTATCTCTGTACACATTTACATCTCATGTAAGAGCACACATTTTAGAATATTGGTCATTATTAACCTATGGTAAAGGTGCTCTTTGCTTGAGAAGAAATGTTATAGTTGTCTAATGTTTATGTGCATTCTATTTATTTCTGTTTTACTTTCATACTTGGAAAATCGCAATATTTGAAATGTATTCTTAACCAAGATTACTAACAATGAAGTAACAAGGATATTTACGACTTGTATATAACTTGCGTGCAAAAATTTATAACATTTTCATATTTCATAACTGAGGAAGTTGGCGATGCAGTGACGTGTGCGCCCGCCTCGGTAGCGTAGATGTTAGCATGTCTGCCTCAGGTTCAAGAGGTCCCAAGGGTGAGCTACCTGGATTAAGTTTTTTCCGAGGTTTTCCCTTATCCTTACAGATGAATGTCGGGTAGTTCTAAGCTCCATGGACCCTGGACACATTTGAGCATCATTTCACCCATTTCATTCACCGTCCGATATGACTTAACGTTGGAGGACGTAAAATCACCAAAAAAAAGTGACGTACGCGACTTGCATTCGGGAGATTACCAGATCAATCCCCGTCGACCACGCACTTTGACATGTGTTTTTCAAGGTATTCGCTTAGCATACTGCGAATGTGCTTACTTTCATACCATGATTATTTTCCTTTCTTGATTCAGGTTCGTTTTCACGACGAATGTTTGGCTAAATAGGATAGATGGCGCAGATGTTTGCGTATCGTAAAAGCGGTTTTCTGCGCTGTGTAGCGAGGAGTGGCCACTGTTCTGTCATGGACGGACTTAGGTGACACCGGGCCTACAGTGTTGGTATTTGCGCAGCGGGTCCTGTCCCAGGATAATTCCCCTCAGCACTTGTTAGGGAGTGCGCAATATGTCCCCTTAACTCTTTTCAATTTAATTAAAGTCTCACTGTGAACAATTAAAAAGTCTTCATTTTATGATCATATATGACTCCTAGTTAAGATTGCAGATATCCAGATGCTAAATCAATACATTTCCCTCGTAAAACACTGCAGCAGAGAGAATCATTAAGTATTAGTTGTATGTAATTGCAGTATATTATGAAAAGCCGTATTTACAAATTTGACTGAATGGACATAAGTAACTGCTGTTACTTGAAGGCAGAAAACAATGAAACATCAGTAACTCTTAGGCTACTTGCGGCATACCCGCATTTCAGATTTCAATTGGTTGGTGTTTACTTTTGATTTGGGTTCTAATTGGAGCTATGAGATCTCTTATCCTCAGGTGAATGGTTGTAGGAAATGGATTTGTTGTTTGTTGGCTGCTCAGTTGTCTCAATAATACACTGGTTCGTTGCAAAATTGATTTAATTTAATTCTCACTAAGTTCGTTGATTCAGATTGATTTGTAGCGGCGACCACCTGTTACTAAACTTCCTAACCGAATTCTCTTACTTCTTTATACGGCGAATACTTTGCTATTATAAACTTCTTCTGCTGCTTCTCTTACGCTGGTTGCGTTATTCTTGACTTCCCTACATTTCGGACTTAGAAATCTTTACTACTTCTTCACGCGCACTAACACATCTTTCCCCTCGTACTATGACTGTTGAAGTGCGTTTTCGTCTACTCTGCGATTCAGTTCGTACCTTATTCTGATCCCCACTCTAACTCTTATCACATGACCAAAATAACTCACCCTTCACTCCATTTCTCAAATCTTACATTATTATTGGTTTCTCATTTTATTTCGATTTTTCTTTATTGGTTAGCAAAACTCATCGAACTCATTGACGTTACATCCCACCGTGAGTTGGGTCACGCCTACCCTGGGCTCTTTGTAACGGTATACATCGTTATCACCTCAGCAAAGTAAATCCTTTTAGGTCTTATGCTTGACCGCATCTTGAAAACCTTATTGTTCCTACACATTCCTGGCTATAGTTCTCAGACATTGAACCTTTCCTTAAACAAGGAGGCTAACGGTCACCTCTTCCTGTCTCTCCGACTTGTGTTCAGATTTTACAGAAATATTTTCTCTCCCTTACATGGATTCTAGCATGTTAGTTGTCTTAAATTATATTCTTCCCATCTTATTCTTAATTAAACCGCTATTTTAATCATTACTCTAATTTCATTCTAATTTCATATTAATATAACAATATTTTATATTAATTTAGCAAAGCATTTTTATTAATTTATCTTCTTTTTTAATTCTCGTGATTTCGATTAATTCGCCACCTCCTAATCGCTGTCTGATACTGCGGTTACATACTGAATGTAGCTTAAGGATGACTGAAATTTCATGAACATTTTCAAAAAATTACCTTTTCCTCTGTTTAGTCTATAAAATAGTGTAAGCCTTCTTGAATCCAAAGAATGCTTAGATATCATCCGCAAGCCATTTTTAAATGCTCTGATATAGTTTGAAAATTTCAGTACCTTTCATCATTTAAAATGATCCTTGTGTCGCAGTTTTGGTGTCAGACTAATGAAACGTTCATAGAGATACAGTGAAAAGAAATTGCCCTGAATTTTATTGTGAGATGCATTTAGGTACACTTTCTTTACTTCAAAAGATAAAAGTTTCAAATTTTGGGCAAAAATGCCATACTCATAGCTTAAAACATTTCTGGAGCCTAAACTTATTGAGACACAGAGAAACCTAGGGCAAATTCAAAAAAATGGATGTGTTGGGAACCTATTGTTAAAATATTAAGCCAAAATTTAAGTTATTTTGTCGCTGGGAAATTTTTAGGTGACGTAATCAAAAATAAATAAATTTTACCATATTCTCCAAACTATAAAGTGAAGTTGATAAAATTTGGGCTGTATCATAAGTTACATCGATGGTGTGAATCTTAAAACGCTGGCGTTATTATTTCAGGATTTCAAATTTTCAGTCGTAGGTATTGCAAATTTGTGGGTTCGTGAAATTGAAAGTCCAATTGCACGAACTCAAAATGTTCTTTATTTCCACCGAATTACAGTTGGAACACTTGCCGATTACATAGAATTACGTAGCGCACACAATTATAACCACCAGTTCGTCTGTCACAGGTCCATTCCACACTCACAATTACGTACAACTCCTCTGATACACGTACATAGTCTTCCAGTCCGTTCGCTAGCACTACACTCTTCACGGCTGCTTGCCAAGAACTGTTGAGTCGTCTAATGCAGCCCTTAGATAGGAAGATCGCTGTTTCTGGAAACTTCGTGGCTCGGAACATCATCCCGATTGTTCCAGGCGTCAGGGGAAGGGAAAGAGACGTTACAGTACCTAGTGACACTTTCCTAACCATCCCCTATGTTAACGCAACAAGATAAATGGGTGGGCGTGGGCTGAATGCCTCCTGTCCCCTATTCCCCTAGTTGGTCGTGCCTTCCGATAATTGGATGACAGTATCCTTAATACAGATATACTGCCATTATAAATTTAGAGTGATTCTTTTATCATATAAAGCAATACCAACTGACAAACTCTAAAGCTAAAAAAGCAACAACTTTTAATGATATATTAATGAGCGCAAACGATAATTGGTTCTCTCTGTGTCAGATTTTAATGATGGAAATCTAAAACCATTGAGATTTATTGAATTTTAGTGCTTACCGCATCATTAAATAAGAATAAATATATATCTCACAAAAATTGCCATTTTTTAAAAGATGTAGGAAAACGATTTTTACATATACGTGTTTTTTATATATTTTTTTATTTTTGTTTCACAGTTTGGAAAAATAAATGTAAATATTTTGTCAAATATTTCTTCATATTTATTCCAATTCTGTGATATCTAGTTAAAGTTTAACTGCTTATTAAATACCCTAATCAATTTCTTCGTACTGCTTGGTATTCCGTAAAACAGTTAAAAAGTTTAAAGATATAGTTAACAACACCAATAACCAATACCACTATTGGTTCAAAATAGGTGTACTTTAATACTCATTGATGCCAAAGAGTACGGTTGCAGTGCTTTTAAACAGAAAATTACACAATAGCCCAGATTATATCTGTATTTGTATATAACATAATTCTCTCTCTAGATATGGTACATATACAGTGTTACATCTGGTTTCTTTTAAAATTGTATACCTATGTTAAACAGTTGTTAATGCGCCAAGTGACAGATTATTGTTTAATTTATTAAATGTTAATATCTTTAAAATGATGAAAGTTGTTTTGTGAATTAATATGGGTTATAGATGGCCATGACTGAATAGTAGGTCACAAACAGGTGAATATAAATGTTAATATTTCAATCTAAATAAAGGATAAATATAAATTCACTAGAAAGACAAGATTATGATAGAAAATTGCTTTTAGGACTACATTTGAAAAATCAGAAAATTATGTAATTCATAATTAATGTATTGGCCACAGGGAAAAGTGGCGTGGACTAGAAGTGTTGGATGACCATGGTGATAAACTAAAAATCAATAATTGAAAAGGAGAAGATAGGGTCTTTGGCATCTGGACTTCATCGTGAGTAGACGTGTGTGGAAGTGCTCGAATTTTGCGAGAGTCTGGTTGCAAACCAGAAATTTTGAACTGTGTTCGAATTATTACTCAACGTAGGAAAAAGTATAATTATAAATTTTGAGAATATATTGATTCAAAATACAAATCTTATTTAAATTGTGTTTCGAGTTTAAATTAAATGAAAATTTTCAACCTTTTGATTTCCTTCATCTTAAGTTTCAACACTTAAACTATCTGATACCACGGCCGAGATAATTTGTCATGTGAACCGGAGCTAAAATAGTATTTTGAACAATTCATCAACTTTAAAGAATTTTTCCGAAAAATTAAAAAATATTTTTAACTGATCAATACACGAAGAAGAGACGACATCCAGCTTAACGAAAGCTGATACATTAACATCACATCCTGGGAAGAGGTACGCGAGGAACTGCTACATATGGCTTACCAACCAGAAAATCAATTCTATCATCTGCAATATCCACCCATATGCGGATTCCTGTTTCATATGAATGAAATCAGGGTTTCTTTGAAACGATCCTCTTAATAAAATATCAGCTCATGAAGAGTTGCAAACATCATTCATAATTTACATCTCGGCCAATGTGTGAAGAAACTTATATTTAAGCATATCTCATAAAAATAATAATAAAATAACAACATATTTTTGCAGCCTTTTACCTTTTGTGTAACAGTACACTCTGCACAAAGAAAATCTTCAGACCTATTCACAGAGGTTTTCAGCATTAAATATTATTTCGTTTTCATTTTATCGATATTGCACACACTTTAATCCTGAAATATTTCTGATAAATCGATAAATGTACACTACACCAAACGGAAAGAAAGTCCTGAATATACTACCCTGATCTGTTTGTAAAAATTGCAACAAGGACGTGAATATGTGTGACGGAGAACGCATGCTACTCAAGGAATAGAACTATTTAAAAAACATACGCCCTACACAAAAGGAATGCATTCACTATACTAAAACAGAGAGGGTTTATTCACAAAAGTAGAAGGCGTAAGAATATACTTATTTGAAAGGGCTGTAACTAAAATGACCCGAGTGCCATACACAACTACTTCGTATTCGGAACTGTATCTAAGCAGCAATTTTAGCAATTTTCTCCCTGTGCCTCATTCCGCTGGACTTTCCTTTTGTTGTAACAAGCTCTTTGTCAAGAACCAAAAAGTTTCGTGTGTATTTGTTAAATGTTCTTGTAGATACATATACACAATAAAGGAATGAAACGTTTTAGCTTTCTGATTTAATATAAATCAATCTACTTAAATGTATATTAGTAAAGGGAATAATCGCAGCAATAATGAACTGAAATTAAGAAAAATAAGTTGACACATTTTACTAATATAAAATACATAGATACTTATTTCCGAAAAATTACGATGCTTTAGTTTCCAGATTACAGTAGAAATAGTACTTCTTTGAGACCAAGATTGCCCATTTGCTGCAATATATAGCTATTTGCCACTCTGTGATGGAAGGGTTTGAAATGATTTCACACCTATAGTAGTTACCAGAGATATTTTTACAGTAGGATACATTATGGAATAAATTAAAAATATTTGGTAATTCACCTTTAATTCATTACACATAACTTAAGCTTTCCTTTGCTAAAATTTTCATAATCATTTAAATTTTCATTGTGGCATAGCAGAAACTAGGGCTTCACCTAAGAAGCCTACCATTTCAAACAAAGCTACATATTTCTGTATTTATTATTTATAGCGGAAGAAAGTGCTCTACTGGTATTCAGAAGTATCTTCACCACAAAGTAACTTGTGTGAAGGAAACAATTGCGAATCTAATGTTCCCTAAGAGATTATGAGTCTAATGATAACGATTATGATGATGATAATAATAATGATAATAATGATCATAATGATGATGATAATAATAATGATAATAATGATCATAATGATGATGATAATAATGATAATGATAATAATAATAATAATAATAATAATGATGATGATAATAATAATAATAATAATAATAATAATAATGATGATGATAATAATAATAATAATAATAATAATAATAATAATAATAATAATAATAATAATAATAATAATAATAATAATAATAATAATAATAATAATAATAATAATAATAATAATAATAATAATAATAATAATAATAATAATAATAATAATAATAATAATAATAATAATAATAATAATAATAATAATAATAATAATAATAATAATAATAATAATAATAATAATAATAATAATAATAATAATAATAATAATAATAATAATAATAATAATAATAATAATAATAATAATAATAATAATAATAATAATAATAATAATAATAATAATAATAATAATAATAATAATAATAATAATAATAATAATAATAATAATAATAATAATAATAATAATAATAATAATAATAATAATAATAATAATAATAATAATAATAATAATAATAATAATAATAATAATAATAATAATAATAATAATAATAATAATAATAATAATAATAATAATAATAATAATAATAATAATAATAATAATAATAATAATAATAATAATAATAATAATAATAATAATAATAATAATAATAATAATAATAATAATAATAATAATAATAATAATAATAATAATAATAAATCAGTGTTATTATGTTTGTATTCAGGGATTTTCCTTGCATATTATATACATAATATATATAATGCACATATACAATGTCAATACCTACAGAGCCGTAGAACTTTCCAGAACGTTGCCGATGTTGATACATCCACAAGATTCTAGTTTTTTTTTTTTTTAATTTACGTCCTCCAACGTTAAGTCATATCGGACGATGAATGAAATGCTCAAATGAGACCGGGGTCCATGGAGCTTAGAGCTACCCGACATTCATCTTTCAGTATAGGAGAAAACCCCGGAAAAAACCTTATCCAGATAACTCACCCTAACCGAGATTCGAACTCGGGGCCTCTTACGCTATCTTACCATTTACGCTACCGAGGCGTTCCTTGGCGTTAGCGCTTACTGGTTCTATGCGTGGATAAAGCGTGCGCCTTATCTGTTTACGGTTCTGACTGCCCGGCAACGATTTCCCAGAAACCAACTGCTGAGTCAGAGAAAATAGAGAAGAAAGAAAGGGATAGAGAGGAAAAAAGGAAAGAAAGACTGTTATGAAACTGTTAGTGCTTATAATAAAAAAGGGGCTAATTTTATTCACAAAATATGAGAATATTTAAATACTATTCTATTGTAACAAGTGGTTTACAAAGGTTCAAGGAAGAAGGGAAAGAGTGATACCTTAGCTAAAAGAGATATGGACAGCAAGTCAGTCTAAGGTTCATCGACGAGATCAATGCTCTCTTCAACGATTAATGGCAATGTGTTTCATATATTACGGGCGCGTTTTCCATGGTGACAGTCAGTTCCCTTTGATTTTAAATTAATGGTAAGGTTGCCTCCTTTAGATCTTTTCTGCATAATGTCGCTCGTTCCATGAAATTTAAACCCAACGTTTAATACACTATTAAGTCTTACATTCAGTTCTTTTGTAACGTTTGTGGCTGAATAAAAAAGGTTGTTAATTACTGGTAGTTTTTGAAAGTGTAATGCTGAATATAAAAGGGCTGGAAAATATGTGCAAAGTAGTGTTATATAAAGTTCAAATATTCTAGGTTTAAATAAAATATTTTTGGGAGAAAACCGAAATTTCCAATTGTATCTTCCAGGCTTTACTCCCACGTCAGGGGCCGTTGTTACTAATGATACGTTAATCTCTATGAGCTCTTGCAAAGTCTTACACATTTGATGATCTCAAGTATTAGTTATCTTGGGTGTACAATAGCTTTTGAAAGGAGTTCATTAACATCCCATAAACTGAATCATACTGCGTACTGAACGGAAATAAAATAAAATGCAAGGCGTTAAACGGTGTCCTTTCATCTTAGTTGTTCTACGACCGTGAAATCCCTATGATCAAGTTTCGCATCGAAGAACAGGATAGCAAGATTTTGTGCAATTTATTTATATGCGTCTTTTGCCCTTTCCATACCTCTGGTCACTGCAACAAAGGTCATGAGCCAAACGCCAACCTTGAACAAAACATGCCCACTCGTTCTTGGTGTCTTTCTCTTCGCAGTTTCTGTTCATTCTTACCATTTATCCACAAGAATGCCGTTGAAAAATAGACTTATGGAACTATTCAGAAGTTTTAATGCTTCTAAAAATAAACCAGTGGCTAAACAAGATTGGCAACAAATAATTTATCGCCAATTAATCCTATGAATATTCATATCTTAAAAGCTGCAAAGATTAAACAGAATTTCCCATGTAAACTTTAAATTCAATACCTAACCTGAACATAAATAATTTTACGTAATTTTGAAATTGACAGCACAGCACTTCTTAAATTTCCAATTATTTCAACATGTCAAACTCCGTGCGAAGTGTCACATGTAGTGTATCATATTCAGAATAGTGTAACTAAATTTTATAAATTTTGCTAATGTTAGAAGGAATGTATGAAGCAGTCGTTGAATCCAGAACAATGTATGCATTGGAGGTATGCGGCACATCAGAGATAGGTACACAGAAGACCAGATGTATGGATTGTTTTGCAAAGAACCATTAGGGCTGCCAAAATCGGCATCAAGCGAAGTTGTATAAGTGACATTATTAGAGCTGGGTAATACAAAAAGGAGGGGAATAATAATAGAGAGAATATTGAAATTCTGGTATAAGTGTATTAAAGGGCAGAAAGGGGAATTACTGAATCTGTGCATAAAGCAACAGAAAAGCATTAAGAATACAAATAGTTGATGGTCCGAAAGAATGGTAATTGGAAACAATGGTATCGAAGATAGGCATGGGAGAATTATGGAGAGTAGAGTCAAATATAGCGAGCGGCTTTAGGAAGGAAGTGAGAACCAGAGTACAAGACATAGATAAGCAGGAGATATGGGAAAGAATAGAAGAAAAGAAAACTTTGAAACCTTATAAGCAATTAAAGACAGAATGGGGTAAGGAAAAATATATAGCTGATTGTGACAAAACTGGAAGAGAAGGCATAGCATGGATGAGAGCAGGAATAATGCATCTAAAAGGGTTGAGAAGTAATGAGGTACGGATATGTGAATTTTGTGGAGATGAAGAGAGCACTGTTCATTACCTGGTATAATGCAAGGAGTTAACAAATTGCAGTAGAAAAATATGGGATAAGAAATGGGCAGTGTGAGCAAAGGGGTTGAGGCGTTACGCATGTTAACGGGGATGGGAGAAAAGAAAAATAGATGTATAGGAGAATTCTTACATAAGTTAAGAGAAAAGTGGATTAGGGTAAACGAAGCGCAGGTCAAGAAGAAATTACACCTAGCTGCTCAGGAAAACCAAAGGCTTATGGCTACGGGACCTGAGTCAGCGAGTAAATCTTAGGGTCAGCAATTTCATGTATTCATATATTTAAGTTTGCTCTATGATAACAATTAAAATCCACACGATTTATATAGTTTAGCACCTTTAAGTTCAGGAAAAATTAAATACTAGCAATATTAGGGAAATGTTAGTTAAACCATACCAAAGGATTACCTTAATCGTGACTTAACGTGAGGAGGAAAGCTAATCGTAGAGAAACAAAACTAATAACTGAAAAATGAGAACAGAAGAGAGAAGAAAATACTTAATAGCGAGAGAGACAGATAAAGACTAAATTTCCAAACAGTAAATCACAACGAATTAAAAAATAAATAACTGAAAACAAAATATTAAAATAAATCAGTAATTAAAGCGAAAACTTAACTCTCCTGCTGGACATCAATGACCTTTGGTAGCTTAAAAAAGAAAGAAAATTTTAACATAACTGTTGTAGTGTACTCAAATAACAAAACAAGGCTACAAAGAAAGAAAGAAAGAAAGAAAGAAAGAAAGAAAGAAAGAAAGAAAGAAAGAAAGAAAGAAAGAAAGAAAGAAAGAAAGAAAGAAAGAAAGAAAGAAAGAAAGAAAGAAAGAAAGAAAGAAAGAAAGAAAGAAAGAAAGAAAGAAAGAAAGAAAGAAAGAAAGAAAGAAAGAAAGAAAGAAAGAAAGAAAGAAAGAAAGAAAGAAAGAAAGAAAGAAAGAAAGAAAGAAAGAAAGAAAGAAAGAAAGAAAGAAAGAAAGAAAGAAAGAAAGAAAGAAAGAAAGAAAGAAAGAAAGAAAGAAAGAAAGAAAGAAAGAAAGAAAGAAAGAAAGAAAGAAAGAAAGAAAGAAAGAAAGAAAGAAAGAAAGAAAGAAAGAAAGAAAGAAAGAAAGAAAGAAAGAAAGAAAGAAAGAAAGAAAGAAAGAAAGAAAGAAAGAAAGAAAGGAAGGAAGGAAGGAAGGAAGGAAGGAAGGAAGGAAGGAAAGAAAGATAGAAAGGAAGGAAGGAACAAAGAAAGAAAGAAAGAGAAAGAAAGAAAGAAAGAAAGAAAGAGAGAGAGAGAGAAAGAAAGAAAGCAAATTACTACAAGCGGAGTTAATAAATGTCAAAAACAGAAAGAACTATAAATTATATAGCAGAAAATCAAAATTAGAGGAAGAAAGAAACAGAAAGTAAAATAGGTAATATAGGTATGAATGGAAGGAAACAGAAGAAAGAGGGGAGGGAAAATAAATTAGGAAATAAGATATATAGAAGGGAACAACAGAATAAAAGAGAGTAGAAGAAAAGGACAGAAAAAATGGGGTAGAGAAGAGAAAGAATGAAAGAAGAATGAAGATGACAGAAATAAAAATGAAGATAACTGAAGACAATAAAAAGGAAATGAAGAAATTTTAAAGTTGAAAAGAAAAAAAAGTTGAGAAAATAAAGATAATGTAAGGGATAGGAATATAACAAAAAGGGAAAAATAAGAGAGGAAAATAATTGGGAAAAAGGAAGTAAAAAGGGCAAAAAAGCAATGGAAAGACAAATAGGGACAGCAAAAGAAGACAAAGAAAGATAAGAGAAGCGAAGATAAGAGAAGTAAATAAATATTTTGTTTTTAAGAAACTGTAAATTGCCAGCATCATTTCAGTGCCGCTGATGTTTCGGAATTTCGTCCCGCAGGAGTTACATAAATTGCACTTAAAAACCTTTGGCCAGGCCGGGTTTGAACCTGCGAACTAGAAACAGTAAGCTCGCGTCCAGCCAACTGAGCCACCTAATTGATAGATAAGGGAAGGAGTGGGAAGTGAACATAGGAGAAGAAAATGAAATAATAAAACTAAGATAGTTCGTGTAAATGGAGCGCACAGAAGAGGGAGAAATAGAGGGAGGAACAAATGAAAGAGAAAGAAAGGGAAACGCACACTACAGAATAGAAAAGACGGGAAGAAATGGAGAGGGACATAAAACAGGGAACAAGAGAAAAGGAAAGAAAAGGAAAGAACTAATATAGTTAGGCACGTTTAGGAGAGGCGAAGATAAGAGAAGATAAAAGTGCTGGGGGAAGGAGAGGTCTTTGTCTGAGTTTACTTACACTACCCTCCCCAAATACTAATCTGCTCCACTCAACATGGAAACAGAGAAGAGGAGAGGAGAGGAGAGGAGAAGAGATCGTTGAGTAGCATTTGCACACGTCACTGATTGTTCCAGAGGGCTTTAGCTTTGCACACATGAAATTGTTAAGGGATAAAAATGCAAGGAAACGTGTCTTCGCGTGTAATCCAATTAAGCTCTGGAGCGTTCTGAAGACGAAAGTGGGGGGTGGAACACTGTGCAAGTGCAGAATAAAAACCGGTCCAGGAGAAGGAGAAACGCGTCGGAATCACAAAATTTATAGCAGGATGTAAGCACCTTGTTGCCTCTCCTCTTTTGGGGGGCGTGCAGCAGCAAGTCTAGACGGTCACAGTGACAATGAAAATGGTCGTTTTGACCTCTTGCCCGGGACCAAGGCCGAAAGCTGGCGCTACCCACTTTTTGAATGACCTTGACTAAGGTCAGTTCTCAGAAACTTGGTCAGTCTGGGCCAGCCTGTTTGTTTCGCTAGTCATGCACACACATACATACAGCGACTGTTTTAACATCTCTTTGATCACTGCATGTATTCTGACAGCAACATTAATTTGCAGATTATATTAATCCACGTCCATATTGAAAAGTTACATTACTTTCTCTACTCACACCGGCTAAGGTATTTTTATGCAGGCTCCTCTATCTACTTAGGTTAAACGAGATAAAATGTAGAAATGGTTTTATTACACATGAAATGGGTTTAACAGAATGCAGTATTCTTAAGGAATAACTTTTTTTTAAAGTTGGTCGCTATGTGATGACTTGAGATTCTGTTTTCTTTGCATGGCCACACAAATAAACACGAATAGTGAATTTTATTTAAGATACCTATGTAAATATTCGAAAATTCAATCCAATAAGTTGGAGTACTTCAAAAATATTAATTTCCACGACCAGATTTAGAACTTTCGTACTAAAATTTTGTATATCTCTTGAAGTTAAACAGATATGCAAACATCACCGTTCTTAATAAATACGTAAAATATGAAGCTAATAACAGTGAAGCAAATAAATGTATACAAATATAATTTGTAACTTAAAAATTCACTTATAGTATAAGAAATGATGAAAATTTTCTTATAAATTGTTCGGGATCACGATTTCATATAAATTCTTCGACACCGTCAGCTGACCAAGGTTCCGGCTGACGATGTAGAAGAATTTCCACGAAATCGCGATCCCGAACAATTTATAAGAAAAGTTTCATCATTTCTTATAGGATAAGTGAAGTTTTAAGTTACAAATTATTGTATTTGTATATATCACCGTTCTTGTTGTTCTTCTTAGGCTTCTGTTCCTCCTCCTTCTCCTCCTACCCCTCCTCATTCTTCTCCCCCTCTTTCTCCTCCTCCTCCTCCTCCTCCTCCTCCTCCTCCTCCTCCTCCTCCTCTTTCTCTTTTAAGCATTAAACCTTCAAAGGTTTGTTGCGTGCTCCAAATACGCATTTCATTGGATTGTCCATCGTTTTCTGCGCCTTCCGATATTTCGTTTTCCTTTAGATCTATATATAATTTAATATTTTCTTCTGGTATCGCTCCTTATTTGTTCTAACTACATGTTCTAGCTACTTTAGTCTGTGTTAAATTATCTCTTTGCTTATGTTAAAGGTGTGTAATGATTTCTTATATCATCATTCTTTGTTCTCTCTTCTTCTTGTGACTCCCAAAGGCGATGTTAAAAATCGCATATCTGCAGCCTGTAATCTGTTTTTATCTGTGCTGGCCATTGTCCACGTTTCGCTACTGTATAGAGCTATCGGAACCGCCATGGCTTTATAGAATTTCATAATTGTATCCTTTCTTACTTTATTTCTTAGAGATCTCTTAATTGATCCACATATTGTTGAAAAACGTTCAACTTTAGTTGCAATATCTACTTCTTTAATGTATAATACTGTATATCGTAGAAATTTAAATGAGTTTAAACTGTTAAATTATGTAACTCTCCAATATTTACATCTTAAAGGATGATTTCTTTGAAATGCCATGGATTTAGTTTCATTTTTGGGATGTCAAAGTTGTAATTAAGTATTATTTTATGTAGCTCAAATAGTACTCTTTGTAGCGTGTCTTTATTATAAGATACGTTGATCTGGTCATCTGCATACAGGAGTGGCATTGCAAAATTGCTCTTATTAATATCAGAAGCTATATTTAAAATATTTATCCGCTGTTTCCAATCTCGAATTGCGTTGTCTAAATATAAATTAAATAAAGTAGGAGATGTGCAAAACCATTATTACCCCGGTATTAATACCTGCAGCTTTAAAATGCCAGCCTTTTCCTATTTTACACATATTTGTACCCTTATATACTTATTCAAATATTTCAATGATTGGGAAAAATAAAAGGTTTTGAAACTTTCTCCCATGTTAACAGCAGTTATGTGTAGGGGATTTTCTTGAGAATCTTCGTATTGCATTATAAGATGAAGTTGTACTTAAATACCAATTCTGGTATCCAATGAAACTTTTGTTTTTTTATTTTTGCTATTCACTTACACACACACACACACACACACACACACACACACACACACACACACACACACACACACACACACACTACTCACACATTGACTTATTCTATACTTTCTTCCTTATTTTTGTTTGCTTGTTTTCTATTCAGAAGTATTCAAAATATCACTATCAAATTTTTGGGAAAAATAATGCCTTCTCTTACTGTGTACGCGGAAAGTGAGCGGCGGTTTCTTCTGTGGTGCGAATTCGCGAGCTCGGGTTTCGATTCCCTTGGCCAACCTACCTGTCCCATGGGATTTTTGGTTTTTTTTTCTGGTTGCCACGAATGCTGGATAGCTTAATTACATCCCCCGAATTTCCTGTCCAACAATTTCATTTCTATTATCATTTCACATCATCTCTCATCTGGTGGTCTCTTTCAGGGTAGAAGTGTCAAGGTCAGTGTCAAGGTAGAAGCACCTTGGTGGTGCTTGGCAGCATGATATACTCTGAGTAAAACTTCCTCTTCCCGTAGAACGGTCTCCGGTCTCCGAACCCGGTCTGTTGGGGGAAATTCCGGATCACAGTCGGATGAGCTGCCGGTTGTATTTCCACATAGTTAAATATAGGGATTCTGCCCTCTGTACTGCCGTGGTTCCTTGGGATATATAAACTCGAGGATATCTACCAGGGTAGAACATCATAGAGTGAAGACTGATCCCCCCCCCCGACGGCCAGGGAGTTACCGAGCTGTCCCAAAAGGGCGCCCGGCGCCTCCGTGGGGCTTTCCATAGGCAAGATCTAGAGACTAACAAGCCCCTATCTGGTCCTGTGGACTCAATACGGGATGGAAGTGGATACGCCACTTACGCGCGCCAACTCCAAAATGGGAAGGCTACCGATATGACCTCGGTGGGGCCGCCTGGTGATCTAGCACACCTTCTACTAGCTATGCTGGTTAGTATGCGGGAATATATGGCTTCCCTCAACCCCGTCCGGAGACGTACCCGATCTCCCACGGGTATAGGGAACCACTGCCCCCTCGAGTCCAACCCAATCCGAACAACTCCCAATCAGGGAGGGGCTCGAATATTCCGCCCGAGGTTCCTCTAGTAACGTCAGAGGTACCACGAGTGCTAAGAGTCCGCAGCGCCCGCACCACGGCAGCTGAAGGGGACGGATCCCCTCCCTTACTGCAGGCTCCTTGGGATGACCACCTTCTCTGTCCTTTCGCCTCATCCTTCCTCCCCGGGTTAGCTCCACTTAAGGGATAGGTCCAATGAGCCAAATCCAGTCCAGTATAGTATACGTGGAAGACAGTAACAGCAGAAAAAAAATGAACATGTTTATGGGGAAAAAGCCATGGTTTCTACATTGAAACATAAAATGTTTTATGATGAACATGTCTTAAAATTGCTTCTTATTTCTCGAAAAAATCAGTAAAAAAATTAAATAGGATATACAAATACTTTGTACGAACAGTTGGGGTTCATAATTAGATGGTCAGAACTTATTAACTAGTCACTAATGGTCGAATTTGCCAATGTCAACCTATTTTGAAAACCGTGTAGAAGGGAGGTTTGGCTTTATTTTCTTTAAATGTTGCACTTCAGATAATTAGTAGGATATGTAGAATAGTTTGTATCACAATAGAAAAAAGGCATCAATACTCTATAATTTGCAATTCAAAATATTGTGATTTTTGGTGATTAGAGAGTATAAATGCAGATAAATATTTTCAAGAGAATTTGACCTGGAAGCCAAGGAGCGCAAAACTTCATATTCAACTCCATTTCGTTTTGATAAGGGTGTCTCCACTATGCAAGAATTATGTAGCTATTGTAGTATTAAATAACTATTACATCAAAGGGAAAGTACAAAGCAGGGGCGGCTTCTAAATGGGGTAGCATGTTTGCGCTAAAACCAAAATGCTGGGCCTCCCTTTAATGCAAGGGCATGTTCCATTGGCGTTCAGTTCGACCTTGTCTAGTGCATTGGCCCTCAGCGCGCTGTATTGTTTGCAGGTGCCAAGTAGTTCACTCTCAGTTGCAAACCACTGGTATACAATGGGGAAGTATAGGGCAGGATGAACCTATGGCGTGCCGAGGCAAGTAGGGGGGAAGGGCGGGGCTTATGGCTGCATAAGGTTGGTTAACCTAGCAGCCAGAGAATAGTGAATGCCAAGCCTTCTCCTTCTGTTTTCAGCGCCACCTATTATTCTCATATTAAATGTTCGCATCGGTCAAATTTTACCACAGATTACTATTACCTACCAGAGCATAGCCACATGTTTTGTGCCGTGTTTTATTAGCTGTGTCGTGCTTTGAGTAGTGAATGAGAATGATTTATTTAAATACAAGTATATTGTATTATATAAGGAGAAACAATGAATTCCATAAAGGGTCTATTAGCACATCCTTTTTAAAAATGAGCTTAGAAGAAAAAACCGAAAATAAGCTACTTGGAAGTCTCACGCCAAATATAAAAATCACATAGGTAGTCAAAACAAAAACAAGATATTTGAACAGGAACTTTAACAACAATGTATATGAGAAATATAATTTGATGTGTGGTTGTAATATTAAAAATAGCCTGTTCTGCTTTCCTTGCGTTCTCTTTGGCGGTGAAGATTCGTGGACAAAACATGGCGTGAATGCTTTGCAGCATCTTCATGATCTCGCTAAAAACACGTAACTTAAAAACTGCACATGAAAAACACAGTTTTGCTATGCTTGGCAATGTAAATATAGCAAAGCAGATGAAATGTGTAGTGTTTAACACCCGCTTTTACTACATACGGCACCGCAGGCGATGGCACTGATGATACATGAGATGAAGATGGAGCACCGGTGGAATGAGATGGCGGGGGAATCCGGAGATCCCGGAGAAAACCCGCCCCAGCACCGTGTTGTCCACCACAAATCTCACTTTGCAAAGCAGATGGACAGTGCGTATCGGAGAACAATTGAAGAATACAGCCAGAAAGTGGCTCAAAACAGGTATGTTTTAAACATTATTGTTAACTGAAATAGGTTTTGTGGAGACTTTGAGTTAGCTCTACGAGGACACGATGATTCAGCTACGTCAAGCAATCCTGGTATTTTTCGAGGACTGATAAACTTCAGTGCAGAGCTAGACTGTGTTCTGAAAAACCTACCTGGAGAATGCTACAGTGTTTAAGGGGACTTCCAATACAATCCAGAACGAAATCTTGCAATGTACACTTGAAGTCTGCCATGTAGAGATATCAAGTCCATTTTTAGCTGCATAAATAGAAGAGTGTTATGCTCTAGAGGGTTTCTGAAATACGCATGTTGTGTTATACGCTGTGAATTACCGTTAACTTGTGCATACAGCAGTCTATAGTGGTAGGCTTAAACAACCGTTTGTTACTTTAAAAAAAATTAATTGCATGGATAAATTTGTGAGCCACCGATTTTCAGAGCCACCAGCCGCCCATACAAAGTAAAGTACTTACTGAGTGTCTAAACATATGCTCGAACATTTAGACAACGAATATTGCACGGTAGTTATGGGCCATATATTATTTGCAGAACTTGGAAGACTACCGGGGCGAGGAACTCATTGTTCCGATGGTTTATATCATTTTGTATGAATATCAGCAGAATGGTCACCCAAACTGAATATTGGCCAACCTACACACTTGAAGGGCTGCAATACTGACAGTGCAAAGTAGCATAATCATTAATATTTAAATTGATTGTTTCACAAGATTACTGTTATAAGGGGTAAATGGGAAAATTTGCACAAAAAGTCCTCTAAATAATTGTAGAATAATTACTTAAGAATGAGGGACGTAAATTATATTAATTAATTCATTTGAATTTAAAGCCCTAGATGTACATTGGTAAGTTATGGTAGGGAAAGTTAGTATTTGATAGGTTAAATAAAATTTGCACGTGCTTATAAATAAAACTTAATGGCTTAAACAAAAATCTTCGTCATAAATAGAAATTAACAAAACTATTATACAGATTCAAAGGCTTACCTATAAAATGCAATGAATTAAGAAGTTTAACCAGATACATCGTGGAATATTTCTGCACACACCACAAAGTGCTTGTAAAACTCTCTTGTTGGTTTAGCTTTGCTGGTGAGTAACTCTATCAAGCGCCACCAAAGGGACACAATTTGGTTAAGGTCCAGATTTCAATTTGTTTATACTAAAAATTCTGTACTTCTCCAAAAGCTCCTTGACATCACCTAGATGTATGCTTAGCAAAATTAATGTATTAAAGCATATTCTCTTCCATTAGTAATCTTATTATTAATATTCCCATACCTCAGTCCGTTATGTATCAACAAAAGAGGTGCACTGCTTAGAAAACAATAACCTCATATCGTATGCTATCTCCCCATACTGATTGGCTTTCGAACGTATCCATTCCATCTTATGAGAACAGTTTGAAGTGGTTCCGTCATTCTAGAGAATTTTGGACCAGTCATCAGTGGTCCATACTGAACATTCTAACCAAACTGTGGTCTGGCCTTCCTATTCTTCTCTCTATTACGAAGAGATCACCTATCACTGGTATCAACAGTTGCTAATCGAAGCTTAAACTATCGAAACCGGATTTTTAATCCAGACGTGGAAATTGTTGCTTCATTTACAGTTATTTCCTTGCATCAACACTTCAAGGATTCTTCTCTACCATCTGAAGCTGATACCAAACCCTCACATACTGTTCAGGGACACAGAATTCACACAGATTATCTTAATTCAGTTGAATGTACCTCTTCGTGAGCACTCCTGTAAAATAAATAAAAATTCTGCAATCACTTAAATTAGTATTTCTTAGTGTATTTGTTTTCTTTGAAACTTGCAAAATACTTAGAAATTACTAGGGTGTCTCTGTAAGCACTTAGCATTCTATACACAACCGCAGCAAGGTCAAGCAGTCCTCTTTCATCTACCAGGTAGTTTTGATTCAGCCTGCAGGTAAACATTCTGCTCACTTAAATCGCATCTGCAATGTAATTTTGAGCACTAAAATACAGACTGTCTCAAATTGATGTTTACATTCTTTGAAATAACATTTCCCTGCAACAAATTGTATACATATATATTAACACATTGAAGTTGTACAAAAATATATTGGAGTTGATACTGCCAAGGAGTAGGGAAAATGGTTGTTGTTATTTAATATAATATAGTTACTGTACTCCAAAGAGTTTAAAAACAAAATCAGTTATTTCATTGCATGAATATACATAGATGGGCATGATGTACCATACAATTACTAAAAGACAGAATTTAAAAAGCAACAATCGATCCTGCATAAAATTTGCTTCTTTAAATGTCATTTATCAAACACTGCAGATGTGTGCATAATGAACAGTGCCGAAACCTCAGACTTATCCTTCTTTTAATTGTGCAGACGTATGCGTTGAGGTTTCTGGAGGACCTCACATATAAGAAACTCTTGATCTATTTCCTTGTACTTATGGTATAAGATACTTTATTAATGGAACGTGCTAAATAATCACTGATTAAGACTTTGTATTTATTGAGAACTCCATGTTACAGATTGAACGCCTTTTCAGAGTGGTTAATCTGTGATCTGGGGGGGGGGGGTGGCACAAACTTCTTTGTAACGTTACTGTCTTTGTATTAAGTGAAAATAAAGTATTTTTGTGCTATTAAATACTTATGGAACCAAAAGGAGTATAGATGTTTAATGTTTAATTTATTGTAATTAACTAAACATTACTCCGACCAGGGTTCTCACCGCCAACAGTAACTGGTACAACATTCCCAGAACTTGGAAAATTGTTAGGGGTAGAAAATAAGGAAGGCATTCCTTCCACAGATGCTTCATAGTCCGTTGGTTATTTTCGTTTTTTATTAATTATTTGGAATAGTCAAGACTGTACGACATTACTATTATAACAGATGAAGAGGAGAGCTTACTCTAAAAACCCTCTATATCAATGTACAATAATTTCAGGAAGTAAATGAAGGTAATTAATTCCTCATTAGAGTTTATAAAGTAAAGCTAACCATGCAATGTCGGATAAGCCAGACAGTATGTAATAGTACGAATCTTATGGATAGTAGCTCGGGAGGAAATATTTTCATCACTTTCGGACCCTGGTAAACATTATCCTCTCCGGTAGTGCGCAAGAAGTGGAAAACAGAGGAGTCAGGATTAGTGTCGCTATTTGAACCACAGAAACCTTAGTCTTCACTGATACGGATTTTGAACTGTTAGTATGATTTCATATCATTATTCATCTGCGTGGAACTTTCTTAGCAATATACACATATTATAAATCGTGTGGGCCTTTTACACCGTTTCACATGCACATAATATCCAGCATTTAAATCAAGCGCCCTATAAAACTTTTGGAGTTCGCACAGGTCCTTCTCTGTCCGTGCCTGTAAATAGTTGACCGTAGTTATGCGCTAGATACTTCCCTCAATACAGTAGAGACAAAGAGGTTGCCTTCTCATTAGGTGCATCTTTTCTTCTAGTCGTCTAGTATCACAACTCGAGTAGATAGTAGATGCTAATATCACTTAACTAGCGCACTCACAAACATCTATCTTACTACAAGGTATTGAGTTACTTTTCGTTTATGCATTTATGTGCTTTTTGTTCTTGTTGTAAAATAACATGTATAAGATAGCCTTTTTATTATTTCTTGGTCATTAGACAAATTTTGGGATGGGTTATTATGTATCACGTAATTACTTGTCCTTAATTCCCTGTCATTTCATTTCCTAGTCATCATTTGGGGTTGCAGGAAAGGAAATGAGACTCTTGTATGAGACCCTGTCTTATATATTGCGATTCATATAAATCTGAACCACTTCAATAAGCCATAACTTTTGAATCAATAAAAGGACACACGTGCAACTTTGAGAGAACATAATACACAGTTGGAAGATTACATTACACTATTTACATCTCAGAGAAAATCCTGAAAGTGTCCTTCATCAGCATCTAAACATGTTTGCACTCGTCTCACCATACTCTTAAGTTTTACGGAGAGTATTCTCGCCAATGTTACTTATTTCGGTTCGAATGGATTCCTTGAGAATATCAATTGTCCTTGGCCTATTCTTGTACACTTTATTTTTAGATACCCCACAAGAAAAAATCCGGTGAGGTTAGGTCAGGAGATCTGGGGGGCCACAGACCTTTTGAGATTATTCGATTGTCAAAGAAACTGGTTACAAGTTCCATGGTGTCATTAAACGTTGGTGCATCTAGCTGGAAATAATCTTCTCTCAATTCGATACCATCCAGCTACTCCAAAGAATGTCTTGAAGGTACCCATATAAACTTCAGTGTCTACAGTTGTATCAAATAAAATAGGACCAACGATTCATAGATGCTGGTGGAGGACACTTCCAACATTTCCCTGAGATATAAATAGTGTAATGTAATCTCACAATTGTGTAATTATATTCTCCCAAAGTTGCAAGTGTGTCTTATTATTGGTTCAAAAAGTTATGGCTTATTGAAATGGTTCAGATTTATATGGATCGCACTATACTACATACTGGTGTGGATTCCTGTGAACTCTATTCTGTTTCACTTCATTTTCTCTTCACCTTTAGCACCTTTCACCACGGTCGGGCGTGGTGAGTGATGTGTGTTGTATGCGGTTAATTGCTTTTAAGGATGTCTAGAACTTGAATCTACACAAGTGGACAGTGAGGTGATATTGGAGGGACACTACAGGATTACACTATCTGGAAACATCACGCTGCGATGTGCCCATAGCCATTAATATTAATCAACTTAAATATTGCTTTGTCCACCAAATTATCCTTCCTCCCAGTGGTTCAGTACGTGATTATGGTAATATCGGAAACTATTAAACCGATTTCTTTATTTATTTAGGCTTTGAAAAGCACTGACTTTTCGGAATAGACTATCAAGAGCTTTTTGATATTGAAATCACTCATGGATTTTACAAGATAAAAAATAATAAGCTATCCTTAAACTTTCAAAATATTCCGCTAGCTTTATTTTAAATCCTGTTTAAATCATCACACACAAATATACACTCACTGTACCTTTGACTAAACTTTCTCAATATATACTAAGAGCCAATACATTTATAACCTACCTTGAAATATACATGTAGTACACTTTGACCCCTTACATTGAAATTTACACCAATTAATCATATAGCTGTTTTAGTAACTATGCTAAATTTTACGGGAAAACGAATAGGTCTCTTTACAAATTCATAAAGATACTCAACCTTTAAGCTATACTGCCAGTAATGGCAGTCTCTGTTTATTTGAAGTATAAGTATTTATGAAATATTATAGGTTACTAGGTGAACTACTTATATGTTGAGCCCTGGAAACCCTGAAGGTTGTAGGTGCCATCTGACGTTTTCAATGGAAAGTTTAACATTGTTAACAATAATCTACCTCAGACATTTTGACAAGAGAGCTCAATTTGTTCTGTTTACATTATCTTGAAAATTGCGTGTCAACAAAAGAAATTGAATTAACTTTTGAAAATTTTCGTATGCAATGATTTATTACGACCTGGGATGTGGATTCAGACAAGAGTGCATCGATGAAGTAACTTCCATATTTGGCAACGCAGCTCCATATTTTGCCACTGTGAAACGCTGGTATAACGAATTTAATCGTGGCCGACGTTTGTTCAATGATGAAGTTCATGCAAGTTGACCTAAATCAGTTGTTTTGCCAGAAAACTTCTATGCTGTACTAAAACTAATAATGCAAGATCTCCGTGCGACCTTTTGTTAGACTGAGGCAACCTTAGGCATTAGTTCCATCAGATACATGCAAATATTGCATTATTATTTAGCCATGGAAAAGATTTGCTCTCGTTGGATCCCATACAATTTGACTCAATCTCAAAAAGATCTTCGTGTCTATTGGTGTACAAAAATGCTCAAAGAAATACAATGGCGGTGCCACAAAGGAAGTATGTAAGCAAATCCAACAAAATTTGTTCGCACTCGAAGCACTTCTAAGCAAACGGTCGCCTGCTTTGTCAGCAAAACTGGCCCTGTGGCAATAGTGTGATTAGAGGAACGTAAAACGGTCAATGGCGAATGGTAACGGTATGCAACCATTTGTTTGTATAAAGTCTTCGGTGAAGTAAGGGAAACCAACAAGAACCGTAAGATCGTTCATCAAGACAATGCGTACGCGCACACATATCTTGTCTAACAGAGTATAATATAATATAATTGATGGGTCATCCGCCATACTGTTCTAATTTGGCACACAATGACTTCTTTTTGTTCCGGAACATCAATAATAAATTGCATGGACAACGATTTTCGTCGTCAGAAGAAGGCATTGATGCCTTCAGAAACCACGTTTTGGGGGTGTCTTAAGAAAACTGGAATAAATGCTTTGACAAATGGTTCAAACGAATGCAAAAGTGTATTGATCATAAAGGAGAATATTTTGAAAAACAATAAAGAAGTTTTCAGGCAGAAATTACTTTGTTTTAATTATTAGACTCAAAATATAATTAGTAACCCTCGTATCTTATATTTTCAACACTTCATACATAAATTTATTGGTTTCACTATTTTTCAAAAAACATGGACAAGATACAATTGATAACTGTACATTATTAACGACTTTCAAAAACCATCCTGCCCTTACTTTTAGCTCCTTAAACACAGTGTGCATCCTTGCAATGCGGAGTAAGACGGTAGCAAACACTAAGATAAAGATTTAATATAAAACATGTATGGAAATTGCATGAAAAATATAATGTTTCTCTTCTAAAAATTAACAAGTAGGAAAACAAGAGTTCATAATCATTCATTTTAAACTTAATTATTTTAACTGCTTATAACTGTGTGTCTTCTGAAATGGCCCATTTTATAACTTCAGATATTTCTCTCCGCATACCTTTAAAGCTATAAAACTCGGTATATCTTTAAGTGCAAACCTAAAATAAGATCAGTAGTAAACTCAAACATTTGGTTAGTAAGAGCTACAAGTTATTTTCAATAATTATTTCAGCAGTTGTAAATTACATAGAATGACAAGTAGTCATTCTGAAGAATTTTTGTTGGATTCCATGAACGACTATAATCTCGGAGGTCCTTGGCTGGAGTAGTGCCTGAGGGCTTCAAGATTTCTGCTACTTATTAGGTAGTTGGAAAGAGATTTATAACAGGGATACGTGTTCCTAACCACATAATTATTCTTGTAGAACTGTTCTAATCAAATCCACATTATTCATGTATACAGGGTGGATGAGCTAAGGTTTGAAAAACTAAACTTTATAGGAATTTATAAAAAGGCATAAAATGAAGAAAATTCCCTTCTTTTATTTATTAAAGCGTAATAGGCAAATAAATACAACTCCAATGTAATTGCAACAATTACTGGCAGAACTGTGAGTCTACAGCTTATCAATATCTAAGAATCTTCATTGTAGAGCTGGAGAGGTATCACTTGAAAGTCTCTAAAATCTGTGTTCTCTGCTACTTACCTGTTATAAGTAGAAGAAATATTGTACTACATTCAAAAATGTTATAACCAAGGTTTTATCGAAATGCATATTTTGATATTCCTTGAATAAAAGTCAAAGGATCGAGGCCGCTGCCAATAACAGAACACTAACAGTTGAAACTCTACTCAGGTCTTCCAAAACATTGAAAATATTTTCTTATAAGATTCAGAAAAAAGTTGATGAATAAATGAACATATACTTTGGTTTCGAGAAAGAACGTTGAAAATGGAAACTAGGAGTATTGAATCCCAATATAAAATTAAATGAAGTTGTGACTGAGATTAAAAGCTAACCAATGGATACCATGATACTTGCTGAGATGAAAAAGAAAAGCAAAAAGAAGAACTGACAGGAAGTTATGTGTACATATATAGTGAAACACAACATTAGAGTAACGATTGGTGTTTCCATTTTAATTAATAAGAATATGCATACTACATTGAATCATTGGGAGGAAAGTGAAAGACGGCTAAAATTTGAATAATGTATATACAGGGAAGACATACCTATTATTAGAATAAGCTACAACAAATTATTCTCCTTAACATGTGAAAGAAAAGTACTTTGAGCAGCTAAGTGAAATTATACGAAGTATTTCACTAAGGAAAGCATTACTTATTTTGGGGAAGTAAATATCTAAGTTGAAGAGAAGAATTACAGAAATGTTTGGTTCTTATGTAAAGGAAGCAGAAGATGACAATATTTAACAACTAAAGGAGGTTTGTAGAGTACTTAACCTTTCAATATTGAATTCTATATTAAGTTATTGATATATACACAAGATCTCCTGGGAAAACCAAACCAGAGGTTTTAAAACAACAATTTATTATGTGTAGGCTAGAAAAGAAGGACATATAAGCATCCTTATTGAAGTAAATCATGTACCTGTACTAGAAATTAACCATTACATGATAGTAGCTATTAATAGAACACTCGACAACCTTCTGTTTCTGAAAGAGGTGGTGCGGGAACCGTATTGTTACATAAAGAGTTGTAAGGGGCTAAAAGTAAGGGTTTTACTTATAGCCCTATATAGCCACTGGGAGCGTAACTACGAGGCCTAGGAAATATAGGATGGTGGAGCTACATGGAAAGGGGGGTAGAAAAAACATCTGAATTCAAACTCAAATTAGTAAATGTATTCTAAAATCAATAGCAACACTACAGGGCACTCTCTGGATCTTGAAGAGATCAGGGGCGCTTTAGAAATATTTAAATACATAGTAACATGGTGTAATTATACCTTGCGTGATGTGTTGGTTATACGGCTGAATTTTGTCCAAATGGCAAGAGATGTTTGGACCGGTGTACCCCGCTGTAGATCTATCTTCGAGAAGCACTTTTAAAATATACTCTTGTGTAAGTTCACGAGTAATCTCCCAGCATCAAGTTCATCCAGCATAGAGTCCACCCTAAAGTCCATCTCAACCAAGCTTAAGTAGGAGTCCTACCCAAAATGGCAACTACTAGGCAAATCAGCAATTCCCACGCTAGCTTTTATTTTCCTCCCAAATATTCAATCATCTTGTGCAATCACTGTTTACGTAATTGAGCATGTGTTGAGACATTTCACTGGCCACGTGTATATTGTTTCCCTTGATCACCAGTCCAAAGTACACGTTTCGCCAGTCAGCAAAATTTAAGCAAACTGCTTTTCCCAAATTCAAAGCACAGAAAATGAATGTTAAATAAGTATGATTATAGTTATTTCTAAGTCTTTCTCAGCCTATATTTGCAATTGTATTAAAATTTACTCTTGTTGCAAGATGCCATGGTTCTGAATATTAATAATCCTCGATTATAAATTAAATAGAGTCTTAAAGAATTTTGGATATATATTAATTGTATGAACATCATAATCACTCTGTGAACATATTCATTCTGTAGATTGGAAGCTTTTGGTGCAAAAGAAAATTAAATTCTTAAAATATTTTGTTTCCCATATCTCAACAGGATATTCAACAGAACGTATGGGTGATATTATCCCACCAGAGTGAACTCTATCACATATAAGTGCAATACATGTACAAAAATATGGATAAAATTAGTTAAAATAATTATAGTGAAATCACTGTTTTGATATCCCAGTGAGTAAAAGAAGTTACGACTGGAGTCTTTCGTAAAGAATGATGTATCCAAAGAGCAAGCTTTGCTCTTTCGCTTTATTTTAATTGACTGAAAAAGGGCCCGTGACACATCGTCAATTTTTCCACTTTAGAGTTCCAAATTCTTCCTAAATCTTATAAGGAGAATGTATAATTGTACAACTTTTGTTCAAAAGTATGAAACTATATCATTGGTAATTTATATTACCATCTTTATTGGGATTGAATTCTTTGTCCTTTAAATGTCTAAGAATTATTACATTCTCTATTTAAAATGCCCTTAGAGAGTGTCTTGAAAAAGGGGATGATTTATGCAGAGATATGAACATAAATATTAATTTATGAATATTAATATTGCATTGGAGTCTCTATTTTCTTCTGATGATCAGTAAAACTGAAATAAAATAAGAAAGATATTGACCTTATGTTTTTAAAGCTTATACATGAACTTAACTTAAATAATTTAAAAGTTACCTAATTTTATAAAGACAGAATAGATAGATGGCTGTTTGGGGAAAGGTAGAAGACGAAACAATTATGAAGTCAACCATTTCAAATATTTAGGTGCAATTGTATACAATTCTAGTATCTAAGGAATACATAAAAGAATCAACTAAATTAGGATAGTATCTTAGTGGTATTCTATGAATAAATAATGACAAAAACAACCAAAAACTTATCTGGAAAACAATGATGGAGAGGTCATTACATATGTATGAGTAACAGTGTTGGATTATAAATGATAGATGGAAAAAGTTCAAGAGACCAAAATGGATAGGTTCCGAACAAGTATGACGGTTTCTGGACTATATCTTGTCAGGAATGTTATTAGAATACGGGTGAAAACAAAAGATGCAGTAATAAATTGAACTGAAGAGATTGCAGTGCTTCAGACGTGAACAAATAATGGAACAGGGGAGACGGCTCAGGTGAATTATTGATTAGTTTCCTTCAGGAAGAATGGAAGGAGGAAGGACGAATGTTATAATCTAAAATTAGTTATGGATACATCTGGATTAAGTACTGACTGTGGAACCATTCCTATGGAATCATAAGAAACTGCTGAAAAATTGAAATTATGTGAATTAAAGAGAAATACAAATATGGATTAAATTCAGCATCTTCCAAGGCTGTGAAATGAAGGAATTTAAGAAATTCCCCGTACACCATATTACGCTGTGCATAGAAACACTTTTCGTTTTCTTTGTTCTCTCAGATCTGGCTAATTATTTTTTATGAAGTAAAAGAATTCGAAAAATGCTGCACTTAAGAGTTGGAGATCTTTTCTTTTCGAAATCTTCGTTTCGCATTCTTGAAAGGTCGTGAACTTATGTAGAAAGTTCCTGTTTAACAAGGTTTTTTTTTAATTATAGCTTCACACATCCACATATGTACGCACTCATACGTATACCCTTTTTAAAAATACCTTTTCATGTACAGAAAGCCTCAGAACGTATATTTCGGGTGAAATATCCACTTAGAATTTTTGGGTGGAGTACAATACTTTCATAATTTCAGTACGTGCGTAGTACGTAGGAAAAGTAAAATATGAAAGAATCGCATGTTTACCACACACGATACCTATTACAGATCAGTCCGGAACATTTTAATAACAAGGAATCTTCTATTTTTGCTGTAATTTTTGTCCAACGATGAATGAAATGGGTGAAATTCTGCTCAAATGAGCCCAGGTTCCATAGAGCTTAGAGTTACCTGACATTCGTCTTTCAGGATAAGGGGAAAACCCAGAAAAAACATTATCCAGGTAACTCACCCTGACCGAGATTCGAACTCGGGACCTCTAGAACGTGAAGCAGACTCACTACCATCTACGCTACCGAGGCGGGCGAATATTCTTATGCTTTCTAACTAAATCTATAAATAATTAATTTTTACTAGTTGTATAATATTTATTAATTGTAACAGCCTGCTTCTGCCCCAATCATGCTGCGCCTATTTAAAGCCAGTGTGTCCGGTCCACACTTTAGCACAGACCTATCTCAGTGTATGGCCTGGGTATATGTTCAAGGAATGGTTCACACCGAATCCAACTTTGAAACTTTTATTTAATATTTACTTTAATCCGACCAATGGAAACTAATATACAGGTTGTTTCGAAAAGACACCGAACTAATATATCCGTTTCGTAGTTTATAACTTAACTAGTGCGAAATTCAGTGTTGTAGCTTCACATTTCTCTTAGGCATAATTTTATGCAGCATTAGGAACCACTGGTGTGCGAACCTCAAGAGTTGTTATTGGGACGCATCCGCCAGGAAAACAAAAACATTACTCCTTGCTCTTTATCAATGACCCTAGCCTCGCTTTCAGGTAATGGGACAAAGGGCAGTTACTTGTGAAAAAAGTCGATAATGACAGTTCCAAGGTTGCTATAATCTTCATTTTACAGTGTTTTCAATCAGTTACTGTAAAATCAACAGTTTTCTTGCCCGTCTCGGTAGCGTAGATGGTAGAGTGTCTGCCTCACGTTCAAGAGGTCCCGAGTACGAATCTCTTCAGGGTGAGTAACCTGGATACGGCTTTTCTCGGGGGTTTCCCTTGTCCTGAAAGAATAATCTCAGGTAACTCTAAGCTCCATGGACGCCGGCATCAATTTGAGCATCATTTCACCCATTCATTCATCGTCCGATATGATTTAACATTGAAGGACGTAAATGAAAAAAAAAAAAAAAAACCTTTCTTTTGTTATAAATGTTTTATTTAGTATTATTAAACACAGTGAAATAAAGAGCTTGTCTCATTGCATGAGGCATCTAGTTTCGGTTGACCTTATCCACAATTCTTTGACATTGTTCTCTGTTCTTTTTATCATTTAATGCTTCCTGCCTCAATCTCATTTACATTAAGTTCCATCTAAAAGGTTTAAATTGCATATGTCCACCAGCTTATTTGCCGTTATCGACTGTTAAATCGGAATGTTGGAGCACGTTAAATACCCTAAATAAAAAAACAAAAAAGTAGCTTCTTTATTGCGATTTCATAAGCCAAAGAAATTCTTAACAATACCAAGCTACCGTGAATTATGTCGATATGTTTACAAACAGCTACAGCAGGCGGCACGGTGTGTCACCTACCCGCGAACTTCGATGGTGTGAAGCACGCGGCGTTGTTCCTGTAACTGCCTAATCCACACTCACTAGAGCGTTATTATGCGACTATTTAGGCTGTAAAACGGTCTATATGTGTTACATAAAAGCTGAGGAACTACTTCAATATATTCGTTCGGTGTCGTTTCGAAACATCCTATATATACACAGACACAAACACACATATACACAGAGGGTGTTAATGAACTACACCCAAATATTTTCAGAGCAAGTGGAGAAATCTTAAACGAGTAATTTGAGAAAGGAGACATGGCCTGTTGGTTAAACTATGGAAGTTACAGCTATACGTCTCAAAAGCGTCGATATGCCACTGCTAATGATATACCACTTGAGTCCCCAATAGACGAAAATGTAAAGGTGTGTGTGTGCACTCCTTCTGGTGCACTAGGTATGTCATTAGCTTTCGAGTAAACGAGTTCGAAGGCCCTCCATTTTCTTGTATTTTTGTTTTGTTTATTTTTGTTTGGTTTGTTTGGTTGTTTTTTGATATTGTGTCTAAGCTTTTAATTCTTGTGTAGATAGAAATTTCAGCTTGCCAGTGCAATTAATTACACATCTTTATAACAAAGGTTGAATCCTGTTTAAGACTTTCACGTGTTGTACAACTAAATGGGAGGCAGTTTAAAAGATGAACGAGCTTGCACAAAATGAAAAGTAAGTGCAACTCTTTACGTAAGGTTTATAGGCACTGCTCGAAATGGAGACCTGCGATTTGGATTCAAGGTGTCCCGAGTCAAAGGACATCATAGTAGTGTTATTGCACGGGCCAATCAGATTCACGTTCTTAGCTATCAATCCCGCCATTTCTTCCTATTGGTATTTACGTCTTTAAAAAAAGCGACATGACAGGAAACAAACTAATGTCCGTAGAATACCAGTTTTCGGAGCTATGTATTTGGTCAACAGAAAAATTGCAGAAAACGAGTAGGCTACATAATGCATGAAGGTTGGTAATTGCTGTTAATTGTCGCACTGGCGGATGATTAGTTAGAGATTTGAGAGATCTTTGAGGTATTGAATCCTGAGAACGCCAACAATGAGCTTCTAAGAATCGATAATGCTATCTCGAGAAGCAGTTTTAAAGACATTCTAATCCAATAATTTCACCCAACATCAGATGCCAGTTAGGTTTAACACAATTAATTGCGTTATATTTAGCCTCAGACCATGCGTTGCCTATCTCAATTTATATTAGTCACGTCTACAATGGCTGAAATTATTTCGGTGTGGTCTATTAACATCCATATTAACATACAAAACCGAACTATTATAGCCGTTGCGTAGTTTATAACCTAACTAGTCCGAATTTCGGTGTCATATCTTCGAAGTTCTGTTAGGTATAATTTTATGCGACAATAAATATTACATGAATTTCTGATTAGGCAGCGCAGGAACCACTAAATTTATTATTGGGACACACCAGTCACGAAAACAAAAGCATCACTCCTTGCTCGTTATCAGTGACCCCAGCCTCACTTTCAGGGAATGGGGCAAAGTTATTTGTAAAAGTTGCAAGGCTGCTCTTCAGTGTAAAACTACACATTCCGTCCTAACAGGGAGGATTTTGCGCGTACTTAGATAGCAAATCCAAGCAATATGGAGCGCTGTACGAACGCCGAAATGACGGATATGGTTTTGATGGATGGAAGAGCTGAAGGGAGTTCAACGAACGCACGATTAATTTAGTTTCATTATAAACATGAATTGTAAAAATAGTGACATCAGTGATCATATTTATTTGTTTAACTTCAAAGATTTTTTATGATCTTATATGTATAGTACTTTAAACTACTTACTGTAAATACCAACAGCTTCCCTGTCATTTACAAATGCTTTATTTAGTATTATCAAGCACTTGAAATAAAATGCTCGTATCATTCTATAAGCCATTTAGTTTTGGTTAATTTATCTTCAATTATTTGATGTTTTCTGTTCTGTTTATCACTTAATGCTTCCATCCTCAACCTCACTAACATTAACTTCCCTCTAAAAGGTATAAGATACATATGTCTATAAGCTTATTTGCCATCATGGACTGCTATAACGGAATTCTGGAACATGATAAACACTCATAAGCAATAATTAAGCTTCTTTATTGTCGTTTCACAACCCAAAGAAATTCTTAATAGCAGCAAGCTACTGCGGAGTATGCCGGTATGTTTACAAACAGTTGCAGCACGCGGCACGGCGCGTGACCTATACCTGCGAACTCCGACAGTGTGAGGCACGCGTCGTTGTTCCTGTTACTGCCTAATCTACACTCATTCTGGAGAATTTTTATGTGGCTCTATTGGTGGTAAAAACTATCTATATATGTCACACAGAAGCTGAGCAACTACTTTATATATATTCGTACGGTATCGTTTTGAAACACCCTGTATATGTGTATATATAAAATGTCCGGAGTTAAAGTAATGGCTTTCTCTATCAGGCGCTAACACGTGGTTCTATCCTTGAGGCAAGAATGATGTCTAATCCAGCTTCGTTTTGTTCCATCGGTGATCCGACCAAAAGTCTCCAGTATTCTGCCAAGAATGTCCTTCTCAGCTTCAATATTCCTTTAATAACCTTCCCTTTTGCTAATGACGCTATGACCCCCACCACTAGCTTCTAATATGAAGTTGCTATTTCATTTCTAAATTTATGGCATTCCTAATCTGGTAACTTCGGATACTTTCACCTTTCACTAACGTAACCTACCAAATCACTTATTACGGTACTTAATAACATCTTACCCCGAGCCAAACTGTACTCATAATTAACTGCCCAACCTACAGCTGTTTAATATTTAACACAAATTCACAAAATATTCATTTAGTTTAAGTATTAATTTATTCACCTGTTGCACAACTTTTATATCGCATAATACATTTCTGCTTGTAAGTTGGTCTTAGTTTCGGGTTCCGGGAACCTCGAAAGCTACATTTGGACCTTTTAGTGGGAAACATTTTCTCTGCTTACCATACATAAGCGATAGATGAAATTCCCACAAGAATAAAGACATAATAGAAGAATGAATTTGACCCAACTTTGGATGGCACTTTCAACTTGCTTCTGGGTTTTTTATAGCTGTTATTTAACAACTATAAAATGAGAGAATGATGCTACTGCAAGCAGATATTTTTGTTGCTAAGGTTGCTCTTAGCGTAACCAATTACACTTGGTTTCAGGCATCGCTGTTTTATTATCTATTTATTTTCTATCCTCGCAGGCAATGCATTTAATCAGTAGGATGGTAGGTGGTACGACTAATCACGTACAAATGCAATGTATAATCCGGCCTTTATTGCGCCTCTTCCTTGGTTTCTGACGAATGCAGTTTAATGTGAACGCTGAGCTGGTTTTCCCGAAGAGTGTAGGTGAAGCAATGGAAGGAGGAGGGAAAATGACGGATGATGAATGGGCAGGTAAAATGCACGGATGAATGGATCTCGGTAACTACGTACTAATGAGGAATAAGCCTTCCTGCCAACGTATTGTTGGAACATTAATGACGAAACATTATTTTAAAAGGTACATAAGCATAACCCACAAAAAGGGAAAGAAGAAACAAAGTATGTTTTTACATGAGTAAGTATTTGTAGTTTACCTTTACAAACTTTTAAAACCTTTGATGTATCATACCCAGAAAATATGTCTTATATTTGAAACGGAGGTTTAAGTTAAATATCGTTTCTAGCATAGACGTTTGCAGATATGATTTTATTAACATGTTCTTATAGATACAATGGAAATAGACGAATGCAATAGACTTCAAGCGAGAGTCGACATTTTTTAACAGCTTGTTTCTTTGCGATGAATTTGATACTTCGATCTCCGTGTACGTCCAAGACAAACACTTAATGACCTCCCGTTTGAGAAAATTAACAAAGCAAATAGGAAACAATGTCTCGTAAATGGTTCTCTATATAAAAGAATGTATTTGACTTCAATGTTTGTTTTATTGAGATATGCATTTTCTATGTGTATGTACCAAGCTTTTTCTATCTTTTACGGTTTATCAGTCATGCAAATCATTCGAATGAAGAGGACTCCTGAGGGTATTCCCAGAAAATTCCAGGTTTAAATTTTATTTGGAATAGACATGTATTAATTATATAGCATTTTAATCAAAATTGTTACAATCACACTTGAGAAAATCAAAATATTCTAAATGGTTACATGTAGGGGATAATCTGGGATAGTTGAAGCTTTTCTGTCGCACCTTTGAAAGATGCTGGACTCAATCCAAGGTTCGTGCTAACTGGAATGTATCATAGCGTAAAGGATGTACCTTCAGAAGACTAATACGAAATTTCTTTCATTCCATTATTGAAATATTTTATCTATACATCTACTGAGTGTACATACTATCATAAATATTATGGGGAACGAAATTTTTGACCAAAGAATAGAATTCTGGGATTAATAACTGTAGCCAGCTATACCTTTAACTATATATGTTGATAACAATCACAAACAAATGCTGAATGTAACAGTTACACATAGAAGTACTTTCACAAAATTCACTCCATTTGTCACAATGAACTAAGCCTTATTAGCAGCGCAGTAAATTATAAAATAACTTTTAGGTATCTATCAGTATGCTGTTTTTCTCTTATTGTTTTTATATTTCATGGCGTTTCGTGATCTGAAAGAGACCGTAAGAAAAATAGCACCAATATCAATGTAAAAAGGAGATAAAGTCAGATAACTGAAGGTGTACCGAAGGTTATGAACTTATTAATAATTTATAAGTTAAACCACAATATTCATTATATATAAATCAAAAGATTTTAATATTTTAGTCAGAAGATATAAAACATCACTTCCAAAAACATTTATGTAGGATTCAAGACAGTAATATATAACCAAAGCATCACATTTCTTCAACATTTTAACCTGAACAATTATGATATAATAAAAACTTCAAAATAAGATTAAAGATATGACAAATCTTATGTAAAATTAAAAGAAAAATGGTAGAAAATACAAGAGACTGGTGTATGTAATGAAAACATACTCTGAAAGAACTGTTTCACCAAGATGTACAGGGGATGAAGATGAGACTTTTAAGAACAACAGTTTCATTATAAATTATGTCACAACTTACACTGGATTTTTATTTGAAAGTTATTTAAAAGGCTGTATCAATAAACGTAAAAATGGAAAGCCCACTACTTCTTCATATTCCTAAACTTCTGTCCAAAAGTAAAGATGACAAGTAACGCTCAGGAAAAGATTATTTTTCTTAAATGTATCAAAGCTTTAACTTTATTACAGTCATTCAAAGCCAGACAACCTTGATCTTTTCGGAAAAGATAAGAAAAGACAAATTTCCGACAATTGGTAGGGAAGAAATGTCACTGATCGAGGAATTATATAACTGTACTTCCATTCACCAATAAATGTAACAGCATTGGACGGCTGCTTAGAAATCTTCGACATTTTTTTTTCTGAGAAAGGAAAACGCGTTCATTATTCGGTCTTCAAAATGTTGACCGCTTACTTGGAACCAACGTTTCCAAACATACTGTATAATACAAGCTCGGTAAACTGAAAATGTGATATGTATGCGCCCTCTGTTAGTGTCTCATTGGAAGAGCAATCTTTCTTTCGAAAGAATGTTCCAGCATATATAAGCATTCTAGTAGTTGGCTCGTTAATTCGATAGCATTGATGACATAACTAATTGGAAAAATTTCTGGCTAAACAAAATGTTACCTTCCAGACATGGGAGATATGTATGCGAAATGGTGTACTCATTTTATATTAAGCATTGTTTATGATACCCTTACATTGTACAGCCTAATATACTTCTGTTGTTTACCGTGGTATGCATGTTTCAGTCTCAGTTCGCACACATCAAACATGGCGCTGTTTTGTTACAAATGTGGCCCACTAGCTTGAGAGCAAATTCTCGCAGACGGATATAGGACAGACAAGGGGAAAAACTTGTCCAGGTTCTAGCGAGTATACTGTTCCTTGATTATGGTGCTTTTATTTCATTGCCAACAAGCAGCTTTCCTTCCAAATTTATACTAGTTTGCTTACATTCATTAGTCTTTGTAAGTCCCTTGTAATCACTTTTATGTGAACAATGCAGAAATGAGAATTGCCTCTGAGGCTTTGTCAGCCTCGCATTTCTGAATACTTCTTTCTTGTTTTTGCCTATGGTAACAGTATGGGGCAGTCATGAAACCTCTATGAAACTTTTTCTTCCTTTGTTCCATTTAACAAAATTTCCTTTGCCCTTAACTGCAATGGTCATATCGGCGACCGTTCTGCTTTGGAACACATCGAAGGAGCTAACTCGTATTCGTCGGGTTCTGATCATTAGATCACACACACATTCGCACCCTCATCATACTTCCAGACTCTGGGGACGATGAGGAATCATCTTGGTTGGAGACAAATTCCCACCGCCAGCCGGGAATCGAACCCGGAACCGCTCGCATGGCAGGCAGGTGCTCTACCGATTGAGCTACGGGGCCAGCCTCTTCGAAACTTCTCGTATTGTTAATTGCTTGTTTAGTGAGATCAGCCTGGGACTTTCAAGTGCTTAATAAGAACTGAGAAACAATATTACCTTATTAGCGAATGGAAATTGTATATGAAACATTATGACAAAGAGAACATATTAATACATGACCTAAGTCCTAATTGTAAACACCTAAACAAACTGTTAAACAGACGATAACTATTTTGTAAGATAGAGAAAGAGTTAGACGCCGCAAAATTATTCAAAGAAAAACAGCAAGCACACAATATATCTAACATCCCTTGATCTAAAGTTAAGCTGTGAGTTTACTTAACGAGTTATATGAATAAAGCTGCAAAAAAGCCGATATCTGTGGAGAAATTCAGGAGGAGCTTCGATAAATTAACGTAAAGCAAACACAAATGAAGAATCGCTATAAAACGATAATAATAGCAGTGTTCTTTGTTGTTTTCGGCAACTAACGTCAAACTTAATTAAAATTTTCATGAAAGGAAAATGGGAGTTCTATAGCAGAGTAATCGTTTGACCAAGGATTTTGATGAAACTTGGTCTGAATTGATGTTTTAAAATTTCTGACTTTGAGTTAGTTTTTGCTACAGATATGGAACCTACGAGGGCTGTTCAATAAAGAATGATCACAATCTTCTTTGATAACGTACCTTTACTCATCCTCATAATTTTGATGGTCCTTTTAAAAATAGTCTCCTCTGAATGCGATGCACTTTTCCCAGCGTTTCTGACAGATTCAAAGACATGCTGGAAATCATTTTTGAGAGATTCTTCAAAATCGCCTCCGCAGCCTTCACCACTGCTTCTGGAATATGAACAATGCCTCCCACGAAGGTGTTTTCTCAAGTTAGGGAATAGAAAAAAGTTACATGGGGCTAAATCCGGACTATAGGGAGGGTGAGAGATGCACATCACGTTAATTTTTGCAAAATATTCAGCAACACCATTGACAATATGCGGCCATACATTATCGTGGTGCAGCATCCAGCCTGCTTCATGGAAATGTGGTCTTTTGCGCCTGATATGGACTTGCAATGTTTTCAGGACATCCCTGTAGTATTGTCCAGTTACTGATGTGTGTGCAGGCAAAACGTGCTGATAAACCATTCCATGAGTACCAAAGAATGAGATGACCATAACTTTTCCAGCAGAAGCAATCACTTTTGCTTTTTTTGGGGGTTGGTGATGAAGGAGATTTCCACACTGAGCTTTGCTGTCTGCTCTCAGGATCAAAATGATGTACCCAAGTTTCATCAGCAGTGATTACGTTTGAAAGAAACTCCGGATCTTCCTCTAACATCAACTTTAACTGCATATTACCTCCATTGCAGCGGTAGGCGATACTGAACATGTCTGAACTTACCTGGTTCTCACAGGCGGCAACCAGGAGTACCAACAATGAAACTACTGCGGCATGTTTGTTTCACATTAAGGTAACAGAATACAATAAGATTGAATTTTAGTGCGAAGAATTATGACCGTAAAAATTATGATCATTCTTTATTGAACAGCTCTCGTAGAAGAGAAATATGCGGGCGAACAAATACATTTACACCAGGATCCTATGATGGATTATTTAGAGCTCTGTTATTCCGTTCTCTTATTCTTATTTTCTGCAGATCTTTACAGTCGTGCGTATACTCCTAGTTTATCTGTCCCTACATCTATTAAGACGGTGCAGTATAGCTACATAAGCAGCTGAATTCTGTGAAGTGCTTTCGAAGCATCAAAGGTTTCTGTAATATTAACTATTTTTGTTCTTATACCGCGATTGTTTGAAATCAAGTCGTTCTACGTGAAAATTATGTTGGGTTAGCAGATGACTCATTCGTAATTTTCAGGTGCCTCTTATTGAGCAAACTATGACCTTTTAAGCGCACAGCATAGGAATACTGACATAGCTATGACGCTAGTGACGATAATAACGAAGACCTTAATGCAAAATATGGTGATACAGCAAGTGAGAGAAAGGTAATGGAAGCAGTGAAGTGAATTTCAACCTTCTGTAAGGAAGCTTATATTTGCAAGTTCATCACAGTTGATGAAATATATGGTGATAAATCAAGCTGACTCTTTCAACACAGTTGTGCGGTGACTGGCATACCGCGAGGTTGTCTTTCCGCTGTGTACGGTAGTAAACGCCAGGCCGAGCGGGCTTTGTTTGTGCTGTCGTGTATACAGTTCAGCGCTCCGCGCGTAGTTTAGTTGAATTGGGTATATTTATACCTGTTCGGTTTTGAGTTTAAAAAGTAATCATGGCGATGTACAAACGTGTGAATACACTAAAAATTCAATTTGAAGCAACGGCAAGTAAACCTACTGCATTAGAAATCCACCAGTGGCTTGTAAATTTCATGGGATTACAAGTGGATCAAGTTGACACGCTCCAGCTGCACACAAGAGAACGTGCTATATATGTGAAGGTGATTTCGGCGGTATTATACGATAATCTCCTAGCCCGTTATCAAGATGAACCAACCTTTACCTACGCCTCTGGAGAAACGGCAAAGTTACGAATTACACCGGGTGATCAGCAAACAGTGAATGTTAGAGTGTTCAATTTACCTTCGGAGGTTCCCCTCGCTGTGTTGTCGCAGCAGCTGAGCCAATACGGTACAGTGTATGACATACGCAGAGAGCAATGGAGCTCCCAGTATCTTCTTCCGACTAACAACGGAGTGATTGCTGTGAAGATGGGAATAAAACGTCACATACCTGCTAGCTTGGTTATCGATACCTATTTGATTGGAATCAGTTACATCGGTCAACCGCAAGCTTGTCATCTCTGTCATGCCACTACCCACCTGAAAGCTGAGTGCCCCCTTCGTGCTACGCGGTTACCCATCAACCCACGGAACCGTCCAGTTACCTTCAGTGTCGCAGCAGGTGCTAACTCATATGCTGCTGCTGTCGGTAGAGAGTACGCAGCAGGTTCGACGAGTACGTCCACAGAAGACCAGCCGCCGGAGCAACCTACACAACAGGCAGACAATGGTCCGGTAGTAGTGGAGCTAACGAGAGAGCCGGCGGAGTCCGAAAAGTCTGCAGTGGCCAACGATATCACGCCTATGGTTGAGACACAGGATGCCCCTAAAAGATCTGCTGTTACTGCTCCAGCTGAGGGTTCTCGGGATGGTGTTATGGAGGTTGTAAGTGATGAAGAAGTAGAGGTATCTGATACTGAAATAGCTCAGTTAAGGCAAAAGGTTGGCATTACATGGTCGGGTCGCGACCCTCGATTAAGAAGTCAGCACAGGAGGATGGAAGTGCAAGGAATTCCACCACGACAGCAACCTCCGGATGTGCTACACCTGAAAGGTGGTCCCCCGGTTCCCATCCAAGGGAAAGAGATAGACTCAGTCAAGCGGCCGGCTGTGGATGACGGTGATGAATATGAAGAAGAACTACGTTCAGCTAAACTCACCAAAGAGGATTCGTGTCCAGGCATTGTTCAAGGAGGCTCAACTGATATTAAAGTGGTCCCTGGTTCTTCGAAATCCTGGCATCACTAAGGATGTGCTTCTAGCCCATTGAATGCCGATAGGTGCGCAAATCTGGGCTTCGCTTAATGTTAATGGTCTGCGACAGGTGGTCAAACAGCAACTTTTAAGGGACTTCTTGATAAATCATGACATAGATATCTGCTTTTTGCAGGAGGTGAATATTGATAATATGGACTTCTTATATGGCTACGTGTACGAGACGAATCTTGGGCCGGAAGGTACCGGTACGGCTATTGTGTATCGTCAAGGTTTACAACTACATAATTTCGTGCTCCATCCCTCTGGTAGAGCCATCTCAGCAGTGTATGAGGGCATTACCTTGGTGAACATTTACGCCCCTGCGGGCAGTAATAAACGAAAGCAGCGAGAAAATTTTTTTAGGCAAGACATCTTGACCCATATTCCCTCAAGTGCACCGTTCGTCCTGGTTGGCGATTTTAATTGTACTTTAGCTGCTAAAGATCAACGGGGTGCCGTCAATGGGTGTAGTACTCTGCAACAGCTAGTAGAACAAATGCACCTGACAGATACCTGGGAACATAAGCACGGCTCAGCAGTACAATTTACATTCGTGAGAGGACCATCAGCTTCACGACTGGACCGCATGTATGTTACGGCTGAACTCTTACCCCGCCTTCAGCGCACAGAAATAATGCCGGTGGCATTTAGTGATCATAATGCTCTAATACATGCACTTGAGGGCAGGGCGGCGAGCTGCAATAGAGGCAGAGGTTACTGGAAACTTAACTGCTCCTTGCTTACGGATGAGGAAGTGATGACTGATTTCCAGGACTGCTGGTCACGATTGCGGGAATCCTTTGCACGTGCACCAAACAAAGTCGACTGGTGGGTGTGTAAAGCCAAACCTACATTACGAAACTTCTTTCGGGCTGCTGCCGTTCGTCGAGCGCTGGCTAGAAGAGAAACCATGGAATATTACTTCCAAATCCTCCACGAGCTGCACGTACGCCAACAGCAGGGAGACAATGTTCTGCAACTAGTGCGGGAGATCAAAGAACATATAAAAGCTCGTAAAACACAACAACTTCAGGGATACTTGGCCAGAGTACACTCGGAGGAAGTGCTGCATGGGGAGCAGGCGAGTTTTTTTCATTTGGCAAAGGAACGTAATCATGGTCGCCGGAAGCTAATCACTCAACTTGAAATAGATGGACGGGAGGTTTCCACTACAGCCGAAATTATTCGTGAAGTGAACAATTTCTACGCACAACGATTCAGCGACCCCGCAGATCTCGCACACAAAGTAGAGGCATATATGTCAAAATTCCTACCAGAGCTACCGGAAGAATTGTGGCAGGACACGCTGTCGCTGTCCAAATCAGAGTTACGTGAAATAATCCAAAAATCCAAATTGCGTGCCTCCCCAGGACCTGATGGCTTGCCATATGAATTTTACAAGCAATGTTGGTGTCACATCCAGAACGAACTGTTACAAGTCTTTCAGGAAATGTGGAATACAGAGCATTTACCACGCACATTTGCAGATGGGATAGTGGTACAGCTTCCGAAGGTGGCTAGACCCAAGTCCTTACAGGATTATCGACCGATCACGCTGTTAAACTGTGATTACAAACTGTTCGCTAAAATAATTGTTGGTCGTATGCAAAAGATACTACCATATAGCATTAGCGAGTTCCAGGCCGCAGTAAAGAAGGGAGCGACCCTGCAAAATACGTTAGCTGCCTTGAGAGGATGTATACTGCATTGCGCACAGGAACATCAGTCTGCAGCGATTATTAATTTGGACCTCCAAAGGGCCTTTGACAGCGTTGTTCATGACGGTTTGTGGAGACGTATGATGGAATTAAAAGTGCCTGATAAATTCTGCAACCTGATTCGAGCCATGTATGATGGTGCCTCGTCAAAAGTTCTCTGCAATGGCTATTTAACGTCTGCTATACCGATTAAACGCTCAGTCAGACAAGGATGTCCCATGTCCATGATGCTATTCTCCCTGTATGTTGACCCACTACTCCGACAGCTGCAATCTACACTTGATGGACTTGAGATATATGGGCAGCGAATGGTTGTGAGGGCCTACGCAGACGATATTACAGTAATAGTTACCACCCCCCAAGACAGTCCTCGCTTAAGAGATTGTTTACAAGAGTACGAGGGATCGACAGGGATGACATTTAATATGCAGAAGTCCGAGATTTTAGCCATTGGACCAGATCCGCCGGACACATCCATCTTAGGAATACCTATGGTGCGGCGCACGAAGATTTTGGGAGTTTACTTTAGTGATAGCGAGACGGACATGAGGGAATATAACTGGACGACCCGGATTAATGTACTGCGTGGGATGATGTACAAGCAGAAACTCCGGATGTTGAATTTGGTACAACGTATACGATATTGTAACAGTTTCGCGCTCAGCAGGATTTGGTACCTTGCACACGTGCTACCACCAACAAAGCGGGATTCCCAGAGGATAGAACAGATATTGGGCTATTTCATCTGGACAGGGAAGCTCTACCGTGTTGCGCGGGCTCAACTACGTCTCCCGAAAGGGCAAGGTGGTTGGGGATTAATAGAGGTGGCTCTCCAGTCGCGAGCGTTGATGATCAAAATGCTTCTGCTGGCCCTAAATAATCAGAGTGATCCCGTGGACACCATGATACAACGCACGCACATGGATTTTTGGCGCCAAGGACAACGAGGCAAGGTACCCGAGATTTTACGGGACACGTATTACGCGTTGGAGCGGTTACCCCCGGAGCACTCAATAGATGGTGATAAGTGCACAGTAAAGAACATTTATGCTTATCTTCGTCAAGCAGTTAGAATCACCCCACAGGTACAGATAAAATATCCGCAGCTGCCCTGGCAGCGCATATGGAAATGTTTTGGCTGTCAGCAACTGAACACCACATGGTTAGCGGTGACGTATGAAATTGTCAATGAACTTCTTCCAACGGCAGACAAACTGTACCGCCACAGAATGGCTAACTGCCCGAGATGCCCTATTTGCTCGGAAGCAGATTCACTTCCGCATCGGGTGATGGTATGTTCCGGAAAAGCTGATATATGGAACTGGGTGCTAGACAAATGTAATAGCTGGATACCTGCCGGATGGGATGCTTCACATGAAGATATATTACATCTGAATCTTCCTAAGGTGAACCCTTCATTACAACGTGCACTGCTCTGGCTCATAATGGGTACATTTACCTGGATAAACACACTGGACACGCCAAGTGATTGTTCAGTATCACGGCTCAGACGATTTTTACGCGAAGAGAGATGGACAATGATCCAGCTCAAGAAAATAGCACCCTTCAAACCGTGGATACTGCACGTTTAAGAGATATAGGCAGAATAATATCAATTTCGGACATCATTCCCCTACATGTAAAACAGTGAGGTACAATAAAATAAAGATAAAAATCGGTCCCCTCCCTTCCTCCCTCTCCTTGTCCCTCCCTTCCTCCCTCTTTCGCTTCAAAAATAAAAGCAAGTAGCTAAAAAAAATAAAAAAAAAATAAAAAAAAAATAAAAAAAAAGTTTACCTAAAAAAAAAAAAAAAACACATATACACGTTTCTGAGAGATGATTTTAAAATCAATATGAAATGTTTATTGGAGTACTTAACAAATAAAGAGAAGGCTATATAAAGTTATTGGAAAACAGTACACCATAATGAATATCATCAAGTTGCGCACGATGACTAAGTTTGATCAAAGGCATAAATGCAGCTTCTCCGGGCCATTCATGTGGTTAGCAATATTGTAAATTGGATTTGTTATTAAGGTTAAAAAGGGAGTTTAGGATAACATCACATAGTATTAAAAAGTACAAGTGGACAGGGACCACTAAGAAGAACATGTGTAAAACAATTTATGACCTCAACATTTAAATTTAATAAACACAATACCATAGGAAATAACAACTGGCTTTGTTTGTAATTGTGGCAGAGTCAGTTCAAGTATCAGCAAATATTTAATAACTGGAAGAACGATCTCAGCGCTACAATAAAATAGCAGAGCTATGTAGATAAGCTCTACATATGATTCCAGGAATCAAATGGAATTTACTGAAGTGCTGATAACTACGTGGATTTAAATGTAAAACGAGAGATGACGAAAATCATGTGAAGAACTGTTTTCTTTCAGATTTGATTCCACATTTATCGAAAGTCACTAATGCTTTGTTGTTCCTGGTCTGTCCAAAAGAAAGATCAAGTGCTACTAAAAACCTCTAGAGGAAAATTTAAATCTAGAAGGGATTTCTTCTAAAACTGGTAAATATCGGACTGCGTTTCTTCAAGTAATATAAAATAGATTCTATGCATTAAGAAAATAAGGGCAATTCATAACTACTTACACTATATGTACACTATGCTGCATTATATAATTTTACCACGCAAGTGTATTCTGTCACTTACAGAATCTTTGGAAGTAACGTTCATATTAATTGCGCTTAGCAGGATGGTGGCTGGAATACTGCTAAAGTTGTGAATAACTTAAAATATTTCATTGGAGTGGATTTCAGCTCTGCTGCTACAGATTACACAATAACTGCACATGATTAAATTGCTTTTGTTAGCTGCAGACTTGTACTGATTCGAATTGGTTTGAACGTTACCTACATTGAAATCCTACCGGTGCAGATGTAGGAAACAAATGTGTATTGCATTTGGCTCCTGTAGTGACATCAAGAGCATATTTGCAGCTTTCTGCCGACAAGTAACACTAGCTAGCGCCTTCGAACTGAAACTAAAATGTCATGCAAATGTGTTTGACTCCACATTGCTTGTGAGTTAAAATTATTTTCTTATTTGGAAGACATATGTGAAGTACTAGGAACATTTGAAAAATTTAGATGCATCGTACTCTACTTGCTATGAAGTTAGGTACTTGATGCTAAAACAGTGAAATAACAATAAAGCTACATCATTTAGCAGGTGCAAATATATTTCCATTATATTATTGTTATGGAGTGATTTTTCTTCATGGTACAAAGGTGCATAACCGTGCTAAGTGACAATGATCTTTAACGAGAAAGTATCCAAAACACGTAGCTCCTTTAAAGTTAAAGGTGGCTTATTTTGTTCTGTAAAAGTAAAGTTTTGAAGCAGTGTGCTATGCGTCTGCCTCAATCTTGAGCAGAAACCTATCTCAAGGTATGCGTGGCTGTGTAATCAAGTTAAGGATGACACCGGAATCTGAGTTTCAAACGTTTTAATAGACAATACTCACTCTAACTGTGAAGTTGCCAACCAGTGTAAACTAATATATAAATATCCGGAGTTAATGCACTTGAATCCTATCCCACGTGTTCCAATATTTGGGCCAAGAATGACGCTACAATTTATTCCATCGTGGATCCGAGGAAAAGTATTCAAGATTATACCCAGAAAGTGTTACTCAGCTACCAAATTTCCCTTAATATCCTCCCCTTTTGATAATGACTCTAAAAACCCCACTACTAGCCTTAAATATATGTTGCCACTTCATTTCTATATTACTGAAGTTTTCTGCTTTCCATCGTAAAGCCTCTCTTTAAACTTCTAAGAAATACTTTCACATATTCTAAGAACTCCAAGCTCTACTGCACCTAATCTAGCAACTTTGGATACTTTCACCCATCTCTCTGTCATAACCAGCCAAACTACTTCTACGAATTTGCATGGAAACCAGCCCTCACTAGTTACCATAATTAATGTCATCTTACCCGAACCAAACTGTACTCACAATCTATTGGGATACCTGCAACCTCTAAATATGTATCATAAAGCACAAAATAGTAATATTTAATTTTATTATAAGAATTAATTTAGTCAACTGATCCATAACTTCTGTACCACTTTCATAACAGGAAATACCATCATATCAATATTTAGTTTAATATTCCATTATTAAATGTAAGGCTTTTAACTTTTCTAAAGAAAATTGTGAACGTCTTTTAAGTAGCTTGGAGAAGTATATTTATTCTATATTTTGAAAAATGTCTTCACATCTTCATATTTTAACTACACTAACTTCATATTTTTTGCAAATTTTTCATCTTATTGTTAGCACTACACAATTTTTCGAATATCAACCAAGTATATTATTGATTGACCCAAAAGATTTATGTTTTGGGCTTTTTGGATGTTTTAATTTTAACGTTTATGCATACACTTATACAATCTTTAAAATTTGCAGAAAAAACCTGAGCATTGACCTCATAGCTAGAAATAGGCTTTAAATTTGCCTAAGTTTTAGGCTAATTTATTTGTTTATGCACTACACATGCCTATAAACTGGACGAGTGATCCAGTATCATTCGTGGTGCGCATTCGGAGCTCGAGGCTCGATTGCCTTAGGCGATCTTCCTTAACATGAGTTTTTATGTGCTTTTCTGGGGTCACTAGGTGAATACTGAGAAGGATATTCACCTAACATTCTTCTTTCACGTCATTTCATTTATTTTCTCTAGAAATACGGTGTTCGAAGGTTTGCGCTGCAGTCGGTCGGCCTGCTTGATCAGCCAGAACTTGCTAATCCTTGTTTCAAATACTTTTGCCCCGTATCTCTTAACGGTCACGTAACCTAACACCACCCATTGGCTGTTGCCGTGAAATAGACTGTTGTGCAGAAAAAAGGACTTCGTTATTTAACATGAAGATATATCTTAATATGTTCGAAGAGAATTGTCAAATTAACGTTCCCCTAGGGGAGGGGATCCGTCCCCTTCAGCTGCCGTGGTGCTGCGGACCCCTAGCACTCGTGGTACCTCTGACGTTAGTAGAGGAACCTCGGGCCGAGCATTTGAGCCTCTCCCTAATTGGGAGCTGTTCGGATTGGGTTGTACTCGAGAGGGCAGTGTGTTCCCGAAACCCACGGGAAATTGGGTACCTCTGGCCAGGCTATGGCCGCCCGGAGAAGGTAGGGGGTTGCCTAATAAGTCCCGGGTACTAGCCTGCAGAGCTAGGAGAAGGTTTGCTAGATCACCAGGTGGCCCCGCCGAGGTTTTTCGGTAGTCTTCCCTGCGGGGTTCACGCGCGTAATTGTCGTATCCACTTCCACCCGTCTTGATTTTCGAGTCGCTTGGGGGGGGGGCTTATTAGACTCCAGATATTGCCCTATGGAAAGAGCCCCGGAGCTTCGGGTCCCGGGTAGAAGGAGGCGCGGGTCCTTGGTCCTACGGGTCCAGGAGTAATGGGAGAAGAACCTCTGGCGAATCATGTCAAATTAATGTATTAATAACCACATGAATTAAATATATTATGTAACAGAGTTAATTTATCTGGATTGCATGTTAATTTTTAACACGAAATAAGTAGGAGGATCCTTTACTTCAAACCTGCCTCTCGGGATGTTACACTACAGTGCCTACTGTGCCATAAAAATTAGCCAATTAGAGTAGAGGGGAATGCAGTGCGGAGGGATACATTTCAGCGGCGCAAGTTTATATGAAACAAACCTTAGCTGCAGTTAAGAAACTGCCAACCCTCATTAGGGACCTACAGTGGCTGTAGTGGCGCCTTCTTCCGGGGGTTCAGCCACCGTAATACCCGCCATAAAAAAAAACACTCATGAAAATAGCAGATAACCGTACTAAAGTTTCAATTCGTCTCTCATTTTGAATCATTAGATCCTGAAGGAAAATACTGAGGGGATAAAAGAGACTGAGGTAACTTTTGGAGACCAAAGATGTACTTAACATCGTATTTACCTTGTCATTATTTTATCTTTTTTTATTTTTGTTCCCTTTATACCTCGCGTTTAACTGCAGTGGCTTATTTAGTAATTAATATGAGCTTACATTTAAGTTGCACAGTAGTAGTGGCTTACTTTTGTTAAGAAGCAGTTGCACTTGAGTAAATTTTAAGATTGTACATTCACGTGGGGTGATGTATTTAAATAAAGTATTATAGCTTAAAACGTACATAAACAATATATTCATAGAAATAAAGAACTCCGATTTCTCTTAAAGTAATAATGATAATTTAGTAATACAGAAATAGAGGCTGACAGTTATAACTATACACTGTACACTGGGCTACAGTCAGAAACGATTGCTAGGTAGATCAAACCACTGTTTCGAGGCATGAGGGCTTCGGTAATATACCCATTTTTCATCATACGTGAAAATTCTCCTAACAAATCTATCATCCATGGGATTACGGACAAGCTGACGATAGATATTCACTCTACGTTCAATCTGTTGAGGTGTCACTTCATCAGGTACAGATCTAAGTTTCTGTATGATTTTCCAAGTGTCTTGATGTGGTAATGTATAGCAATTTTTATGCACCAATGTCTTCTGAAAGCCTACAGGTACTTTTTAGAAAATTTTCTCGCAAAACTTTGTGTATATCCGTAGTATTTCAAACTTTAGGTTTTCCAGAATGTGGTAAGAGTGTGGAGTTTTGTCTCCATTGTTGAAGCGTTGGAACCATTGTTGTGCCTACTCCCACTTCATATATTCTTCCTGCTGCGGCAGGGCTTTATTATCTTGTTTCCAGTAGTGCTCTAGAAGGACTGCAATATCAAACTTTTGTATCTCCACCTTTTTATTGTTTATTAACAACTGAAGACTGATATACGTTCGCAATATACACAACACTAGCCATGGCATCCTGTAAATATCTTCTTTTTATTTATATATTTTTTTAATTTACGTCCTCCAACATTTAGTCATGTCGGACGGTGAATGAAATGGGTGAAATGATGCTCAATGTGTCCGGGGTCCATGGGCCTTAGAGTTACCCGACATTAGTCTTTCAGGATAAGGAAAAACCCTTGAAAAAACCTTATCCAGGTAACTCACCCTGACCGAGATTCAAACTCGGTAGCATGTCTGCCTCACGTTCAAGATGTCCCATCTACGCTACCTAGGCGGGTTGTAAATATCATTGCCATACCAAAGAAACCCAATGTTCCAAAATGCCAGAATCAAAAAACCGACTTTACATATGAGACCACCTAATAAAATCTAGTAGCACATTCTTTAGTTTTGCACCTCAAAGTGACGTAATTTTACCACTTATCTGCATAAATTAAAAAATGAAAGCTGTTCACAATACTTCCGAATGAACGCAAGGGTACTGTGAAAGAATCAGAGTAATTTGGGGCTCAATGCAACAGCCTTTCACCCATACCCATGGGAAGATTCAAACCACTGTGGGAAAGCACCAAAGCCAAGAGTAATAGTGACCAATGGTTGCGAGGAACAGCACTTCAATATAGGTAGTTCTCCATATTCTTTAAATGTATTTGCCAAAATAACTTTCGAAATACGTAACAGAAAGTTCGTAAACTTTTGATAGTCTCATATATTCTGTGTGCTGTTGGTGCTTCTCCCATCCTAAGATTAAGAATGAGAGTGATTGAGTTAAAATAAGGCCGTTTCATATTGGACGTCGATATCAAGATCCAACAACTTGTGTTCCCTTGACTTACACAGACCTACTTCACTTTTCATACGTTGATAGAATTAGGACTAACGTACGAAATAATTCATTGTGATTATTTGTTATAGTTGCTGTCGCCTCTTACGGTTATTGAGAAGCATCAGAGTATTAGACCCATAATGCGTCTCATTTACAAAATGTAGGGGATAATGATTCTGGCGTGTGTTTTCGAGGTAAATGTGTGAAGAAACATGTGTTAGAGGCCGGAAACATAAACGTACTTAATGAACCATCTCACTGATTGCGGAAGGTGTAAGCATTATTCTTCATCATTTAAGAAGCCTTCATTAAAGATTACAGTTATGCGGGAGTTTTTAACAATACCATGTCTGGATAACACAAAACTAAGTACTACTCATATTGGATCAAAGAACGCACTAAACAAAGAAAACGTACAAGGTAAATGTAATCATGTTCTGAATAGCTTGAGATATTTAGCAAATCTCAACTGACTGGTTGTCGATCTCTTAATGGACAGTTACAATCCATGGAGAAATCCACTTTCAGGTGTATCTAGTTTGTAGATTCTGGAATAAAGAACAGTAAGAGCCTTTTCAGTTCATTGTGAAATGTTAACTTCCACTGATGGAAGATTCAATTCTTTTAAATCATCATTTCAAGGAAATAGCTTTTTAAACATAGGTATACAGTAAATATACTTTGGTCTTCATAGGTTGAGTAGGCTTGTTTTATCATGAAACATGAGAAAGAATAAAACAGACAAGTCTAGGATTTGGGCATAAGTAACTTTGACTCTAATTGCTATTCCGTTATACCAAGGATTTATTTTCAAACTACTGATCTAGAGGCTTTTTGGTTACAAACACTTTCGTATGAGGTTCGATTATTTCATCAAAAGTATTCATTACCTGATTTTTTTTATCGAACAGGAGCATAATTTCTATTTCGATTGTTTAATTTTATCTTAAATTTACAATGGTAATAGGTGCAAATGCACACGCATATTTTCTATGACATATTAGTCATGTCTTTAGCTATACCAAAATATAGCTGCCTGCAGATTTATATAATACAAACATTTATTTTTCTATAAAATGCATACCATGTATGTATCATCAGTCATCACTTATAATCAGTATCTGTATACTGAGGCCGTAGAAAGCTTCAAACATCTGAACAATATAGATAAGAATGCGAAAAGTTTGAAGTAAATAGAGGTAAATAAATACCGTTGCTGGCACTCAGAAACCTGTTTCAGGCAGCATCTTCCCCTCTACCCACTTCCTCTGAACCAAATTAAACAACCTTAGCAGTCGCAGAGAAAAGGCCATGAAGAGAACATGTGTAACCAGTGAAGTCTCCACAACGAAACGTTAGACCAAAATGAACACATATAGAGTACGGCGTAAATTTGGAATTCAATTACATTATACATGAAGTAACCAGCACCAGAGGCTATTTAATCTTTTAATTGGAGCTGTATATATTAAGCAAGAGGTTTTTTTCATGTATGTTAACTTTACATTTCTTATCTGTTATAGCTGTATGATGAATGGATTTTGTACAATAAGTATATGGATAAGTTCAGAACCCTGAAACTCACTCTTGCAGGGTTTAGAATAAAAAGAGTACAGAGAGAGAGAGAGAGAGAGAGAGAGAGAGAGAGAGAGAGAGAGAGAGAGAGAGAGAGAGAGTAACAGAAAGAGAGAAAACCTTAGTCCTCAACTAAAATTCTTCTTCCTAAACGATTTATCCATTGCACTTTAAGCCAATGCTTGAGTTAGAGTCTGTTAAGGAACAAATAAACTTAGGATCAGGATGTCTGATCAGTTCAATACCTGGTATGGCGGAGAACAAGAAGCAAATGAGTAACAGGTGGAGAGGGATGATTGGAAAATTCTGGATCAAATTCAACTAAACATTCGCCTAGCTAACGAGGTAAACTGCGAAAAAATATTCACTAAACTTGTCAGCTCTGGGGTGCTAGGACCCTTGAATTTGAGTCGGACATGTCACCGAGATGCCACCTCGTACGGTAAAACTTGAATTCAGTACTTTAAAATGCCAAGTTTCCTATTTGTGGATCTGACTGAGGAAGATGCTACCAAAGAAGATTATGGAGGGATAATATTAATCCCCTACAGGGTTCAAGGAAGGCCATACACAACATATGCCGTTCCTGTATGCAGTCCGTTTACACCTACACAATTTCTCCCACCAGCTAGTTATAAATTAGATTGTATTGTTGTTACACCATAAGGTAGTGTAAGGATCAATGGTAACGAATTAAAGACTAAAATAGTTGTGTTACACAAGAGGAAGAAAGAGCTTGATACTATCATGCCTCCAGATCATTATAAGATAACTGGAGATCGAAATACTGGACAGTTTTATTGAGAGCGCCTCAAAGTGTACAAAGTATAGCGGCAGAAATATTGCGCTGAGGCTAAGAATGAATTGCCTACTGAAACAAAACACAAAAAGAATGAACTCTCTGCTTTGACAGATTGGTAAAATATAATAAATTTGATTAAAAATCTCATTGGAGTAAAGGAATACTTTCTAAGAGCCACTGTGATTTATTCAATTGAGTTTTCAGAGCATCGTAAATGTTAAATTGTCTTTGAAACGTATTTACTTTTATTACAGGTTTTATATCATGGCATCCTGTATGAAATACCAAGCAAAAGCGTATCGAAACCGCATGTAAAGAGATAGTGGAAGATTTCCTGTACATCAAGAGGACTGCTTACCTGTTCTGTTTCGTAAGGAACCAGACGCAACGTCACCATTACAAGGGAAAGGAAACCATTCATCTTTATTCATTGGTATTTTATTGGAAATAGTGGTAGAAGGATGTTTCCCCCCAAAGGATAACAGTAATGAAGCTCACCATATAACGATCTCATCCATCAGTGTTTACGTTGTTAATAAGAATATACAGTATATTAAACTCAAGTAATGTTAGAAATAAATACAGCCACCTAGGAAGTTAACCTAGGATCACAAAATTCCCCTTTGACAGAGAGTGTAAGAGAAGAGTCGCATCGTTAGTTCATTACTGCTGCCTGTGCTCCTCTAATGGCTGAGTGTCTCAAATGAGGCAAGGTTTCTCGCCGAAATGAAGAGAGACACTTTAAGTAGACTCTTTGCAACCCAAACTCGTCCCTGCCACCGCTCTTATAACCCTGCTTTACTTTGTTCACGATGATGGTGCACGCTATTTTTGAGGTTTTGCAAGCAGTTGTCTCTGCCCTCGGTTTGCCATGTTACTTAAATGCTAACCAGATAAGACGACGCTGAAGTAACACGTGAGGTTTGCATTTTCTAGCCACTTCGGTTCCTGGTGCTCCCTACTCAGAATCATTAGTCTTTTAATTCTTTTTTTTTTTTTAATTTTTTTCCTAGTTGGAGACGAATTTTAGGTTGGTGTTTCCTACCAAGGATATCTTATTTTCCATTTCCCCTCTCTTTGGCGTTATGGATTTATTCCGGAGCAGTATGTCGGTCGACTGTCGACGGATAGCCTGGTTTGAAATCTTTTCTCGGCCCCGTCTGAGGGTGGCCGTTCGAGTTTGAAGTGACAGATTCAGCTTCTGTTAATTCCCGCTAGGGGGGACCCTCCGCGGCTTGTGCAGGGGAGCTATTGAGCGCTTTCTAGGTGGGTGATCAAACAGTAGCGTGTCTGCCTCACGTTCAAGAGGTCCCGAGTTCGAATCTCGGTCAGAGTGAGTTACCTGGATAAGGTTTTTCCGGGTTTTCCCCTTATTCTTAAAGACGAATGTCAGGTAGCTCTAAGCTCCATGGACCCCGGACTCATTTGAGCAGCATTTCACCAATTTCATTCCTCGTCTGATATGACTTAACGTTGGAGGACGTAAATTACACAAAAAAGCTGTAGTTGATAGGCAACTATGCTCTCCTCTGTGGTCGACACCAATCGGTTCTGAAACCCCCTGTCTTCTGCGACTCCTTCATCTCATCCTTTCCTCCCCGTGGCATGTGCATAAAACATTCTTTGTGGATAGTGATAGTATGTTCCGCTCCATTACAGAATTTTTATCTATCTACTCAGATAAATGCCTTGAAACGTCTCCTTTGCATATACGTATAGCTACGGAATTTCAACAAGTGAATTTAATTTCAAAAGCTTTAAAGCCGTAATAAATATTCCCTAGCCCCTCTTCATAATTTAGAGTGATAGACAGTTGACTATAACATATTACAAATATAAAATATAAGAGTAACAGTGTAATGTTATAAGAAGATGTATAGACATTTTATTACATAAGGCACTTTTAACATGCACATTATATGCAATATTGCCTCCAGACAAATTAGATAAGCAGAGAAGTTAGAGAAGTTTTATTTTTAACCAAATTTTTAACCAAATTAATGGGTAGAGCAAAGTATTTTTAGTTATGCAGTAAAGAATATTTGTTGCAAGACTTTACTGTGGCTTTACTTGATTGATAAGGTCTATAACCAAATTAATAGTTATAGCAAAATATTTTTTGGATATGCACAGGAATTTGGTTACTATCATACTGTGCCTTAAGAGGACTGCACAGTTCTATGACTAATATAGTTTTAGGTATATAATTATCACATCTAAAGGAATATGTATGGAAAAAAATAAAGTGAAAGAATATAATAGAAACGTAGTCCACTATTTTCAGGTTAAGGCATCCTTCACAATAACACAGAAACGCACTTTGGGATCGCACCTTTAATGCAGCTGAGCGTTCAGCTTAAAATCACAGGTATAAATGATGCCATATTTGCGATGATTCTCGTGCATAGCGAGAGTACAAAATGGGTACAAAGTTAAACTGCTTTGGCAATGAAACGAATGCATTACAGAGTGCTATACATTCATTTGATTTAATGCTGTTATGCCTTAAAGTTGGCCCTTAATTTGCAATTATAAAGCTTATCCCGTACATCCACTTATGTACCATTTGCGGTGACCGAAAGGCAGGCCCCACTATAATTACCATGCAACGTCTGGCTTTCCATAGAACGTTCCGAATTGTTTTGCTAATAACATGCCCTTTTTTCTGACTTTCGCATGGGGGAGGTACTCTGTGAAGATATCTTTAACATGTGGCTGAAAAGCGGTGTGTTGGCGAACATATGTCCGGCATTCATGTCTTGGATAAATACAGACCCGTCTGTTGCCTAGGATTTTGCATCAACACATCACACATATAGTTTGTCCAGGTTCTTAACATCGCTTCCCCATCCCATGCTCTCTCGACACTTTAAATGAGGGTAGTCTCTTCCCTGTCTGGTCCGTAATTTATGACCCTGCATATTTGCTACACTGTTGTCAAATGCTCTTAGCCCAAGGTTCAAAATTCATAATTCATAAAATTCATATATATATATATATATATATATATATATATATATATATATATCGTATATATATCGTATATATATTGAATTACTTTAAAGTATAAAATTACACATAATAATACGTACAATTTAATAAAATGCACTTTAAGTATTCATGTACTACTATTACTAATACAAATAATTATCTCTTATAAAAGCCTACACAGCCATCCAATCATCCAAGCCATAAAGCCAACCAGACTCAAATATCTATACCTCCACGCAACCTTTCATTCGACTCACCTCTAATACGTCTCCTTTTCATAGCACCATGCTCAAAGCCCATAGATAATAAAAGACACTGTACTTTTGTTATGCGGAAACACACAATTACTTCCAACCGTCTTCTTTTGCATAATTTTCGTTAATTGGCGAACAGTGGGAGATTCTCCTTTCGCATAACATTCGTATACAGTCCTACTCAATAAATCACGATTGAAGTCGCCGAACTTGTCAAATGAAAACTTAGTTTTATTAAATTTCTTTTTATTGGGAGTGCTATAACTAGCGACGTCAAGTGACGCAGTTTTTCTGACCGTTGTTATTCCTACAACAGCCGCATCGGCAGTTAATTTATTCAAATTTTTCGACGGTAGTACCCACATTTTCAATTACAGTTTTCAGAAAGTTTCTAAAATTCACTAACATATTTGCGCTATGTTTCCTGATCTTGCTTCCTCTCCCTATAATGTCTCTTCTTGGTTGGAGTCCTAGCTGACGGTTGTATTAAGAGATTATCACCAACTTCGTTAACTTCACGATTTATTAAGTCACTATTCGCATTACCTTCGCTAATTTCATCATGAACTAGTTCACCATTCACATTACCTTCGTTAATTTCATCATGAACTAGTTCACCATTCGCATTACCTTCGTTAATTTCATCATGAACTAGTTCACCATTCACATTGCTTTCGTTAATTTCATCATGAACTAGTTCACCATTCGCATTACCTTCGTTAATTTCATCATGAACTAGTTCACCATTCGCATTACCTTCGTTATTTTCATCATGAACTAGTTCACCATTCGCATTACCTTCGTTAATTTCATCATGAACTAGTTCACCATTCACATTGCCTTCGTTAATTTCATCATGAACTAGTTCACCATTCACATTGCCTTCGTTAATTTCATCATGAACTAGTTCACCATTCACATTGCCTTCGTTAATTTCATCATGAACTAGTTCACCATTCACATTGCCTTCGTTAATTTCATCATGAACTAGTTCACCATTCACATTGCCTTCGTTAATTTCATCATGAACTAGTTCACCATTCGCATTGCCTTCGTTAATTTCATCATGAACTAGTTCACCATTCACATTGCTTTCGTTAATTTCATCATGAACTAGTTCACCATTCACATTGCCTTCGTTAATTTCATCATGAACTAGTTCACCATTCACATTGCCTTCGTTAATTTCATCATGAACTAGTTCACCATTCGCATTACCTTCGTTAATTTCATCATGAACTAGTTCACCATTCACACTGCCTTCGTTAATTTCATCATGAACTAGTTCACCATTCGCATTACCTTCGTTAATTTCATCATTAACTATTTCACCATTCACATTGCCTTCGTTAATTTCATCATGAGCTAGTTCACCATTCGCATTACCTTCGTTAATTTCATCATGAACTAGTTCACCATTCGCATTACCTTCGTTAATTTCATCATGAACTAGTTCACCATTCACATTGCCTTCGTTAATTTCATCATGAACTAGTTCACCATTCACATTGCCTTCGTTAATTTCATCATGAACTAGTTCACAATTCACATTGCCTTCGTTAATTTCATCATGAACTAGTTCACCATTCACATTGCCTTCGTTAATTTCATCATGAACTAGTTCACCATTCACATTGCCTTCGTTAATTTCATCATGAACTAGTTCACCATTCGCATTGCCTTCGTTAATTTCATCATGAACTAGTTCACCATTCACATTGCCTTCGTTAATTTCATCATGAACTAGTTCACCATTCACATTGCCTTCGTTAATTTCATCATGAACTAGTTCACCATTCACATTGCCTTCGTTAATTTCATCATGAACTAGTTCACCATTCGCATTACCTTCGTTAATTTCATCATGAACTAGTTCACCATTCGCACTGCCTTCGTTAATTTCATCATTAACTATTTCACCATTCACATTGCCTTCGTTAATTTCATCATGAACTAGTTCACCATTCGCATTACCTTCGTTAATTTCATCATGAACTAGTTCACCATTCGCATTACCTTCGTTATTTTCATCATGAACTAGTTCACCATTTGCATTACCTTCGTTAATTTCATCATGAACTAGTTCACCATTCACATTGCCTTCGTTAATTTCATCATGAACTAGTTCACCATTCACATTGCCTTCGTTAATTTCATCATGAACTAGTACACCATTCGCATTGCCTTCGTTAATTTCATCATGAACTAGTACACCATTCGCATTGCCTTTGTTATTTTCATCATGAACTAGTTCACCATTCGCATTACCTTCGTTAATTTCATCATGAACTAGTACACCATTCGCATTGCCTTCGTTAATTTCATCATGAACTAGTTCACCATTCGCATTGCCTTCGTTATTTTCATCATGAACTAGTACACCATTCGCATTGCCTTCGTTATTTTCATCATGAGCTAGTTCACCATTCGCATTACCTTCGTTAATTTCATCATGAACTAGTTCACCATTCACATTGCCTTCGTTAATTTCATCATGAACTAGTTCACCATTCGCATTGCCTTCGTTATTTTCATCATGAACTAGTTCACCATTCGCATTACCTTCGTTAATTTCATCATGAGCTAGTTCACCATTCACATTGCCTTCGTTAATTTCATCATGAACTAGTTCACCATTCACATTGCCTTCGTTAATTTCATCAAAAACTAGTTCACCATTCGCATTGCCTTCGTTAATTTCATCATGAACTAGTTCACCATTGACATTGCCTTCGTTAATTTCATCATGAACTAGTTCACCATTCACATTGCCTTCGTTAATTTCATCATGAACTAGTTCACCATTCGCATTGCCTTCGTTAATTTCATCATGAACTAGTTCACCATTCGCATTACCTTCGTTAATTTCATCATGAACTAGTTCACCATTCACACTGCCTTCGTTAATTTCATCATGAACTAGTTCACCATTCGCATTACCTTCGTTAATTTCATCATTAACTATTTCACCATTCACATTGCCTTCGTTAATTTCATCATGAACTAGTTCACCATTCGCATTACCTTCGTTAATTTCATCATGAACTAGTTCACCATTCACATTGGCTTCGTTAATTTCCTCGTTCTGGTTATTAGCACTCTCAATATTTAGCCACGGCCTAAAGAGAAACATTTTATTTAGGTTACTAGCAACACAGAACTGACAACTAGTACATTTTGCAACAGTGCAATCCTGCTCAAGAAATCCACAAAGCGCTTAGTGCTAGTGTACTCACTAACAGCTTTGTACCCGGGGGGGGGGGGTGGGGTGGAGTGGAATGGGAAGGCAGAGGGTCATTTCTAGGAAAAAAGTTTGCTCAGAAATTGGCCAAACTGCAGTCATGTTTCTTGTTCGTTTGACCTCTATAAGTTCACTCATGGTTACAAGGTTTTAAGTTTACAAGTATGCTTAACTTAAGAAGTATAAAAATCACGGGTAGAAAAGTTCAATTGTCAATTAAATTGAGTATTTTGGCGTTCCAGTTTCATATTTTATATACCAAGTAGCAACACAGTATTATTTCTAACATATTTATACATCGCAAGGACAAAATTCCACTCGTCATAGGTACAGTGTTGCCAAGAGCATTTGTATACCGTTCTTCACTTTTAGTTGAGCTCGTTATTTATCAACATATTTGTCTCTCTGTCATTCAGGTCTTGGCGTGACAGGAGGAGCAGTTGGACTTTGGATTAGAGAGAGTCCAGGATGGAGTGAGTGAGTGAGTGTGGTGTTTAAGGGCCCGTCGACAACAAGGTCATTTGGGCCCTTCCAGGATGGATGTTCAGCCCCAGGTCTGCTATGAGATGAGGCGGTCCGGCCCGTAGCGAACCACGTCGAGCTCTCCCTTGTGCTCAACGCCTCACAATTAAGGATTGGTGTCGTGCGGAGGTTAAGGAAAGGGAGATTGTAATCGGTTCGAGGTGACTTGTAGCTCCCGCATGAGAACTCTCATCTGTACTTTAGGGAGCGGGTGCGTCCTGACTGGTAGTGGTTTGAATGATGACACCTCGAATCTGGTAGACAGAAGTTTATTGTTGTCCTTAGACTCCTTTGCTCGCCACCGTAAAGTCGTCGTCCGTGAGGTCGCTGTGTTTAGCGTCACTGTATCCGGCGTCAATATGATGTTGTGGTGTGCATAGGCAATAGCACTGCGTAGTCGAATTAGATATACTTATCGTCTTCCCTGTATGTTAGTCTTTGCGCTAACTCTCACTGGAGCGATTGTTAGATATTGCACTTTGTCTCGGTGCATGGCGCGGAAGTGTACTTGTTAGGCGGCGCCAAATGCGCGTCCATCTCACGTAGATCTCAGGACCGAAGTATTCTTACCAGAAAAACCTTCTTTCCGCCATCACTTTGAATTACCCCACACTAGGTATTTCTCTGAGTTTGCAAAATCACATGAACAAATATCAACTTTTCACTGGCTGGTACCTAACCCCACTTGAGATCAGTGTTCAGAATTTCCAGTTTCGGACCTAATATCAAAGACGCTTTCTCTAACGGTCCGCACGCAAAATTTATGCGGGAGCAGCGTTCTGAGCGATAGTCAAAATCTTGAAGCCTGTTGTCAGAAGCACGCATGGGATTTTAACAATGGGTTGGTTTCCGACTGGGTGGCACCAAATTTGCCTTGAGGTCAAAACAGACAATAGCGTAGGGTTGTTTGTTTACAGGGATTGCAAAGGGAGCTTACTGACCTTCGCAGATTGGCGTTGTCGCTGTGGCCGTCTCTGGAGAATATGCTAGCATTATGTCATATATCTATTCTGGTATACGTCATTTATTTATATTTATTCGTTTGTTTGTGTTAATGTCTTTCTGATATCAAGTTATATGTCGTCTCAGTGTTCCTAGGTGACAGGGGCTGCGTCTGAGAGTGAAGTGAGTGAAAGGAGATTACAAGCAGTTGGTGAAATGATAGGCGGAGGAGACCGGAAAACTCGGGAGCACGCTTTGTTCATCACTAATCCCACTACCGTACCCTGGGATTACTTTGTTGGAATAAGAGCGGTCTTAGTCACTGGGCTCCTTTACCTCTTTATGTCTCTTTGAATATCGTTTTAACCTTTTAATGCATGGTGTTGCCGTATGGTAACATTAGACTGTATTCCGCTTAAAAAATGTTTAGTGCACTTTTTGTTAATATATATTATTGTACAGGTCTTTGTCAGTTATACACACAAAATTTCGAGTCTTATGAATTGTAAACATGTTATTTTTAAAATGACAGTGTAGTATTTTATCATAAAAAGCAAAATTCAAGTAACTACAGTGAAATGATACCCCGTCAACATCCACGTGTGCCATCACACCGATTATTTTACGTGCGCCCTGGCCGTCCTTTACCACAGTCACATTTAACGGCAGTTGTGGAGGTTCAAGCTCACGACGTTTCGCTATGAATGGATGGCTAGTCCATTACCTATCGCTTTAACGACCATGGCTATTCGAGTAGATGAGGCACCGCAAAAAGTGGCATAAAAACCGGTTTAGGAAGCACAGCGAGAGCGGCACAAGTAGCAATATAGTTCATGCATTAAAGGGTTAAAGAAACTTTGTATAATTAATTGTCAGTGGAGAGGAAGGAGATATGATTGTACTTCGTAAGAGGTGGTTCTATGATATGGATTGGAGCAGCTGATATAACGTAACTCTTGGTAAAGGAAAAAGAACAATAACAAGCCTGTAAGGCATTTTAAATTACCTGAAATTGATTCAAAGCTGTTTTCATGCAGAGCCCACTAAAAAGCAAAACACTATGTCTGGAGATTCTAAACGTTATATAGAAATAGTATGAAGAAAATGTAATAAAATCAAGAGATATGCCAAATATCACTACACAAATAATATGTACGCTTCGAACCTTTTTGTGAAGTTAACCATTTTTACAACATTTCTTTGTTTGGATTTCAGAGAAATTAACCTTCGTTGAAATCATATAATCATATGCATGTCTCTGAGGTTTTTTTGTTAGGCTTTTCCAGTAATATAACTCGGCCCAGTTATTCACTCTATTGTCTTCACTTTGATTATGTTCACTTGACTGAAAGTAATCCACTATTTGATTTGCATGTATCACTGCAGTTCCCTCCCACGGTCTCCACTTTGTGACACACAACAAATTTCTGCACGTAATGAAACAGATCAACTGGAAGTTGAAACTTTGGCAACTGAGACTCCACGTGGAGTAGACATGTGACTGTCACTTCGAGAAAAGCAGGGTTGCTATTGGTCCTCAACGACAGTGTTCCATTTCTGAAGTGTGGAGATAGATTTATGACGGCCATTAGTGGGCGGGAGAGTAGTTTCCTTCACTCCCGTTCACTAGACAGACTTTACCCGACATTCGTCTTTCAGAATAAGGAAAAACCCGGGTAAAAACCTTATCCAGGTGACTCACTCTGACCGAGATTCAAACTCGGGACCTCTTGAACGTGAATCAGATACTCTACTACCAGGCTACCGAGGCGGGCTAACAATATGGGTTAAGTTGGCATTTCATGATGATTTCACAGCCAGACTCTGTGTTTAAAGGGAATGAATGCTATAGCCGGGATTCAAAGCGCAAATTGTGAACGCAGCGTCAGCGAATGATTCCGATGTTTTCCGATTAAAACTTTGCTTTTTTGTTGTTCTTTTTTTAATGTGGTCAAAGGGTGTCAGATAGCGCTAACATTATTGCTGGGAATTGAGCCAAATTTAACAGAGGATCCCCTCTGCCATTTACGGTCTAACATTTGTGTTGACAATCTTCACAAACCTACAGTGCACGCCTCGGTAGCATGGTCGTAGCGAGTCTTCCTCACGTTCAAGTGGTCCAGAGTTCGAATCTCGGTCAGGGTGAGCTACCTGGATAAGGCTTTTTCCGGGATTTTCGCTTATCCTGAAAGACGAATGTCGGGTAACTCTAAGCTCTATGGACCCTGGGCTCATTTTAACGAATCAATGCATGGTCATTTAGAGGTGATAAGTGTTGACACAAAAATTACGAAGCATTAGTTTAACTCTGCATTTTGTAGTGAAACCGAGCACTAACGTTTCTAAATGTTGTTAACTTCATTGCTCTATGATCGATCTAACTGTTTTACAACTTTAACTCGTAACTCAAACAGAATTTAGATTAGTCTATGTCGTCCAAAAATAAAAATAGATAACTGTAGAAAAGTGGGGGATCTGAATAAACAGAAGACTGTACAAGTGCATTGATCACTATCTAGGGGCGCGCAATAGAAAAGCGTGGGTGGTTTTGCCTCTTCTGGACGAACCACATGCTCTAATTGTATTTAGAGAGCAGAGGAAAAAGAGGAGAGGTTGTTGAAACAATCTATACAGTCGCTACTAACTCTCCCCCCCCCCCTTCCTCTGCGTGTCTGAGTGTAGAGATATTGCGCGTCTGTTATCCAAGTTGAATGTCCTTCGTTTCTCTCGAAATAAAGGTGCGTGGTAGAGAGAGAAAAGAAAGAGACGACGGATGGTGGCCCTGAAAAAAAAAGAAAGAAAAAAGAAAAAGAAAGCTCTCTGTAGCGAAGAGGAAAAGAGACGGGTAGAGTCTGGCTCGTCGTCCCAGACAACCCAGGTGGCTTTGCCCTAGGTCCGGAGTTTGCAGCAAACAAAACTTGCCCGCCAAGCTGCGACCTTCGACCAGGACATTGCCTTCTTGAATGAAGCCAAACCAAACGCACAAACGACCCCAACTGCTTCTGCTGCCGCCACTATAAACCACGACCAGCTCTAACACGGTCTGCCTTGCGTTTCATGTCCACAAAGAAAGTTACGGACAGTTAATTTTTACGACTACCTGCAGCTTTTCCTTTGTTATTCGCCTTGCAGCTTTTTTCCTCTGCATAACTCTTTTATTATTTTTGAAACGTTTGTTATATTTGCGCAAAGGTTTCCTCTGTTGAGCTTCAAATCGGCGTTATTTATCTAGCTGCTTTTCGCTTAATGAGTACATCTAATTATCAGATGTAAGAAGAATCTCTCATAAGCAGCCAGTTTGACGGGAGTGCTGGCCCTGGTTCTAGTCCCGGAGAGGGTCATGTACCTCAGTTTCCTGCAACGTTTTCCAACTTCATTTAAGAATAAAATGTTTCAAAAAGATCCCTCTTAAAGCATCCATAAAAGCAAGAATTCAAATAGCAAATTTAATATATTAATTAATACTCCAGGACTGAGGCTCCAGGCTCGAGGAGAAAGAGGTGCTGCCAGGGACTTGGAAAGCTACTGTTTTGCGAATTTAAGGAATATCTTTGAAACCGTTTCTGGTCGTAACCCAAATATTTCAATTTAGTTGTAACTTAATGCGTGTTTCAAGATATTTTTTGCAGCTACTGAACCTAATGGATTATTTTTCAAGCAAATTAAAGTAAATATATCGTACATAAACGTGTAATCTGGTTTCTTGAAGCATTATTGCTCCCTTTTATAGATTTAGACCAATAGCTTCCCATTTGGAAGAAAACCGAGTGGGGAGGCTTAGACGGTTTCGTCTGTGGACCGCATCGGGGAGGTCCGGGTTCGATTCCGTGACTGACCTACCTGACCCATGAGATTTTCTCGGGGATTTTTGCCACCTAAATGCTGAGTAGGTTAATTACTCCCCCCGAATATCCCGTCCCTCCATTTCATCTCCATTATCATTTCATATCTCTCACCTGGTGGTCTCTTTCAGGGTAGAAGTATTGGTGGATGTCTTGGCGCTGCATGGCAGGATGATAAGCTCCTGGTAACACTTCCTCCTCCGATAGGACGGTATCTGGACCGACCTATTGGGCCGTTTCAGGACCATGGTGGGTGGGATACCGGATGCACTGCCTGCCGGGGAGTTTCCAACGGGTCAGTAGCAGAGACCCTGCGCTCTGGATGGTCGTGACTTCTTGAACGGCCACCCTCTGTCCCCTCTTGCCTCATCCTTCCCCCTTATTATGCCCCACGCAAGACACGGGCATAATAGATCAAGTCTGGTTGCAGTGTCTCTCCTATTTGAAAGAAATGAATATGATAACCAATAACAGTGTGCTACACTATTCATCTTAACAGTTTAAAAATATGTGCATTACATTTCTTTATTTTATGTACGTATTGTTCAAGATATTATTGTTATAAAAGCTTATTTTTCTATCTACCACAACCTAATGAAAACAAACATCTGCAGAAATGGTTTCACTACAATAAGGATTACGATAGGTTTAAGCAATAGTCAATTTTTTCAAGACTGGGTCGCTATGTAATGACTTTGAAATTATTAAGGTAAGAAAACTAATGAAAATATTACATTGGAAAAATAATACTTGTTTGATAATTTGAAATGTTAATAAAATATATATTAAAAATTATTAACCACAACAAATTTCATTTAACATAAATTTGTGATTTAAAGATATATACATATTTCTGTAGAAAGTTTTTGTATAACTATCAAAGTTGACTAGTAATACATAATTCATTAATAATGAAGAGTTCTTCCCAGAAAATTGAAACTGTACACGTTGACATGCAAGTATCTTAAACTTGTGCTGTTTTATTTGAAATAAAAAATAAAATAATAATGAAAATGTGTTCACGTAAAGAACAATTTAGGATATTTTTGAGTATATTCGTGCGTATCTTTGAAAAAGGTGATCGTAAATACAAATTAGGTATTTAGATCCCCCCACCCATTTATGTTCATTTCGCGCACTTGCATGCGCGCACACCGACATTTTTTTTAAATGGTCGTCTTCTCGACTTTTCCCAGGCTCCGAGACGAAATAATTACATCCTCTGAATTTCCTGTCTGTCCGTTTTATCTGCAATCGCACGTCACTTCACCCTTCATCCAGTTGGTCCTTTCAAAGCTGACCGAAGTCAATAAATGCCTGTGGCGCGCAAGGCAGCCTTCATCCCCTGCAGTACAGTTAAGCTCCGCGGAGAGCGTGTTAGGCTTCTGTAGGGAAGCTAGTGGAGGAACTCGAACCCCTGGGAAGATTTGGTTTTAGTTTTTTTCCTCCCTTTTTGATGCATATTCAGAGGTGGGTGGTTGAATAACCATATAACTTAATTCTGTGACTAAATTTAAAGCGATTAAGCAGCTGGAAATCCCGAGCATGACCATGATGCACCAGAACCGGTTTGATCCAAGACTTCTCACAAAGAGGGAGGACGTTACCGCTATAACAGTTGTGGTATAAGAGAGTTTGACGCTCGGGTGATGCTCTTTCTCTAAACATTAATCATTGTAAATTTCAAAAGTCGTAGGTAATACGTTGGAGGTGAACACCTTGAGCTCGGCGACCTTCACAGATCTACTGTAACTAACAATCCTCAGGAAGAAGGGATAACATGAAGGAACTACAGAAGGCTACAGGCCGCATACAAAAATATCACAGACACGCGCGGAAGCCCTCCTCGGTAGCGTAGATGGTAGCGTGTCGGCCTCACGTTCAAGAGGTCCCGAGCTCGAATCTCGGTCAGGGCGAGTTACCTGGATAAGGTTTTTCCGGAGTTTTCCCTTATCCTGAAAGACGGATGTCGTATAACTCTGAGCTCCATGGACCCCGGACTCATTAGAGCATCATTTCACCCATTTCATTCACCGGCCGATATATGAATTAACGTTGGAGAACGTTAAAAAAAAAAAAAAAAAAAAAAAAAAAAAAAAAATACGTGGAAGCTCCTTACTATTGCAAGCCCAAACATTCTATCCACTGCTAAAGCTCCTTAGAAAGTGAAGAGCGACTTTAGGGCTAAGTAGCCATCTCGTGTCCTCGGGAACTACTTTTTCCTTGGCCAAGCATCCGTGCCATTTGGTCGGTATCGGCATTGTCCATGAAACGAAACTTCGAAGCCCTTCTGAAAAATCGAAGGTGAAGAGAAATGGTGACAAGGTATCAACACCGGGACGCCCGCCTCGGTAGCCTAAAGGGTAGCGTGTCTGTCTCACGTCCAAGAGGTCCCGAGCTCGAATCTCGGTTAGGGCGAATTACTTGGATAAGGTTTTCTTCGGGGGTTTCCCTTATCCTGAAAGACGAATGTCGGTTAGCTCTAAGCTCTATGGACCCTGAATCATTTGAACATTTCACCCATTCCATTCATCGTCCGATATGACTTAACGCTGTAGGACGTACATTTAAAGAAAAAGAGCACCGGGAGCTCTCGAATGCAAGCCTTACACATTTCCATGGTACCATCACGCTTGGTAATTTCTGAAGTTAGTGTGTAAATTAATAGTAGCGAATTTTTATATCAATAATGCTTTTAATTTAACAGAGTGCAAAACGGACCCTTTTGCGTGACACTATGAGAAACAAAAGAATGACGAATTAGCAGTTAAAATGTATAAGTAGATATTAAAAAGCTTAAATCAATAGCAACAGCGGCCTCGGATATGGCTTATTTAGAAACACATTAATAAATAATAAATACAGATTTTATGTTTTAATTATATATATATTATATATATATATATATATATATATATATATATATATATATATATATTAGTATAATACATTTGGTCTATAGACTACACACAGTTATACAAAATTCGTTCAGAATAAAGAGGACGTCACAGGTTAGCTGCCGAAAGCTGCAGGTGTTAAGTACTTTAAATGCCAACAATTATATTAAACATGTGATTTTTTAAAAATAAAATCGTTAGCAGTTTTCATAGCAAGACAAATAACTGAAATGCTATTATTTAGGAATAAATACTTTTGAAAATCCTGCGGCCATAATTTGGAATATATTGCATTTGTTCGTATTTATGCAGTATATTTTTTCATTTCTAAGCTATGAAGTTCACGTCCACACATGCGTAAGCATACCTTTACCTACATGTAAATAGGTTTTTAAATTTTTTTAAGCGGTGGACTTCAAAATCTTAGTATTGAGCGTTCGAACGGCATTATAGATAAGATAGAGAGTGTTAATTTGTGTGTATCTAAACGATTAAATTCTTAGTTTAAAGATGGTGATGATAATAATACTGCCAATTGCATGTATTTAAAACAACCCTGTGAAACATTACTCCGAAGGTGTGAAAGAAAGGTCCATCCCCTCCTTAGGTTAGCACGCAAACATACACGGTGTACAATTTTATTCGTTATTTCCCGCCCTCCGATTGAGCAATAATGAAGTCATAGTTGACTGGTGAGTCTATCTTGAAATCATAGTGCCCTCTACGGAAAAGAAGCGGAACTATTGCGGAACAGTAAGCAGATTATAGCGCTTAGAGGTGGTTGTGGTGGTAGCTAATACAACCAGCTTCCCCTGGATACCAACACAGAGCACCGCGTATTCATGGCTGAATGCTATTCTCGTACCGGCATTAAAATTGGTGCGATATATAAATATAATTTAAACCGCTGCATAGAGGAGTTTATGCAACATTACCCAGCATTCAAAGAAGTGCCTCGGAGTATATTAAGCTGCGTGTGTGGGTGTATATATCACTTTCACTTTCTGAAAGCCCTCTTTTCACACAAAGATTCTCTTTGTGGCTATTTTGTCGCCATTATGAAGGGTCGGAAGAATGACCCTATTCAACAAGTCAAGGGCTATCCTTTAGAAATCTGCTAAGGACACTGTTTCTTACGTTTCTTTTGTTAAAACAACTTATTCACCCAAACTGCTATTCGACTCAACTGCCCTTGCACGTGTTGTAACAAAGAACCAACATTCCTTTGACATCCATCATGATTTCTTATACATTGCAATTCTTAATTTCGGTATCAGTTGTCAAAAGTGTCCAGGCACCGTCAAATTGACATACTTTTGTTTGCAACATACACGTCTTACGTTTTATAAGTATATGATGTAAGTTTGTTTTCTTTTTTTTATTCTAACGCTTAATTAAAATGTCTATTAATGTTGGTATCCTTATTTCTTGTAAAACCAATAGGCGCGACAAATATTTTCAAGATACAGGATCAGTTACTCCCAAAAAGAGAGACACTGGAAGCCTGAAGTGACTGGTTCCAATCTACAAGCAATAAATAATGTTATGACAGAAAGGACTAAAAGCATACCTTCTCGCAATACAGACAGTGCTTAACGGGAAAAGAGAAAGGAAATGTAAGAAAATAAACACATGAGGCAAAGTACTAGAGATATTTTCTTGTTTAGACTTGGGTAAAAGCTTTGTACATACTGTAACACATATTTTTCATTTCTAGTACATGTTCTGCTAATTTTCTGGTTTGTCATGAAGTTACATTGTGAGGAAACTGTTGGTCATAGAAAAGAATTAAGGTCAAACTGAATTATTTCTATTTTATATGACAGGTTTATAATATGCATATATATCTACTATAACAGAAAATCAGCTGTTCATTGTGAAATAAGTGTTCATTGACATAATTTCGTATATTCTTCATGATATATTTTTATGGCTGCATATTCGCAGTGCAGTGTATTGCAGTATATAGATCTTTTAACAATAGTTATCGTCTCTCCGCACCAGGTGAAATTACGCACCTTTATATTACGCGGGCAGATCCACGTCTCACATAGTATATTTACCTGCCAGTAGAGGAGACCTCAAAGCTGCTGTCAGCACATCAAATACGATCGCAATCCGCTAGGGGAATCGAACATAAACCCACTCCATCAGCTATGCTATTGATGACTTCAAATTTTGCGCGGTAAAATTATAGATAAAAATGAACACCGTGTACGAACGCATTAGTCGGAACCACCCTTGGTTTTTCCAATTTTCCGCTTTGGAGGTCACAAGGAGAGGGAAAGTCGAAGAATGTCTTTACACCTTGGGAGAACTTCTAGCCACGCCGGTTTTAGCCTGCACCAATCTCTAGAAGTGACACTACTCTTAAATATCTGAAGAGGGAACATATTCTTCTATATAACTTTTATATTATATTTTTATGTTAGATTATTTTATTTACTTATATTCTAATTAATAACTTTCCAATTACTTTCAATATTAATTTGACAAGAATGAACTTTTCTGAAAGATTAGGCGCGACATTGAAGGGCTTAACTGTTTTCTGTACTTAAACTACTAAGGAATGGCAACAAAGAGATGTTAATTTAAGGACGGTTAATCTATCAAACTGTCAATATCCATTAAACTGATGAATGCTGTTGATCGTTTACGGAAATTACAACAAAGTTGTTTTCTAATGCAAATCCTCCTTCAGATTTACTTAACCATTAGTGTAATTACCAGAGAGCGCAGGTTTAGACATTATAAACCATTAGAATAGACAGGCCAATAGGCATTATAAATCTAAAACACGCAATAAAATGCATTTATGATCACACTATTCAATAACTGGGTCGTCATATATTGAAGAACTTCAAAGTTTTAAACAAAATGCTAGTGATATAATTGACACAAAAATGAAATATTGTTTAAAAAGTCTAAGTATTGCAATGCCCTATTCGTTGCACATAACAATCAAATTCTTTTTTAAATTCTCTGGGGTCTGTTGAGCCTCCTGCCATATAACACATTTTTCATACGACAAAATGACCCCTCAACTTCGACAGAGGTTGTTGTAGAAGATCTAAAACTTAGCATGATTGTACCATCCATCTGAACAGCAACAGAATTGTCACCTTGTAGAATTTTTGAAATGTTTCAAGTATATCCAGATCACAATCTTTAGATAGCACATTTTTGCACTTTGCACCAATTAATGGATTCCGTTTCCTGCTAAATTATTCAGTCCTTGCACTGCATCGTAGTTTTCATTGACTTATTAAAGGTTGTCGTCTCTTTTGAAGCTGGAAGTCACTTGTGACAGGAACCCAAAGCCGGCCGCAATGAAAGCTATGTCTTTTTTCACCTCCGAAAAGTTGAGAAATTTCTTGGCTGGTACAATTGAAGATGCTTCATCCTCAAGAGCGTTCACTACCTCAGTTTTACTCTGTAAATTTGAAATGTAGTGCAGTTCTGCTGAGATCCATGTCCCCAATCTCGTTATCTTAGGTTGGTAAGTGGGGGGGGGGCGGAGTAGGTACATATGGTGCAATGGATTTAAATGTCAGGACTTTTGATGGGGCTTTCACAAAACTATTCTTAATACTGGCAATTAATTTGTCAACATCCGGAAACAAACATTGTATCTCTTCTGATACCCTGTGAAAGCCATGTGCTGCTCAGGACACGTGAAGCATGTTTGGAAAGAGCACTATTCCAGCCTTTTTTCATATATGGTGTAGCGACCCAGATCAAATATAAGAAGTTGTTTTTAATCTCTTCGGGCCACAACAACTTAAATGAAGTGGTAAATGGCTGTGCGATAGATGAATTGTTAATTTTGTCAAGAGATACTGCTGTAAGTAGGAATGGCTTCATTGATTCATCTTCTCTATTTTATAATGGTCCCATAACAATATTGGCAATGAAACGCCATGTCATTCTTTGACTCGTTGATTAAAATCCAGATTACCTCATGTTTAATTTTATCTTTAATGATTTTCATTGTCATCGTAACATTTGGTTAAGTAACATTTTCGCAAACTTGACTTGCTAGGTACAGGTTGGCTAGTACAGGAACTTCTCCAAAAACTGTATTAATGTAGGATTCTGTAACATTCCAAAGGGGATTCAGTCGCAAAGGAAAGCTTTACATAGGTGGAAAGCAAATTTGGATTTTCGATGTTGCAAGTAAGTATTCTTGGAAGCAAAGAAATCCTCCCAATGGAAGATCCATTTTTGTGTTTTGAATGTGCCTATACGTTGTGATATAAAATACTTCTTTTTGTAGTCCACTGACTGCTCGCATACTTTGCATGTGAGTACTTTACCGTCGGTACAAAATACTTCGGATTCAAAAGTATTAACATAACTTTGTAATTTACTTGTAAAGTAACACTGAATTTCGGCATATTGCTGCTATGTAACTTTCATTGTCATGGACTAACAGTTATTGAAATAAAATGTACACAAAGGAAATATTTAATAAAGTAATAATTAATAAATAATAGATAAATAATGAAATAAAGGCAACAAAAAGCATTTATTTCGTAAAATAGGCATTTATTTTGAAGAAGGTAGAAACAGGCAACACAAAACTGTGGCATATCAATCACAAGGTATAATTCGTACTGATTCAGTTTCAAATTGAAAATATATTTTGGCGCGTTTAAAATGGCATTTCGCCTAAGTTCTGGTTTCTGGTAATTACATTTTGGAAAAGCATGGTTAATCATTTGAGTCAGAGCATTTTATCTTATATTTGTGGAAACTTCCTTTTGAAGGTATATCAGATGGATCTATCCGTGTGTGCCGGAACGTAAACAGCAGTCGACTGTATGGGTGTATCAAGATGAAGCAAATCCAACAAAAGTTGTCCGCATTCCAATCACTTCGAAGCAAATGTTCGCCTGCCTTTCCAGCAAACCTGGCCATGTGACAACAGTGCTTTAGAGGAACGTAAAACGTTCAATGCCGAATGCTACACAACATTTGTTTGACGGAAGTCTTCGGTGAAGTAAGGAAAACCTACAATAACCAACATAGGATCGTTCTTGATCAATATAAGGCGGGCGCACACACATCTCGGCTAACAAATAGTATTTCAAGGATCAAAAAGTCGTATTGATGGGTCATCTCCTATACAGTCCTGATTTGGCACCCAATGACTTCTTTTTGTTCCCGAACATCAAGAATAAATTACCTGAACAACGATTTTCGTGGCAGAAGAAGCCGTTGATGCCTTCAGAAACCATGTTTTGGAGGTGTTTCAGGAAGACCGGAATAAATGCTTTGAGAAGGCTTTCGACCGAGTAGAACAGAATAAATCATGGCAGATATTAAAGACAAAAGTTTACCCAGAGCATCTGATTAAAATCATACAAAGTTTATACGTAGATAACATAATGCTTATTGAAGTAAATGGGATTTAACAGAAGAAATTAGAATAATTCAAGGACTTAAACAGGCATGCAGTCTATCACCCATTTTATTTAATATATATCTAGACGAAATTTTAAACAAATGGAAATTTAAAGTAAATAGTGGTATTAACATAGGACAAAGAACGCTAAATATACTAATGTTTGCTGATGATGTAGTTTTAATTTTTGACAATGAGGATAAGCTGCAACAAGCAATGTATGAATTGAATAAATCAGTAAAATGTATAATATGAAAATTTCAAATAAAAAACCAAGGTAATGGCATTCCATGGCAAATACCCGGTAAGGACAAAAATTCTAATTGAGAATAATATTATTGAACAAGTGTCACATTTTAAGTATCTTGGATGCGACTTAAGTTATGAAATGGATCAAGACATAAATCAGAAAATAAGTAAGTTTCAAGCAGTAACTGGAACAATTAAGAGAACACTAAAAGGTAAAACAAGAAGAGAAACTCAATTAAAATTTTATTCTGTCATGGCACTCCCTGTCTTGCTATATGGAAGCGAGACATGGACATTAAGAAACAAAGATTTTAGTAAAATACAAGCAGCAGAAATGCGTTTCCTAAGATCTGTTAAGGGATGTGCAAGGGAAGATCAACTTAGAAATGAAGACATAAGAAATGAATTAAACATCAATTCTGTTTTATTAAAATTAATGGAATATAGAGAAAATTGGCTCCAACATTTAGGAAGAATGACTCCAGAGAGAATCCCTAAACAAATAATGGAATATAAACCGAAAGGACGAAGATCAATAGAACGATCTAGGAAACGATGGATCGATGTGAGACCGGAACAGGCTATAGCCTAATCCATGGAGGTAGAAGAAGAAGAAGGATTCAAAAGTGTTTTGATCATAAAAGAGAATATTCTGAAAAATAATAAACTTCAATCAGAAATTACTTTGTTTTAATTATTGGGCTCAAAATATAGTGCCCCTGGTATGCAGAGCAATTCATTCTCTGTTTGTTATTACACATGGTAACATGTTCTTAAAATAGCCAACATAAAAGCTAAGTTCATAGAGGACCTTGACAAAGTAACGAATTTATGGTTATTATCTCAAACAGGGTATCGAATTATCTTCACAGGGACCGCACATACTCAACAAATGTCCCCAGTTCAATTTACTAGTCTTATCTTCTAGCTAGACGTTATCGGGGTGCATAGTTCTTCTTTGTCTTAATCAAAGCCATGTTGCACTTTGCAAGGTCAGAGTGATAATTTAATTTCTGAACGCGCCCAGGTGAAGCCGCTTATCTTTTGTCATAAATAACTGGAATCGTCGCTTACCTATCATATGCTAGACTCAAGGACGTCTTCTTGCTTGTGATGGTTCATATCGTACTACCTAACGAGGGCACCCAAGCGGAAATTGGTGCATCGTAAGGTTTCTCTAGCTGACCTTGCAGAGGAAAATGCTCCTTACTAGGCCAGAACACGGGTATCCTCTCTCCAACGTTTCCGCTTTGTCATTTTGAGATGCAGAGTCATCTAACGGTAAGCCATTACTGGAGCTTGAGATAATGCGTAAAATACATACAGGTAATAAGACAACAATGAATTCCAGAGTGGCAGGTGCTAGCAGGAAGTATAACACGAAGATCACATATAATATGCAATTTATGGGCATTTATACCAGGTCATGTGTGCATGCTTCTGGTTAGAAATAATAGGATGGGGTTCTAAACCAGGACACATGAGCGTAAAGTAGAATTACTAATAATGATTTACGGAAATAATCAACACCAATAAAATTCAATCAAAGAAGACGGTTTAATGGCCAAGATATACGGTAAGAAAGCTTCTTCCCGTAATGTAAAGCTATGCTCCGATTAAACATTCCCATGGAAACGCTGGGCGGATGCGAAGCATCTTTGAGCTACTCTCGTTTTAAAAGGTACCTACCGATGGGTGAAAAAGGGACCAAGAGTTTTAACTTATGGTTTCGGATTTTATAACAATGTTTCCGTATTAATAATTTTATTTTCAGGGTGAAAATGAAGAGTTCGGTGACAATTTAAATGACGCTGAGTATTATGGGTTTCAAATAGGAAGAGTTCTAGCCTGTAGCCAATCAGATGTGTTGTTGCCAGCTCGTTATCCCCACTCTTTTTATATTTACCCCCCCCTCTCTCTCTCTCTCTCTCTCTCTCTCGCACATTTGCGAGTGTTAGTGGCGCTAGACGTAAGGGAACGTAAACTGAATTTTCCAAAGTTTTATAATAATACAGTTGTTAAAATCACAATTGCAACATGGATATTCGTACATTACGCAGATGTTTTAAATATTTAGTTTAAAGTTAACTATAGTTTATGAATTACTTATTTTTCTAATCCAACGAAAATACCAGCGGTGCATCCGTATAGCCATGAATGTTACTTATGTTAACAGATAACTCGTCATTGTCATTGTCTTCAACGTATGAGTATTACAAATTTATGATCATAGGTTCCAAAATCTCGTTACGTGCTATTTCTTTCCAATAGTCATCTTTTTGTAGTTTATCTGATGTCTCTCGCAGATTTCCCAGTCTTTTTGTGTTCCTTGTCAATTTATTCGTAAATAAGTCGTTCAACGTCAGTTTAAAAATAGTATTTCTATTTGCAACATGATTTGAACCCACATTAACTCTATTGGATTGTTCTGGCAGTAGTAATGGGGAAGGTGGATCGTGTCTGATTGATCCAGCTGATACACTTTTTCATGGAAGAGTGAATACTGCTGCTTCAAACTCTAGAGTAAATAGAGATTACGAACCATTCATAAACAAAGATATGTGACCAAACACGTTCTGCCAGACTAGCAAGAAGTGTATCGTTTCCTCTCATCGAATTTAACAAACACTTTGGCTTATTCAAAGTACATATTTCTTTTACCACGTCATGTCTAATGTTAACGTTTCAGTTCTGAGTAATTTCAAATATACGTCCACGCATACATGCCAACCAATAATGATATTCATTATAGTGCTTACGTCGCAATGCATTGTTATAATATAATGGTATCTACTTTATTTGTATTAGGAAAACTATTTGAGCTTAAAATATGGGATTTTTACCGTTATGTTAAATGCATTACTCTCTCCTTCCACCTGGATCAGTTTTTGTAAAATCTGGATTTTTGTCTTAGCGCGGATAGTATTTATTAGAGATTGATTAGTTTGGCGCTCGTCACACACCACTTAGGGAGAATGCAATACAACAACTCCGCAGGACTCCGATTGGTTGCTCACCTAGTAGCGCTCAAGGACAAACACCTTCCCATTTGAAACACATAATAGTGTAATGAATTAATATTTAGATCAAGCAGATATGTGAGGTAGGCTTGTTTGTTTACGTCCGGAAGCCGGTTTGGATGCGTGATCTAGCCCGAACAGTTTGCACTTTTGCCGAGACGGTAGCCACATTACCATTGGAAAACTGTTTTAAGTTTTAAAATTATTTTAAAACACTCTATGATTTACATAGTTACTACAGAAACCGTGTTAGAAATAAGTTGTTCCAATCATCTTACAAATAACAAAACGTCACCTTCATAAAAAGACATAATCTGAAGTAAAATTTTTCGAAAATGAGAATAAAAGAAAGTTCTAGTGCACATTTTGTTTGAAATAGTTCTTGGAAGCAGGTTCACTTGATACGTCCATTTTTGAACTGTGCTGTTTGTATTCATGCGCACACATATACAATATATATATATATATATATATATATATATTTGAAATGCTCCTTTTTCATTAAAACATGTACCTCAAATGAAGTAATGATATCCATTATTGGGTTTAAAGCTAGGTTAGTTGTGGAGCAAATAAAAGTAAGATGTTAAAATGGGAGGTGACGCTGAATTTCGTTGGGTTTGGTTTATGATGCGATGATGGTGGATGCAGATTAATCTCTCCTTTTAAAGCTGGCATATGCTTTCTGGAAATAATAAAATAACGAACAGTAAATAATTCCAAAATTAGTGCGCTCACACAGAGGGCAAAGAATTCTATTGCTACCGTTTAACTATATGTGGATATAAAGTTAAAAACAGTTTTTGTTACTGAAAGCTTGACTTTGAAAAAATTAAGGGCACTGCTCTTCTAGCACAGAGAGCATTAATGCTATTTTCAATTATAGTAGGTTCACAGTCCTCTTAATTTGCTTCAGGACGATAGCGAAGCATTAGACGTGCCACAGTAAGTGCCATAAAATTTAAAGCTACCGAGGGTATGTTTTCAATTCGAAAAATGTCCTTTAGACTGGTCTTCCATAATTGGCGGAAATATTTGTAGGAGGAATGGAGGTTGATATGTTGCAGGATGTGCACGGTATGTGACGCGAAGACAATTTCTAAGAAAGCTAAGTGCAGTGGCGAGTGCAATGTCTTCACGGTTCTTGACACAACTGGATATTTGAAATCACTAATTATTGTACTAGCCTCTGAAACAAACAGGCATGCTTGGTCTGTGTTGCAGCTTGTCACTGCTTTTCTTAAGTCACGCATGATTTGCACATTAGCATGTCTGTATTTGGAGGTCGATGCCGTACCATTTCGTAGATCACTTCATACAGATTCAAACCAAACATTATGAAGGACACGCTTGCATCCCTTCTGCCTTATCGACACAAAGATGAAGAAACATTGAAACACAATTTGGTTAATCTGAGACGGCTCTTTCATTTTAAAATTTTACATGTCATGCAATTATTAAAGTTTAATTTAAGTACAAAGCTACATCAGACACTCAGAAGAAAAAGTAAAACCAAAAGAGAGTGTATTTTAAGCTTCATTCTTCAACTTTCGTAGTCCATACCGAGCGGGATGGCTCAGGAGGTTTCGTCCGTGGCCCACATTCGGGAGGCTCGGGTTCGATTCCCGTGGCCGACCTACATGACCCATGGGTTTTTAGGGGGTTTTCCCGGGTCGCTAGGCGAATTCTGGGTAGGTTAATAACATCCCTCGACTTTCCTGTCACTCCATTTCATCCTCATTATCATTTCACACCATCTCTCATCTGGTGGTCTTTTTCAGGGTAAATGTGTCAGCGGGTGTCTAGGAGGTGCATGACAGGATGATATGTTCTGAGGAAAACTACTTCCTCCTCCGGTAGGTCGGTTGTCGGTCTCCGCTCCTCTGCTGGGACCATTTCGGGACCGTCAGCCAGGGACCTTTGGGGCTCGGATCACCTGCCTCGGCTGCTGGGCTCGTTCCATCCCGCAGTGGGGGAGCGTATTCACTGTCCTGACCTTCCAGGGGGAAGTGTCTATCCAAGAAAACTGCAGGGACCCTGCCCTCTCTACTGTCGTAGCTCCTTGGGTCGGCCGCCCTCTTTCTCCTTCACCTCATCCTTGCTCCTGCGGGAGCCCCCCTTGGGGATATAGCTGGTCTACGTACCGAATCTCCTAAGTAATGAAATCCTAATCATTTGTAGTCCCATCGGAGACGATGCATTTTCTAAAACATTGAACTAATTTGTAATACAATAATCTATGCCTATGGAAGCTTGAGAAAATCTAGAATATGACTGTGCTTCTTAGAAATGTTATCTAAATAGAGTAGGGAGCTACACAAATATTAAAACATGCATTCGAAATATTCATAATTTGTATTAGAAAGAACTCGATTAGATTAGATTAGATTGATTTGCGTTCAGTGGGTTCACTTGTAGCCAGACAAGGCTGTGAACACTGAACATGTCCAGAGGTATAAAGTTTAATACATATATATACATATATATATATACAAAAGTTAACATAAGACACATATAGTACACAGGCAATATGAACAACAATATGGAAAACAAAGCAGGGATAATTATATATGATACAAAATGAAACACTTTTTAAGCCAGGTTTCACTTGGCTTATGCCAGTAGGTCTCAACCTTTTTGCAATGGATACCATTCTTGTTATTTATTAAATCACATACATTAAAAATAAACTTTCATCTTGCATCAAATATTTATAAGTAATGATTTGTCATTGGAATAGTTAGATACTACTTATAGAGCTACAGAGGCATTGTCAGGATAATTTGTCATTCAGATAATCTTGTACAGAATAAAAAGATTTTGAGCAAAGGTACTCTCTAACAGCTTTTTTAAAAGCACCGAAATTATCAATTTTTTCTTTAAGAACATTAGGAAGTGCATAAAAATTTTTGATAGTTTCATAATGCACACCTTTCTGAAAACAAGAAAGTTTAGCACTGGGATAATGGATATTATACTTTTGTCTAGTGTTTATTTTGTGAATTATTATGTATTATTTGTTTCAAATAAGGCACGATTGCATACAAAGAAGTTTAGGATCGAGAATATATACATGCAAGGAAGCGTTAATATCTTCAATCTTCTAAAAAGATCTTTACAGGAGCATCTGGTGTGGGTGTTAGTAATGATTCTTATAACCCTCTTTTGCATACGATTTTTTTTTTTTTTTTTTTTACTTTCTACTGAGTTGCCCCAAAATAATATTTCATATTCCATAATAGAGTTAAAGTATGCATAATATACTAATTTAAGTGTGTCAATAGAACTCACATTAACCAGCTCTCGGATAGCATAACAGGCAGAGCTGAGTTTAGGTAAGATATAATTTATGTGAGCTTTCCAATCTAAACATTTGTCCACTTGAAGGCCCAGAAATTTTATGCTGTCAATTTCTTCTAATAACACAGCATTAATCCCGATTTTTATTTCAGTATGTGATGTACGACAGGTTCTAAATTTGACCACTTTTGTTTTGTCTGGATTCACAGATAATTTGTTCGCTTTAAACCAGCATGACAACAGTTCAAAACATAATTCATTTTAATTATACACTCGTTTAAATTTGCACTGGTCACCAGGACACTAGAGTCATCAGCGAAAGGAACTGTACTTGCAATGTCCTTTATATAAATTGAGAGGTCATTTATATAGATAAGAAATAATAAAGGCCCTAACACGGAACCTTGGGGTACTCCATGAGTTACTATTTTCCAGAAACAGTAATACCCGAAGATACCTTAATGAAACTGTTAGGGTTATATTAGAATCTCGAGGTTTTTATCATAAAAGAGATTTTACAAACTAATAGGACCACCTACATCCATTTAACACACTTAATAGGACTCAACGGACACAGAAAGGAGCCGGGACCAGCTGCGTCTTCTATGCAACTGGCTCCCGATTTTATGTTAAACGTGGAGATTTTTGTTTTTTGTTTCCTGTGTGTTCTTCCCCTTTCTCTTTATTCTTCCTTTCTAGCTTTCCTCTACCTCTGAACCTTTCCCTGCATGGAATTCTTTATTCTCCTCTCTGTGACACTATTTCATATTCTCTGCTTATTTACCCCCTTTCCCTCTTACTCATTGTCACTATGTACAATGTATACGTCACGTGATGCTTTGAAAACCCACAATACAACCTCTTTCCGCTGTGCCCAGAAACACAAACACCTCAAGTAAATGGTTTAATTGCACACTCACACACTTTGGTGGGTTGCCTTTATTTATGAATATTATGAGAACAGTATGTTCTTTCCCGCGGTAATTGAGTTAAACAGATAGTAGTAACGAAAACTGGGTACACTTCAGCCAACTATACCATTAGCACCGGCTATTTAATCTGAATAAAAAATACCTAATCTTTTTTGTTTTAGTTTATTGTGTGTTTAGATGCACATGTGCATATGTAACTAAAAGTGTGATAGATAAAGACAAAGCGCAAGCATATATCGAAACGTTTTTATAAAATTACGTATTTATTAACATTGCATTCTTTGTAACATTAATGCCCCTTTTAATATTATTTTATTTGGGCTGAACTGAATATCAGACTGGATTACTTACGAAGCATTCTAATCTAATTCCTTGCTCTATTATTAATGAAATTTCACTTACCATTAGTTGAACTTGCTAGGAGCGACCCTAACTTAATCCCTTCCCTTTCGGCAGTGTTTGTAGTGTTAATTACAAAAGTGTATAACTTAACCTTCAATAATACATACATGAAAAGGTTATCAATGCAAGGGAAATTAAAACGTTCTCCGGATTGTCCCATTGTTGTTTGAATTGCTAGGGTGTGGGGCCCAAAATGACTTCAAAGGCAGAAGACAATTAGTGTAATATATTATTCACGATTTCTATTCTGCACTTTTAGGATAAACTTCGGTAAAGATGCAAGCAGTTATCCTAGTATCCGTAAGTAGTATTTAGGTTTTAAACGAAGAGAATGCATCTGTAAGAGAAATCAAACGGCCGTCCACCAATAAGCTAGGCAACGGCAGAGCGAGTGAAAGAGAGATCGTTCTGTACCAACTTCATAAAAATCCATCAAAGTCAGCAGAGAATTAGAAATCTTGTAATCTACTGAGTGAAATATGTTATGCGAACTTCTTCGGCTTTATCCTTAACCATCCGGAATTGTTGCAGACTTTGAAACCAGAACGACAAAGTCAAATGACTGTCTCTCCGCAAATATAAGTGCTGAAGCTACCCTCTATCTGCTGTGCTAAGCGCACAAATATATCAGGATTTGGGGTCGAAAAAACAACATACAAGTCATTTGACGTTCATAGGGAATTGCTCCTAAGTACAAAGTGATTCTCATCTGGGCTACCAGCCACGAAAAGCTGGTGTGGAATTTCCCTGATCTTTCATTTTTCCGACCAGGAATTTGACCACAAACTCTACGAGTGTCTTAAGGTTAAGTTATTCAAGTGAGTAATCGCGAATAGATCCTCTGTAATAACTAGGCCCCGGGTTTTGATGAAGAGTCATCTTTTTTCTGAGTAGTCACAGACAATGCGTACTGGAAATTAGATGCATTCTGGAACAAATACGTTAGACATATATGGTCTTTATAGGTCATCAAAATGCATATTTTCCACATTTTTATAATAAAGTCATTTTTTTAACTTTTAGATGCATTTTCCGGTCATTTTCTTTCTTTTTCGCGAATTTATGGGCATTTTCATCTGTAGGCCGCATTCGGGAGGCCCGAGTACGATTCCCGTGGCCAACCTGACGCTGACCCCTGCATGTATATACCACTCCGACAATTTTCAAATAGTGAGAGAAGTGGTGAATAACTTTGATAGGGTATATTCTAAGGTAATTGAGAGCGCACAGGACCTGTTTTCTAATGCTCAAATCTAAGGTAAATATGCTTTTATTAAATTAAATTTTGCATTTTTGACGGATACCACAATCCACCTTGAAGAAATTGGCATGACTTCGATAAGTCAACAGAGTTAGTGAGGCTTGCGGAAGAGAGGATACAAAATGTAAAAGGTGAGATTGGGGACAAAATTAGATAAAATCTAGAATTTGTGTTGGACACAAATAAAGGATACCAAACAGTTTGTCAGATTGCCAATATCTTGTCAGGAGGAAACTTAAGAACTGATATTTTTGAACAGGATTTAACAGGCAGTGACATAGTGTTTTTAAATATGCATCTATAACATCTGTGGAAGTGGCGAGAAGTTTCTCAAAGTATAAAACAGTTTTAGCTGACAACCGCCGTTCCTTTACTTTTGATAACTTGAAGATGACCGTGGTGGTGTACTGCAACGCTAAGTAAGGCACACTTTGGCTAATGGGTACAGTAACTTATTTTTTCATATTTTATAAAATTGAAAATGTCCTGGAGAATGTTGAATTTATTTATTATTTAGTAGCAATAATTGCATTATTTACCATGAAAGTTAATTTTAAAATGTGGTTATTCGAACCATATATTCATTATTTGTCTGTGATAGTTATAAATTTATTATTTTGAATGAAATTATTAATTTTTGTTAGGTAATTTTTTTACATTTTATGTGCATTTTTTATATTTTAAGTGCATTTTATAGCTTATTTTAAGAGACGTTTAAAGTCAACAACTTCCGGGCCCTGGTAATAATATTGTAAAATGCAAATTCCGTTGTCTATTGTGAGAGAGTTCTAAGAGCACCACAAACGTCTTCCAAGAGGTGAATGGAATAATACTAATATGGCCTCACCTACTATAGAATAGTCACCACAAGACCCAAAAAGGGAACACCTGGTAACTTTTGTTGTACCTTGTGTCATTAATTTGAAGAGAAATTGGAAAGTAATGAAATTACTTCTTGTAGGGAAAGCCAGATGTTTCTGGTACCTTTTGAGCTAGGTTTCTTGGAATACGGTTTTCAAACATGTATTTAAGAACAGCTGGATTAATAACTTGCTGTCATCGACAATACTATGCCATTTTTATGAAAATACATACTTTGTGCTTTACAATTACTAATTAACTTATTTATGGAACATTTCTCCTAAACTACATGTTCTATTTCTCTTCTCATATTCATATCTGCCAATGAATGAAATTCCCTGCCCCTTGAATTTCTTAGATGAAGCTCAAAACTCTGACATGTCCTCCCTTAACAAAAAAAAAAAAAAAAAAAAAAAAAAAAAACTTTGTGAAAAAAAATTAACCATCTCCTTCATTACTTTCTCAACCAGTTATTAAAAATAAAGCAATCCTGTGGCTAATGTTTGCAGATGACCTAGTAGTTGGGTTCATATCAAGTGGAGGATTGAGAAGATCAATCGAGGCAGCCAATTCCTATTGCAATAAATGGGGATTGAAAATGAATGAAAACACAACAAAGATTATGGTCTTCAAAAAATGATACAGGTTGCCTAAGGACAAGAAATGGGAGGTTAATATAAGGGAAATAGGGTTAGTAAGGAGATTTGATTATTTGGGGACACGGTTGAGCTCAGATGGTAGCTGGAAAGAACAAAAAAAGATGTCTGTGGCAAAAGGCAAAATGGCCATGAGGGTGATAAGATCATGCCACAGTAAACTGCCAGTTATAAATGTCAAATGGTTGGAGAGGATTTATACAGCAATAGTAGAAAATAGAATGTTACATGGATCAGAGGTTTGGGGAGTATATGAGGCTTGGAGAGAGACTGATAGAGTGCATAGATCCTTTTTAAATATATACTGGGATTACCGATAGCATCACCTAATGGGGCAACACAATTGGAACTGGGCAGGCGTTCTACTAAAATTAAACTCTTGTCAAGGCAATGAAATATTTATACAGAATCACAAACTTGGAAGATGGCAAAATTATTAAAGAATGTTTTCATATTCAAAAGAGAAGTAACTGGAGTGGGTCTTGGGCGCATAAAATGAACGACGTGTTGAAGCAGATAGGTATGGGTCATTCTTGGATAAATGCAGAGTATGGGTATAGAGGCTTCTGGAAAGAAGTTAAGCTAAGATTAGAAGATATTGACAGACAAGATATTTGCGCCAATACAAGTGACAAAATCTCACTGAGATTGTATAGAGAAATAAAAACAACCTGGGGGAGGCAAGGATATATAGACATATGTAGTAAGTTAGGGCGAGAAGGTCTTGCTTGGGCGAGAACAGGAGTGAGAAACTTGAAAGGTATAGGTCAAGAGAGGGAGCTAGATAAATGTCCATTATGTGGAGAAGAGAATGTAGATTTCCATTGTATATTAAATTATAGTCAAACAAAGATATGGAGAGAGCAGGCTTGGCTACGTAAATGGAATAATTTGGGGGAGGGTGAAGTAGTAATTAGAAAAAATCTGTCAGTAAAAGGGGAAAATAACAGGAGAAATATAGGGAATTATTTAGGGAAAGTTAAAGAGAGATGGCTAAGAACAATTAAGAGAAAAATCTAGAGTGGGATAAGTGAAATGGCAAAATCTGTAAAAAGGAGTAAAGGGCCTCCAATACACAAAAGCCTAGGGTTAGGTGTATGGAGACCGAATTATTATTCAATGGTGGTCAACATGATAGGACATCCAGGATTTAGGAATATATAGCACATTTCAGTATGGATTTTATAATTGTAATCTTGATTTTGTATTTCCATTTGATGATGTAAAAGAAAGATGAGAAATAAATTACAAGTAAATTACAATTACAAATTACTTTCTCGAAAGCCATTAGCTTAAGTAACCGTATTCAAAATTACGAATGATTTGTGAACTGTAAACAAGATCTTTTTCTCCGTAAATAGTGAACAATCAGTCACCATTACTTACGTCCTTTATGCACTCTGTTAGTGTAGGAGCTGGGACCTTCCACGAACTTACTGACTCAAGTTGATGGTCGAAACGAATTGTTTCATTTTAAAGGAAAGTCGTAAAAAGCAGTAGGCGTAACTAACGTTTCAGAGGCCCCCGAGCCTCTTATGTTTTATAGCCTATTTGGCCATATTTGGCGTGGAATCTTAGTAGGAGATAGTCCATGTTGAACCTTTCCTTTCCGGCTGTAAATAATCGCGATAACATTTATTTTAACTGAAAAAGCGGACCGACGTGTGAAAATTACCTCTCAGTTATTAAACTTTCAGACAATTTGTTATCTTATCATTGAGTATTTCTTATTTGTTTGTGCATGCGAATGGACAGCGAGTTTACACAGAGTAAAGTGGAGAAAATGGGTTTTGGTTCACTTTAATTCCAGATAATATTAACTATATTTTAATTTCATACATTTATCTGAGTTTTCTTACTGTAATTCTGTAAATTCAACATTTTTGCATTGGGAACCTACACAAGAACAGTGTCCAAATATTCAATTGCACCTAATGATGTTTACCGAAAATCGACACAGCTGTAGTGCCTAATAATGGATACTCCTTTACTTTTTTCTGTTGTAGTTTCTTTTCTGTTTTCCTTCTTTAGTTTATCTACTAGGGCGACATTAAGCATTTTATGATATTAAACATATATTAGTTTTAACAAAGTTAAATGATCCCCATTTTCAAAATATTCTCCTAAATTAATAGGTACATTTTTGCATTCAATAAAACCGCTGCTTAAAGCAGTGACGTCACTTCTCCTGGGGTATTTAAGAAAACAAATTTTATAATGTTCCACTACTTACGTAAGTAGAAAAAATGATTCCGTGCGTTTTATCTTTAATTTTTAGAAGCAAAAAGCATTACATGACACGGAGCAGGACAGTATGTGGTGATAGGGGTTGATGATGATGATGATGATGATGATGATGATGATGATGATAGTTGGCACTACAGGCAATGTAGGCCCTTGACCTCCCTAACCATCCTCTTCCATGCTACTCGCTCCTCTGCTTTTCTTCTCCAGCCTTTAACCCCCAACTTTCTCAAGTCGTCTTCTACATCATCTACCCATCTTTCCCTGGGTCTTCCTCTTCTCTTTCTGCCATCCCGCTTTCTTATGAATATCTTCTTAACTACACTGGTTTCCGACATTCCTTGCACATGGCTAATCCACCTTATTCTTCCTTGTTTAATTTGCACTACTATATTTGGTTGTCCAAATAGGCACTGTAACTCCAAGTTAGTCGGCATTCTCCATCCGTCCAAGTCCCTTATCACTCCAAATATATTTCTCATAATCTTCCTTTCCCACCGTAATAAGCATTGTTCTTCTCTGATTGTCAACACCCAGCCTTCTGAACCATACATTATTAATGTTCTCAGTACTGTTGTATATATTTTAACTTAAGTATTCCTACTAACGTTCCTTGATTTAAACATATTCTGACAGACATAGAAATAGCTTTTACCACTTGCTATTCTTTCTTGAATTTCCACTGATGTTTTATTATCTACTGTTACTATAGGTCCCAGGTATTTAAAGTTTTCCACTCTTTGGTATTCTTTCTCATTAATTTAACTGTAGGTTCCCTTCTTCTTGCATCCCCATCATCTCCCATCTTCATATATTTGGTTTTACTAACGTTCACTACCAACCCTAGATATCAGGGCTGTATGTGGATGGTCCATAATGCTCATCTTTAGCCCAGCTAAATTTTCAGATATTAGTTTTGCTATGTAGGAAGATGCATAACGTAACACTGTTTTTCCTTTTGAGTATTTTTTAGAAATATTTTCAAAATGTTGTAACTATAGCCCATTTCAGAAAAAAAAGAAGAAAGAATGAAGGAAAGAAGGAAAGAAAGAAGGAAAGAAAGAAAGTGGGAGAGAGAAAATCAACAAACTTGTGCTTATCAGCATTGTAATTTCATTGGACTTTTGTAGATTTAAAGTCAACTGGCTGGCTCCGTAGCTCAGTCGGTAGAGTACTTGCCGCTGTACAAGCGGTACCGGCTTCGATTCCCGGCTGGGGATGGTGATTTTTTTCCAATCAAGGTAATTTCCTCTCTTCCCCAGAATCTGAAAATTTGAATGAGCGTGTGAATGTGCACGTGATCTAATGATTAAAATACAAAGTACAAGCAAATCAATGGATACGAGTTAACACCATCATATGTTCCAAAGGAGAATGGCCGCCGATATGATCAATGCAGTTTAAAGGCGGAACAAAAACAAAATTAATTGAATCGATTAACTTTCCTTTCTAGCATCGTAATCAATAATCATATGTAACATAAATTTATCATAGGTAATGATATTTTAAACCAAATTTGTAATGGTACCTTGGAATTTTTCCAGAGCTTTTGTGCACCAATTAATGCATTTTTTTTTAATTTAGTCATCCAGTGTTTAAATCTAATAGGAAGAAAAATGAAATGGGTGAAATGATGCTAAAATGAGCTAAGGGCCAAAGAGCTTGGAGCTACCAGACGCTCATCTTCCAAGATCAGGTAAAATCCCAGAAAAATTCGTATACAAATAAATTACGTTGACCCATATCCCAACTTGGGATCTCTTTAACTTGAGGCGGACGCTACCATCTACACTAATTAGGCGGGCATTTTGCTTCTGGATGGGATTCAGTTTATGTAGAATCCATCAAAACAAGGTTTACTAACGTCTGATTGTTGAAGTAAAATATTTTAAAAGATTCACACTAATACTCAATGTCATTTGATTAATTTTTACGTCAGTCTATCTTTTTCAAGCATTGCTGTAACAGTGGCAATGGTACAACATAAACAGCAGTTTTTGGGCGTTCTTCAGTAAATTCAGCACTAAGAAAAGCTCCATCACTTTTCAATTCACTCTACTTATGACATGTACTCACTAAATGTATTTTTAAGCCGAACTTTACATTGTTTAGTTGCTAAATAAGGTTCAAAATCATAAAAGTTCATTTCCTGAAATGTTCACTAGTGAGGTTCATTTTTTTGTGTGAACACAAAATCTTTAAATCATAACAAGCTATTAGAGATTCAGTGTTACTTTGGTGTCTCTTGTAATTCACCCGTTATATAAAATGAGAGGAATTTTCTGCTGAATGAACAGCATTTCACAGGACATTCGCAAAGAATTCAAATTATTTTTCATGCAAATATATTTAATATACTGTATTTTAATCAAATAAAAACTTTTAGAAGCAACAAAAAATAAACAATTCTGGAAAAATCTTCTTGTATCTCATCTGTAGAATACGCTGAAATTTCGTATCTATTAGACATGTGGTTTTCAGATTTCCATTCCATGTTGCGCGTCAAAGATGGCTTCATTTTGCCCAGAAGCCTCTTTATTAAACTTGAGGTTATTTTACGTTACATAAATTTTTGCTGGTCACAGCTGAACAATTAAAGACATAATACACAGAGTTTTTATGCTTTGATGAGGGGAAGGGGAGTTCGGTAGCCACAAAATTTGTATTTCCGGTGAAATGTTGTCTTTAAAAAATAAGGTAGAATACAATACTTCCTTTGTTTCAAGGGAAAGTGAAAGTAAAAGTAAAGGAAAAAGAATATTGTCATTTCAAATTTGCTCATCCATTCATTTGTTAGGCTTAAACTATCTCAGTTGCAGTGTCTTCATCCGATGTTCATTTAAGTTTTCATCAGAGGACACATTTTTCCAATAAGCACAGACACTCTGTGTTACAATAATGGGCAAAATGTATGTTGTCTAGAATGGAAAGAAGGAAATCGAGGATAAACCAGAGAGAATGTACTACGAAGACATTTGTGTCCAAAGAATTAAAGACGTGAAATACTTTTATTAGAGCTACATTTTGTAATATAACGAAGCCAATTTTTAATTTGTTTCCACATAGTTTTAAAAAAGAAGTAGTCGTGTTATTTTATTTAGATAATGAAAGACAAATTACTATATATAGGTACTTTTCATAAATGCTGTCTTTTATGATTGTCTTTTATGATTGATAGTACCGTAACTCAGAGAGTTGAATCTTAGTTGAAAAATTGCCATGATTGACAGTTCTCCGCTCTCTTTGCCAATTTGGTACGAATCTCAGGTGTTTTTTTTTTAAATAAAACTTCCCCACTTCGTTGCTAATTCCAGCCGGCTAGAAAGGACAATTAAAGAGTTGACATGGAACGGCATGTAAGTGCCAAAAAGTAATATTGTTCAAGAGATATAAAAAAACGTAATTGGGATACCAAAAATGCCTTATTTGTGTATTTTTCAGGTACAGTCAATGCTGTTTGGATGTACTGAACTATTATCATTAACAATGTTATCAAACATCTATGCGAAATATTGTTATCCACGACAACTTTGGAAGAACTTGTAGAGCTCATTATATTTTGGTTCCAAGTAATCCAGCGTCGTGGTAGTAGCGTGTCTGCCTCACGTTCAAGAGGTCCCAATTCCATTCATCGTCCGATATGACTTAATATTGGAGGACGTAAATTACAAAAATCACCAACAGATCGTTTTTCTCGGCATCACCGATACATATCACCTGTCATTCTTAAAGGCCAGTGTGTTCCTGAATTGTGCATATTTATCCTTCTTGAAAACAACATGATTCTCTCACTCTTCCAGTTTACTGAAAGTTTTCTTTGTTTTTATTTGTGGTAAGTCTCTTACTGGTACGAGTTGCAATCAAGTTATAACACCTCCTATTTTTTCAGGACTGGGAACAAATAGGAACTTCCATTTTTTTTTAATACACGTGGACTCTTTTTGAATGCGTGACAGAGATGGCAGCACTGTACAGTGCATAGAACTGCAGTGGCAGCGACGTGAGTTAGGACTTTTTTGATACTTAAAATGGCGACGTTTTCCTTGCAAGAACAGCATGTACTCATTCGTTTTCTCCATTTTCGTGGTGCGACACCTGTTGAAATTCATCGCCAGTTGAGTGAGGCATGTGATGATGGTACCTTGGATGTGTCTAATGTGCGTTCCTGGGTGTGACAGTTCAATGAAGGCAGAACTTCGTGTGACAACAAACCAAGACAGTCACGGCCTCGCACCAGCCGACCAGGCGACATGACCCAGGGAGTGGAGAACGTTGTTTTGGAGGATCATCGATTGAGCATTTTCAGACCTTCATACAGGATTGTGTACAGAGATCCCAGGGAAATGCCAGTTTTGGAGGCAATGTCTGCAACTGTGTTGGTTTGTTGTCACACGATGTTCTGCCTTCATTGAATTATCGCACCCAGGAACGCACATTAGGCACATCCATGGTACCATCAGCACATACCTCACTAAACTGTCGGTGAATTTCAATAGGCGTCATACCACGAAAATGGAGAAATCGAATGATTACACGCTGTACTTGCAATGAAACCGTCGCCATTTTAAGTATCAAAAACAGTCCTAACTCTCGTCGCTGCCACTGTACAGTGCTGCCATCTTTGTCACGCATTCACAAAGGCTCCACGTGTATTAAAAAGAAAAGAAGTCCCTATCTGGTCCCATTTTTGAAAAAAAAAAAAAATGCTGCTATAACTTAAACGTACCTCGTATTTTAACCCATGATTTGTTAGTGATCTGCAAGATATTCTGCTCATGAACACATCACAGATATGGACGATATCAAAGAAATATGATCTCTCCATTGTCACCACCGAAATGGATTTTGAAGTCGTGTGGTTCTCACTGCAGTCTGAAGTTCTATGAGTTGTAATGTCAACAACGTTTAGGTTTAGGGGTAGTGTGTAGTGTTTAACGCCCGTTTTTACTACATATGGCACCGCAGGCGGTGACACTGATGATACATGAAATGAAGATGGAGCACCGGTGGAATGAGATGGCGGGGGAAACCGGAGGTCCCGGAGAAAACCCGCCCCAGCGCCATGTTGTCCACCACAAATCTCACTTTGCGGCCGCCTGGGATCGAACCCGGGCCGTTTAGGTTTGAGCACTTGACTATGAACTAGGTAAAGCTGAGCTTGTCGGAAGGTTTGTATACTTCCTTTGCTTTCAGGGGATTATTTGGCATCGTAACTCCACACAATTCAACAGCAAAAATGTCCTAGTGGACTTAAAAACAGTTAATATAACTCAACATGCAGTGGCGACGCAGCGTTCCCGCCATTCACACAGAGTACAAAGTGGCATATGCATCCTTTTCCATGCCAACAATCTTGAAGTTACGTCCTATGTCATTTACCGGCACCAATAGGAACTACAATGAGCACTTAGATCTCTTTCCAGGCCTTTGTTAATGGAACATCGATTATTCTCCATGCATAAATGGAATTATGACAAATTTGGCACTTACAAATTTTTACTTGTCAACTCCTCACTTATCTCAACACTGATATATAACTCGTCATGTTAAGTAAGATGAATCTAACAACTGTATCAAAATATTGTTGAACATTTACATTTTTTGTCTTTCTAAGTGCTCAAGTTTTATTATTCAACTTCATATTGAAGCCACCCGACATGCTTGATTCGTTGGCCAAATATCTTGATCACACTTGAACTCTATGTGATCTTCGGAATTTATTGAAAAACAAAAGTGGTTATAAAAGTACTGTTAATGGCCCGTTCTCTGACATGCAGAGTAAGGTCATGGATGACGCTGCATTTAGGTTAATAGAGGTTATCTTTGACAGAAAAACAATCTCTGTAAGATTGTTAACGCTTATCAAAATATTAACGCTTATCTTCGTTATGGATCACAGATTGCACTTGCAGCTCAGCAGTAATTCGGATGTTTTATATCCACATTAAACACATCGAGCATCAAAAGCACGTTTGCCCATGAAGGTTTAAAAATAAGAGATATTTATACACATTTGTTGCTGAGCTGAAATTATAACTGAAATTCTGTTCATTTACAGATCTTGGTTTGAATCGTTCAGTTCTGTCACTAAATGTAGAACATATTTGTAATAAAATATCTGTAAATGCGAGCCTGTGTGTAATCCTGAAGTACATAACCCCAAAATGCATCGTCTTTCGTCTTTCTAATCCATTGTATTTTAGAGATGTAACAATGAAGACTTTAAGAAACTCCTCACATAAAATAAAAAATTGTGTTATGTTCTTTTACCTCTGAAAAACAAAAAGAAAGAAATACGGAGCTCATCAAATACATAATTGAGATAAACAAAGTTTATTGTAGCTTTAGACGTTACCGAGCTATTCCTTTTTGTTTTCCCTACCATGCACTTACATAGTAGACAGAGAAGGTCTATAGAAATATTACCGAAATACTGTATTGTGGTTTCCTGAATTTAAAAAGCTAGCATGTAAAATAAGCTGTGTTTGCACGAAATTTTAAATGCTGAATTTCGTACTTACGTCCAATATCTTCAAGGATGCCACACAAAATTTTCCTAGATAATCCATAAACTCCAAACTACCCTTTACATGAGGAATATTTGTAAACTATTGATTTGTTAAAAACATTTATGATAAAACAATATGTTTAATATATTTTCAGGATAAATAAGCTCTATCTCTTTATTTTATTTTTTACAATTTTTTGAGGGGAATAACATTTGAAAATATATTAAAATAATTAAGGATGTAATTAATATAGCAAAAATTATAAATAATAATGGTATTCAATCAAATAATAAAGTCATTGCAATAGAAGAAGAATTTAATCTAATATCTCTTTCCATCTGAATAATTTTCAGAAATTGGCAAATGGTATTAGATAGATCTGGTTAAGTATACAATTTATATCAAACCAAACTATTCAAATATTAGTTTTCAATTATTATAATTTTCTTAATTATTTTTGTTTTTTGTTTTGTAATTTTACGTCCTGAAACGTTAAGTCATGTCGGAATATGATTGGAATGGGTGAAATGATGCTCAAATGAGTCCAGGGTCCATTGAGCTTAGCGTTACACAACATTCGTCTTTCAGGATAAGGGAAACCCCGGAAAAACCCTAACCTTATCACCCTGACCAAGATTCGAACTCAGGACTCCTTGAACGTGAGGCAGACACGCTGCCACCGCGCTACCGAGGCGGGCGCTTTTCTCAAATGGAAAGTCGTCAGGTCCAAATATCTTAGTTCTCAACGGGCACTTAAACCCAACACACTCTTTGGGAAGTCATCCCTTCCTCTCCTGGTCAGGCAAAAAGAATGAAATTTCACATCATCACAGGGCGCTCACCTCTTAAATTTCTGAATATCGCTTAAGCTACTGTGTTGTTCTATTCTTATTGTACCTAAAAATGTATATCTCGTTTACAAGAAGTTCGTTGAATAATACGATTTTGTAAGAATACCACTTCCCATCTGTCCCTATCTGTTCCTTCTTTGAGGCACCGGAAGGGTTACAAAGTAAACAAGCAGTTCAACCAAGTTCACTGTGTATGATAGACTAGCAACTACTCTGTTCTTAACGCTGTAACTTGTTTAATAAATGACATTACATAGAATTAGTAAAGTGCCACGTTATATTACATTATCTGCCTAAAGCGTATCTTTGGTTCTGTGTTTTGATTTGGTAATCCTTAATGTAAAATGTTTGAAATTATTTTAGCGTGATAATCCATTCGACTGGTCTGTTCTTGAACTAAAAGTGAACAAATGAATGATAATTATAATTTATTTCGCATTGTACCTACGAGGGCTGTTCAAAAAAGAATGATCATACTTTTTTTTACGGTCATAATTTTTCGCACTAAAGTTTAATCTTATTATACTTTGTTAGCATAATGTGAAACAAACACGCCGTAGTAGTTTCATTATTGGTACAGCTGGTTCTCGCCTGTGAGAACCAGACAAGTGCAGACATGTTCAATATCGCCTACCGCTGCAAAGGACGTAACACGCGAGGAACAATATGCGGCTTTGAAATTCTGCTTTCGTCTCAACAAATCTTCAGTTGAAGCCTATACTATGTTACAGGAGACCTATGGAGAGTCTGCTCTTCTCTACAGCTCAGCTCGAAGGTGGTTTAAAATGTTTAAAGAGGGGAGACAATCAATTTCAAAGGAAGATGGACCCGGTGCTCCAGTTACTCCTCTTACGGAAGAAAACCTCAACATTGCTGCTGCCATTGTGAGAGAGGATCAATGAATTACCTTAAGATCACCTTCTGAAATACTTAACATTTCATTGGGTGCCACCCACATGTTGGTGACAGAAACATTACACATGAGACGTGTTTGTGCGCGATGGGTTCCCGAACAAAAGGACATTCGCGTGCAGTTAAAGTTGATATTAGAGGAAGATCAGGAGCTTCTTTCAAACTCAATCACTGCTGATGAAACTTGGCTACATCATTTTGATCCTGAGAGCAAACATCAAAGCTCATGTGAAAATCTCCATCACCGATCCCCCAAAAAAGCAAAAGTGGTTGCTTCTGTTGGGAAGGTGTGGTCATCTCATTCTTCGATATTCGTGGAATAGTTGATCAGCATGTTGTACCTGCACACACATCAGTAACTGGACAATACTACAGGGATGTACTGAAAACATTGCAAGTACATATCAGGCGCAAAAGATCACATTTCCGTGAAGCAGGCTGGATGCTGCACCACGATAATGCGCGGCCTAATATTGCCAATGTTGTTGCTGAATGTCTTGCAAAAATTAACGTGAAGTGCATCCCTCACCCTTCCAATAGTCCGGATATAGCCCCATGTGACTTTTTTCTATTCCCTAACTTGAAGAAACGCATTCGTGGGAGGCATTATCCATCATCAGAAGTGGCGGTGAAGGCTGCGGAGGCGATTTTGATGGATCTCTCAAAAATTGTTTCCAGCATGTCTTTGAAGACTGGCAGAACCACTGGGAAAAGTGCATCGTTTTCAGGGGAGACAATTTTGTGAAGGACCATCAAAATTATGAGGATGAGAAAAGGTACGTTGTCAAAAAATTGAGATCATTATTGAATTGCCTTCGTATATCAACTGCACATTATGTGATTTATGCGGAAAGAAAACGTGGAATGTAATACCGGTTAGTGCAGGACGAACTCCAATTCCTTAACTCAGCCTGAAAAATGCTATATCCGGGATTTGAAACACCGATCTCCCATTTTCCGTGCGGTTTGTTCTTAACTATTGAGCTGCCATGGCCAACGTGCCACTACTGATTGGCCTAAGAGTGTTTGGACTATTAAGTCCGGAAGGACTTAGTGTTGTAAGTCGCCAATAGGGTAGTATATGAGAATTTCTAGTGGTTTATCGGGGGAAATATGAGACACTTGGAGCATTTAATGTCATATTGGCATGCTCGGCATAGTAGCTTGATGGTTAAGAGCAGTCGGTTGGAGACCGAGAAATCCGAGGTTTAAACCTGGGCTATAGCATTGAATTCCTCAGTACGTCCACAACTTTCCCAACTTTGGCTTACACACGGCTGGTGTTAAAGAACAATTAATTCTCTCTAATTCCTTGATTCAGCACCCGTAAACTGCATAACTCAAGTTTACTTTGCCAAGAAAGACTAGTAATGAAAACTAAAACGTATTGTACTTCCACAACATAATTATGACGAGAGTTAATAAAACACATGAGTATCGATTTTAGAAATAAATATGTAAATTAGTGGAGAAAGGATAAACTTATGCGTTGACTCAAGAAGCAAGCATTTCAGACACACAAATTGAAATAAGGCGCCAGTCTGTCAGCCAAAAAACATTTGCTATGTTCGCCAGGAACGCCTATTATAATACAAACCTGGATTATAGGCTAACACTAAGGTTCTGCTGAATCATGCCTTATCTCGATGTCGCCTTAGTTCTCGTGGGAACATTTATGTTCAAAGTGATGGATTTATCACCAATAGAAAAATTGCATTTATGCTGAGAACATTCTATCCAGGAACAGGAGTAAACTAAAGTTCACGTGATGTTGAAGAAGGAACGTAAAAGTATATGGTCAGTTTGGAGAGACAACGGTGAGATCATTTGCGATTTGTAAGTCTACAGAGCCGGACATGTACGAGGATGGTCTGAAAAGTTTCCGACCTCAACATGAAGATGGCAGCACTCATAAATAAAAGCTAGTGAATTTTGTTGTCCACATGTTGATAGTTACTCACCAAAGTTTCTGCCATTTTGGACGCTCAGTTGTTATGTAACAGTCGCTTGAGTGAGTTGATGTGAGTGTTTTATGCAAATGGACAAAATCGAGTATCGAGCTGTCGTTAAATATTTGATTTTGAAAGCCAATATGCCTACGCAAATAAAAGATGAGTTGGATTCTGTGTATTGGAACTCTGCACCATCATTTACCACACGGAAATTTTGGACAGCTGAATTTAAACGTGGGCTTAAGAGCTTGGACGACGATGAACGTTCGGGACGTCCAAAAACTACAACTATCGACGACAACATCGCCAAAGTTCATCAAATGATACTAGACGACCACCGAATTAAAGTAAGAGACATGGCAGAGGCTATGAACATGCCAAAAGAACGTATTTGTCACATATTAAATCAACATTTAGACATGAGAAAGCTGACAGCGCGTTGGTTGCCGCGTTTGCTCACAGACCAAAAACGTGTTCGAATGAACATTTCCACCGCTCTGTTGGCGCAGTTTAGATGCAATAAATCCGAGTATTGGCGCCGATTAATTACTGTAGATGAAACATGGATGCACCATTATACGCCTGGAACAAAAATAGAGTCCGAACAGTGGACTGCAAAGGGGCAACTGGCTCCAAAAAAGTAAAAAACTGTTGTTTTTTTTTCGGCTGGGAAAGTGATGGCGACTGATTTGTGGGACAGTCATGGAGTTATTCTAACCGACTGTCTTCAAAAAGGAAAAACCATTACAGGAGCATACTATGCATCATTACAAGACAAGCTGAAGGCAGAACTTGCGAAAAAACGGCCACATTTGCAGAAAAAGAAAATCCTGTTTCACCAAGACAATGCACCGTCTCACACCCCACCGGTTGCAATGGCAAAAATCCAAGAATTAGGCTTTGAACTGCTTGACCATCAGCCTTACTAAACAGATCTAGCCCCAAGCGACTTCTTTTTGTTTCCTGATCAGAAAATTGCGCTCGGAGGACAGAGATTTTCGTCAAATGAAGAGGCAATCACCTTCGTGAACAATTACTTTGCAGAGAAAAACGTCGAGTACTATTTGGAAGGGTTACAGAGATGGGAGCATCGCTGGGAGAAGTGTGTAGAGTTACAAGGAGACTATGTTGAAAATAAAAATAAAATCTGAGAAAATGTCTTCTATGTTTATTAGGTCGAAAACTCTTCAGACCACCCTCGTAATTTGCTTGTTGAAGCTATGCAAAACCGGTGCGCATATTCACAAAGTATGAATATGTTATACTGACAACAAATGTCGGTAAGGAAGACTATCGCGAACAGCTCGTAAAATGCAGAACACGGATGTGGATATGTAGATGGTGCGTGTGGTCGGGATCGAACCGCGGGAGTAAGGTTACTGGAATAATAGAAAGTGTTTGTGATTAAAGCTATCCAGCCATAAACGCCTTCTTAAAACCGCATAGGAACATGCCCAGAGAGATAGAGAGAGAGAGAGAGAGAGAGAGAGAGAGAGAGAGAGAGAGAGAGAGAGAGAGAGAGAGAGAGAGAGAGAGAGAGAGAGAGAGAGAGAGAGGAGAGGGAGGGAGGGAGGGAGGAAGTGAGAGACTATCACACCCAGATACTTCCTCTACTTATTTTCCAATCCTACATGTGATAAAAATCTCGTCACAAAACGCAGTGCTACTAAATTTAATCGGATAGTCATTTATTTTAACATTTAAGGTACAATATCCGTGCATAAATCATTTTGCTCTCATGGAACTTGGACAGTAATGTTTACTCATTAACAGAAGCGGTATTTAGTGCTACAGATAATAGGTTTACTACAAACAGGGACCTTAATAAGTTGGTCTTTATTTCTAATCGTTAACGCATCGTAAAGATGCATCTCCCACCGAAGTGTGTAATAAAATATAATATAACGAGAAGACTTATTATTCATACAGTCCCATACTTCTTCAGAATTATTGTCCTTTGTTGAAAGTATGAATTTTAGCTTTTAAATATCTGTATTTCTCAATTTTTACTGCGATTACACAAGTACTAAGTACTTAACCTGGATGGTTCACTTGGTTAGTCTCCCGGACTGCAAAACCCATGGTTGCGGGTTTGAATGTGTTTATATACGACAGTTCCTTTAAGCAGATTTACTGGCCAGTGTGAAAGAACAATTAATTTCCAACAAAATATTTGTTTATATAATAATTTCATCTCTATATCCCATCATAATATAGAACTGGTAAGTACAAAATCTAAACATAGTGCTCGCCTCAGTGGCGTGGTGGTAGTATATCTGTCTCACGTTCACGAGGTCGCGAGTTCGATTCTCGGTCCGGGTGAGTTACCTGGATAAGGTTTTTCCCGGGGTTTCCTTATCCTGAAAGACGAATGTTGGGTAACTCTAAGCTCTATGGACCCTGGGATCATTTGAGTATCATTTCACCCATCCATTCATTGTTCGATATGATTTAACGTTGGAGGACGTAAACTACAAGGGGAAAAAAAACATAGTGCACGGTATGTTTATATGCTTTTGTTTTTCAATGTGTATTTAATCGTTTCACGCAAGTGAATAACTTGTAAACGCTGTTTTAATTCTGATTCTTCTCCAGAAGCATAATTTAATATCGTTTAAATGGAACATTTTCAATTCCTGGAATGTGATTGTTTTTGTGCCAAGCAATAAAATTACCGAATGCATCGCTGGGTATATTTCTCTAAAGCAAGGACCATTTCATTGGATTTCACTGAGGTCCACTTTCTTAATACTAAATGAGGGTAAAGTCCAGATGCACTAAACATAAAAAGCTATTAAATGGAGATCTAATTCGGGGATAGTAAATTGAGTCCATTGTTTACGTTTTATGTGGTAACTTGGGTCCCAAGCATTTTAATCCATGCGATAAATTGAGTCCGCTTTGGTTGACTTTAAATGCGTATGTTCAGTTACGTAGTGGAGAAAAAAGAAAAGAAAAAAAAAAAAAACACTGGAAAAAGAAACATTTTTGAGGGAGCAGATAGTAAAGTTAATTAATAAGGACGTACTGAGAATTGACGTTGTGAAAAGTGTTTCTTTTAAATTTTTAACTGTGTGACAAAACTACTTCAAGTTACAAAGTAGTTGTGCTAAAATTTATGTTTTAAGATGAGATAACTGAGTGCTAGTTACAAATTGATACAAGCAATTTCTATAAGGCATATAGAAATTTGTGAAAGCAATTGAATATCTAAATTTTCTCATAGCTATCTTCAAGCAATTTAGAATCAAGATCAAATCCGTTTTAAGGAAAGGAAAGTTTGGAAGAAATAGCACAGGCACATTTTAAATGGATAAAAATTATGTAAAGAAGACTTACTAAAAATCAGTTTTCAGATTTTTCATGTTTTGAAAAAAAAAATGTATTTAAATGTGCAGAAAACCAAAAAATGTAATGTAGTCCTTAGCCCGAGGATTTTTATATTATAAATTATTTTATGTTATAAATCTTTTATAAGATATTATTAATATCGTATAATATTAATTCTCTGGCATTCATAGATGGGAGTCTGCTATCCTTTTACACATACACACATGTTCACTCTCACACACAAATACGCAAACATAGTAGAGAAATTAAAAATCTTAACTCCTTTACATATTCTTTGGGAAAGAGAGAAACATTTTAACTTATATTTTAAGAGAAATTTTGCTGTAAAATTGGTAGCTCAACTATAATTTAAGCTCCGTTTATATAAGAAATTTTACTACATCTTCTTTATAAAAATATCTGATCACTTTTTCTCTATTTTTCTAAGAAACAGGCTCATTAAGTGAATGCTATTTTCTAAAATAAATAACCGGTTTTCTCAGAAACTACGAAAGACAGTTGAATGTAATTTTGACACATCAAAAATGCTATAATTGAACAATGCTGGTGTTAATAAGATCGTTGTTGATACATTTTAAACAAGTGTGAAATTAAAAAAAAAAAAACATTATTTGTGTTTTAATAATATTGTATAACAATAGTTCACGAAACTTTTAGTTACTACATTCTCTAAAAAATGTGTGTATGAAGTTCTAAATAATTGACAAGATAGTGGATGATGAGTTTATCAAATTTAAGATTGGTGCGTTAGAACTTTTAATCCTTTCTTAAAATAATTCTGAAACGTAAAGTTTTTACGCAATTCACTAAATACCGGAAGATGGAGTTGGCATTCATTTGCTGATGTGTGTTATATGGAGAAGGACGTTGTTTCAGATATTGACTGCAAGTGCCCTACATTCTAGTCACTAAAATAATCAACATTATCTATCCGTTTTGATATCTAAGTACCACAATGTTGGTTAGATAAGTGCCAAAATACTACCTTATCTCATTCTAACGGAAACTAGCGCTAACTGCCTCGTGTCAGAAAAGCCGAAATAGGACTGGCGCAATAGAACGAGAGTATCTAGCGATGGCGACGCCTAGACTAAATAGTACCAGCAAAATGCCGCACAGAGGGCACTGAATGCATGTTTCCAGCGCCCGTATCACTCCTACACTTACTTGTTGGCAAGGACCCACTTTGTACACAGCGTATTCATGCGATTTTTAAAAATATTGGCCATTCATTCTCGCACACGTAATAACGGTGATTTAGAACTTCCTTTGTACAAGGTCGTGCAAGCTTCTTGAAAAGGGAAAACGGCGACAAACAGTCGTTCCACTACGCCTATCTCTACACGGTTCTAATGCAAATTAGATACTAACTTTAGGTAGGTTAGTGAAAAAAGCTCAAGATGGAGCTAAAAGCTACAAATTTGAATATAGCTGCATGCATATACCGAATAATGTCTTGTTACTTTTGGTAGAATTTTAATTTATATTAATGTGGGAAAAGCAGCAATAAAGAGAAGGAGAAGCATTTTCAAAGAATCTTTCCTGAATATTTTTAACGATTATACTAACAAACATCTCTAGTTGCTGCTACCACCGTCATCGCCACGCACTCCACCACCACCAGGTACCTCTGTGTGGTTTATTGTACCTAAGAACCAAGTGGGTCATCTCCTGGAGGAAGGATGAGGTGAGAGAAGACAGAGCGGTGATCCAACACGACAGTGCAGAGGGCAGTCACTACTAAGGGTGGTATTGGAGCTCTTTTTGTTTTATGACCTTCATGATCATAGTAAAGGATAATGGACTCTTTCATTGATACTGAAATGTAGAATTGCATAATGGAGGGCAGGGGCATAGAATTTCCAGGATCAATCGGATATAGAGGTGAGAGAGCAAGGTCACCGGACCTTCAGGCTGTGACTGTCAAGTATCAGTGGTAGGGAATCCGGTGAGATGCGAGAAAATCTAATGAAACAAAAGCAAAAGGGACAAATTTTGAAAATAAAAAGGAAAGAATTGAAAATATATATAATTTCATAGAATGTCCTCTCATTGAACGATTATATCCCACTTAAGACAGGGTTTTCTTCAGAAGGTATTATGAAAATGATACCAGGAGGCTGGAATTTATGTAACCTCGAGCAAGGTAAGGATAATTAAAAAAAAAAAGGAAAAACTAAATGTTCTGAAGAATCCGAAACGTGTAAACAACAAAATTAATTACTTTTTACAGAAAATAGAAAAAGGATTGGAAGTCGGTGGAAAGTCATTAAATGAATTACAAACACAGGAAGAAAATAAAAAATGCAAATAGTGTGCTAGGTGGTGGCATGTCAAAATATTTTTTCCTTTATTTTACATACTCCAAGGTTACAAGTTGGACAATGAATGAAATGGGTGACATGATGCTTAAATAATCACAGGGTCCATAGGGTTTAGAGTTACCCGATATTCATCTATGAGGATAAGGGAAACCCCCAGGAAAAAGTTATCCAGGTAAATCACTCTGGGCTAGATTCGAATTCGGGATATCTTGAATCTGAGGCAGATACGCTACACGTCAGAATGTCTGTCCAGTAAACTTAATATCTGAATTATCTACTAGTGGAGATCATAAAGACGTCGAACTAAGTAACGCTAAGAAAAAAGGGAATGAATTCTTAGACTATAGGTATGCAGTGAAAGGAAAGAGAAAGGGAAATAAGTGAAGTAGACAATGAATTAAAAGACATTTAAAAAACTTTAAGTTAAACGACAAAAGAAACAATGGTCGATGACTTCGAGATTAGAAAAACGAAAGATATTTCTACTTACAGACACAGGAGATGGAGGTATGTCAAGTTCACACAAAGCTAACACGATAATAAAACTATTGAAGGTCTCTAACATTACTAGGAAAAAGGAAGAAACCTCACGTGTAGGTACAAATAAATTAACTGAGCGGAATACTTCGATAGATGAAATAATGTTGAAACACCAGTCTATATTAACAAAGAAAGACAAAGTATTACTCAGCAAAATGACATGGAAGAAGTTAAGAAAATGGCAAAAATGAAAATATATAATAATCGTATTAAAGCCCACGAGAGAGAGAGAGAGAGAGAGAGAGAGAGAGAGAGAGAGAGAGAGAGAGAGAGAGAGAATATATATATGCAGAGATTAAAAAGTAAAACAGCCAGAAACATAGGTACAAATAGAATTAAAGGCAAGTAGTACAAATGGTAGGCAAGCAATGATACTTAATGAATATAACATTAGATAACATTGCAAATTTCTTTATGAAGGCAACAAACCAATCAGCTATGATTTTAGATGTAGATGAAACTATGCAGAAAGGTGAAATAAAAATTGCTTTAAAATTACGAATTAATTATAAATGAAGAAATGTTGAAGCTGCACTTCGCATAAAAGACAAATGACAAAGAGTAAAATATGCATTTGTAATTACCATAAAGAAGTGGAAAAAACTTTTATAAAAAGGAGAAAAATATAAAATATATAGAATGAAAAGTAAAGCACTGAGTTCGTTGAAATGATGCTATACATACATGCAACACATGGCAACAAATTAATAAAATGAGCAGGTGGGGAATATGTGCCATAATTGTGCTGAAATAGGCCATACGTTAAAGAATGCAAAACTACGACGAAATATTACTTTTATAATCAAATGAGCATATGGCAGAATGGATACGATGTTTCGAATTTTAAATATTTATACAAACTCAGGGACGGAACGAAGGAAAGGTGTTTACGAATTAAATAAGAAATTAATACAAGTAAATACTGACATAAGTAAACATGCCATGGATATTTTTCTGGATAAACCAGTTACAGTAGAATAAAAACTTTGTCGTGGTTGGATAACTGATGTAAGTTGGCATGCTGTCATCCATCACCAAATGACTTGAAAGTTGAAAAAAGTTATATTACAATTTTGTTCTTGTTATGTAATACAAACAATGAGGAGGAATTACAGTGATGTTTAAACTAAGTACGGGACTATAAAAAAGCAATATTTGCTGGCGATTGCAATCCAAAGGCTCTCTGTTGGTGATGGATGATAAAATACAAGAAAGGTAATTTAGTGGCTGAGTGCATTAGTGAAATCGATTATACTGTCTTAAATGATAGGAGAACACAAACATAATGATAAATGTTTTATCCTCTTATATGTATTACAATATGTTCAAAAGAGATGCAAAGAATAGTTAGTAAATGACGTGAGTTGATAAAGAAAATTTAAATTACTACAGGAACACATATATTGAGTTGCAAGAACAAAACCTTAAACTGATCTAAGGAATAAACAGACAAAGAAAAGAGTGCACATATAAAACTAAAACAAGGATTTATTGCTCCAAAGGAAGGACAGCTTAAAACTTGCAAAATGATGCAAAGCGCATATAAGTACGCACCTAGAAATATGGTGGCAGGAAGTTGCAAGTAGCGTATTAGTGGAGTTATGGTATCGAGCAGTTAAGAAGCATGAGTTCTGATACAAGAAGGAAGCTGAAAACAGTAAAGCGAGAAAAGAATATAAACAAGCCTGAAATACAAGAAATACAAGGACAGTATTGTGAGAACAGTAAGAAAGGACCAACTGAGTCACCGAGATCAAAAGCAAATATGGTGACATATTTATACTGATGCACACTGTTTAATTGCTATGAAATTGCTGCAGGATAACTACCATGTCCTACAGCTTTCAGGTTCAGTATGAGAAAGTTCATATAAAAATAAAATAGATCTTAATGCAGGAGACATTGGATACACGAAGACACCTGACCGAATTAAGCGGCTCGAAAAAGATGGCTTTGGGAAGAATGGAGAGCAAAAATAAGTCCAAAGGAAAGAAAGAAGGAACAGGAAGAAGAGAAAGAGCCAAATAAAATCCTATTTATTGCACACTTTGATTAATTTTAAATTTAAAGGAGACGAAATTCTGTCCCTGTTCCTTTTCTATCTTTCTTACCGACGTAATGCAGAGTTCCCCTTGGTCAATGCAAGCGACAATAGGCCCGTAAACTTGAAATGATTAAAGGGAATTGTACTTTTCAGTGTAGGCAGAATGCAAAACACGTAGCAGACGCTTAAAACTGCTACCCACAGCAATTGGGCTAAGAGATGCTCTCAGGAAATATGCACAGATTGAAGTCCATATTAGTCAGTCTAGAAAGTCAGTAGTGGGAAGTAGTCAAACACAGCAAATGTACATCGTATATTTCTGTATCTTTTAAAATAACTGCTTACCTGAATATATATTCTAATGGTTCCATATCTCTTGAAATTTATGTCTTCATACATATTAAAAAGTTATTTTTGGTGTGAAGGTTTATATGCACGTAGTTGAGAATCCGATCTGCAAATAAATGATTTTACTCTCGTAAATTGCGATAAAAGCATTATGTTATTTAATAGTGCTAAAGATATAAATAAGTTTTTTAGAAATAGTATAACCGAAGTCATTTAATTTGAATCATAAAATTAATGTACCGTTTTTATAAAAAATGAAAATACTTGTTAAACTTAGTATATATGTGTAATCGTAATTTTAGTAAAACACTGAAGCAAAGAAAATGAATGTTATTTCATTTGTGCGAACTAAAGAATAAGAAATATAAGAAGAAAGAATGTTGTGTTTTAATGTTGAAAGCTTTATATTACTTTTTTCTCTCTAAATTTCGAGGTATTCCATTTTATCCTTTTAACAACTGTCCACCAGGGATAAAACATATCAAACTCTATGTGCGTGTTTTAAGTTTTGTTAAATGTTATATTAAACAATATGGCTCAGGCGGTTTCGTCTGTAGCCCGCATTCGGGAGGCCCGGGTTCGATTCCCGTGGCCGACCTACCTGATTCATGAATTTTTCGGGGGTGTTCCCGGGTCCTGTTCCTCCATTTCATCTCCATTAACATTTCATATTATTTCTCATCTGGTGGTCTCTTTCATGGTAGAAGTGTCGGCGGGTGTCTCGGTGGTGCATGGCAGGATGATATGTTCTGAGGAAAACTCAGAAGGTCGGTTGATGGTCTCCACTCCTCTGCTGGGGCCATTTCGGGACCGCCAGCCAGGGTCCTTTGGGGCTCGGATTGCCTGCCTGGGACCATTAGGGCTCGTTATACCGTCCCGCTGCAGGGAAGCGGGTTCGTTGTCCTGGCCTGTCGGGGAAGGTCTCTATCCAAGTAAACTGTAGGGATCCTGCCCTCTGTACTGTCGTGGCTCCTTGGGTAGGCCGCCTTCTGTCTCCTTCGCCTCATCCTTCCTCCCGGGGGTGCCCCCACTTGGGGGCATAGGAACAATGGACCCAGCATGGTGGCATCGTACCGAATGCCCTCCGTAACGAAATCCCAATCCCAATCTATTAAACAAATAATGTTAATTATGGATAACTTATTATTTCAAGAGAAAGTAGGGCAAAATATTGGACACTATAGGACATTACGAAACCGGTTTTACAAATTGGAATACAGAAGAATGGCTATTGAATTATATCTGTTAAGTATATTTCATTTTAACAAAAATATTTTTACGTTTATTAAGCCTTTTTTTATGAGCATAACCACAAGTCTACTTAGAAACTTAGCAAGAAGTCAACTTAATAATAAGATTCAATAAATGCTTTATGCTTCTCATCATTTTACGTGTGGTACTTTTGGTTTATGAAGTTGGTCATACTTCAGATGCTATAAGTTTCGATAAATACCTCTATAGGCTTCAGTGAAAATAAAATTGTCTTTAGGTTCTTTGCTTATTGAAATATCTAAAATGTCCCAGTGTTCGTTGCTTGAAGATTTTAATAATGAATAGTATTTTATATGTTCTAAAAGAACCTCTGAAAAACTATAAAGAGCTTATCAGTTATGAGACGTTCAAAATCATAACAGAATTAGAACTATGAATTTTTTGCAGCGCTTTCGACAATTAAAAAAAATGTACTGGTTTTGAACAATATTTTGAAAGTACTGCCCTAATTGGTGGGATAGTAATGCTTAAAAATAAAAACAAATGGTTGTTAAACTAATTTAACAAGGGTAAAAGATAACATTGGTAAATGAATACAAATGTTGTTTAAAGATTAATTAAATGGAGAAGGGACATTAAGGAGTACCTAAAATGTTATACAGAACAGTATTTAAGCGTAAGTTACGTAGATATGTGTTGAAATTTATTAAGTCCAGTTTATATTTCATTGAAAAATGTAGGTTTTGGAGAAAAATATGTATAAGCTTTTTCTTTAAATTTAAAAAAAAAAAAACATGAAAATGTAAATATTGATCCTATGACTGCAATAGGAAATAGAGAAATTATTGATCGAAATTTGTTAGCTTATAACGACGTATTAAATTAACAAATGGTTTTTACAAGAAAGCACTTGCTGAATAACATATACAAGTATAAGGAAAATGAGGAGCTCATATAAGACATCGATCCTGGTCAAGAGAAGGAACATTCCGTCTGGGGGATGTGATGCTGGCCCTATCACCTCCCCCCGTGTCGCTGAATGATGGTTCACCTCTACCGCTATAATGGACTGGGCAGCCCTAACCCCGTCAGGGATAAAGGATTATTATTACCATTCTTATCATAGTGCCTGATATGAGTAATTGAAGGTTTATATGCTACATATATACCAATAATAATAGTGACATGTAAATTAAAATAAATCAAGATGTTAACAAGGCTGCCGAATATCCCAAGCATTGTTTAGTATATATACGAGACATCGACGATGTCATAAGACAATTGCAAGAACACTTAAATGTAACTTTTAAAATAAAAACAAGGCCTTAAGCACCGTACTGTTTGCAGAAGATCAAGTAATATTTAGCAATACAAACAGCAGTCCATAAATTAGAAGGAATAATCAGCAATTACAACAGGAGAATTTCAGAGACAAAACAAAAATAATGCGTTCCAATAGACAAACCCCTTAAGATGTAAAATAGTAATAAATAATAAAATAATATATTAGGTACCTGTGGTTTAACCTATCCCACTGCTAAAAGAATGATATTAATAAAAAAATAAGCAGATTCTATAGCATGTGTGAAACAATAAGAACATTGAGGAATAAAAGTTATAAATAACTCAATTAAAGTTCTGTAACATTATGGCAGTTCCTATATTAACTTATGCCTGTGAGATCAGATAGAAGAAAGGTAGAATCAACTGAAATAAAATTCTTACGTTCTCTATCGGGAAACATAATGAGGACATTAGAACAGAGCTAAACTAATCCAACTTAAACAACAGAATAAATCAAATAAGAAAGAACTGATTATAACATAGAGAAAGGATCACCAAAATTGATTACCACAGGTATTTATCAACCTAAATATAGATGAAGAGTTGCAATTCTATAGACCAGATAGGTAGACTCGATCTCTTCATGTGGAAACAGGTTAAAGCCTTAAATCCGTAAAGTAGAAGAAGTTACTATACTGCTTGCAGCGGGAGAATAAAGTAAATGTAAACAAAACCACGTGATCGTTGATCGTAGTGCGCCTTCTTCACAATTTCCATGATGTCTCCGCCGTGTAAATAGTCCCTTGGAAAAGTACTGCTACTGAGATGTGGAGTCTTGAGTTCGTTCTGCTAAAGCGTACAGCAAGTGCGTACTAAACATATTTCAAGTGAGTTTGTAATTAAAGTAAATCATACTGCGCGCGTATATTGAAGCTGACAGGCGTATTCAGTAGTGAATCATGTGAACTGGCGGGTAAATGCGCGCGGAAAGCCTTTACGAAGTGGTGAAAAGATAATAATATTGAACGTATATAACAAGTTCAGTGAGAAATTTCCAGAACTTACTATCGATGAAGTGGTGAAGTTAACATCTAAGTTTACCGGTGTGTCGGTTTCCATCATTTATAGCGCAATTCAAGTCAAGATGAGACCACGTGCCAGCTCAGTGTTGCATGTTGTCTGTGAGGTCAGCCTTCCGTCGAAAAGTTCATCAATTCCCAAAATTACAACCGAATAGCGCTGTTGTGATGGACAGTGCCCCCTACCACAGTGTGTGGTTACAGCGCATACCAAACTACAAGTGACATCATAACATGGCTACAGAGTAAAAATATAATTTTCCACGAGGGTCATTTTAAGGCGAAATTGCTGGCAATGGTCAAGTCTTGTGCTAAAGAGCATGAAAAATATGTACATAAGTAGCAGTTAATTTTCATGGATATTAATAGTGTGCTGCGTGATACTTAGCTCGAAAAATGTGCATTTAATGTCGACAATTTATATTAATTTTGTACTTAGCGAAGCGATTAAGTTGTTGGCTTGAATATATACGTGTGTTTTGTAATATAATAATAACATAATAATATAATATAATTTATTATTATTATTATTATTATTATTATTATTATTATTATTATTATTATTATTATTATTATTATTATTATTATTATTATTATTATTATTATTATTATTATTATTATTATTATTATTATTATTATTATTATTATTATTATTATTATTATTATTATTATTATTATTATTATTATTATTATTATTATTATTATTATTATTATTATTATTATTATTATTATTATTATTATTATTATTATTATTATTATTATTATTATTATTATTATTATTATTATTATTATTATTATTATTATTATTATTATTATTATTATTATTATTATTATTATTATTATTATTATTATTATTATTATTATTATTATTATTATTATTATTATTATTATTATTATTATTATTATTATTATTATTATTATTATTATTATTATTATTATTATTATTATTATTATTATTATTATTATTATTATTATTATTATTATTATTATTATTATTATTATTATTATTATTATTATTATTATTATTATTATTATTATTATTATTATTATTATTATTATTATTATTATTATTATTATTATTATTATTATTATTATTATTATTATTATTATTATTATTATTATTATTATTATTATTATTATTATTATTATTATTATTATTATTATTATTATTATTATTATTATTATTATTATTATTATTATTATTATTATTATTATTATTATTATTATTATTATTATTATTATTATTATTATTATTATTATTATTATTATTATTATTATTATTATTATTATTATTATTATTATTATTATTATTATTATTATTATTATTATTATTATTATTATTATTATTATTATTATTATTATTATTATTATTATTATTATTATTATTATTATTATTATTATTATTATTATTATTATTATTATTATTATTATTATTGCTTGAAGAAAATAATGGATTACTTTGTTTCACTTTCCACTTGGCCACAAAGGATTCCCCGCAGAGCTGAAGGAAAACCCGATTTTGCCACAGGCCGGATGACCAACCCAAATCTCATATTCCAGACTTAAGTCGGAAATCCTTGTGGTTTATTTTAGACGAAATTGAGCAGGATGTCATCATATGATAGAGTTAGATTCTGAAAGGTTGTGAGCATTAGTCACCGATTTGATCATAAAATGTTCCCCATACCACTCCAGAGTTTTGTATTCTTAAGTTCTTATATAAATCGTTAAAAATGTATTAAATTGCGCTTTCACTTGCTATTTTTATATTTCACAAAGAACATTTCTATTTTCCTCTTCAGGGACTATATATAACAAACCAGGATTTCTTTAAGTAAAGTTAGGATTTTATAAATTTATTTGTTTTTTGGCAATATTTATTTTTGATTTGCATTAGATATAAGAAACTATACATCAGGTATAAAATAAAATCTTAGACTTAGACACAGTCCGGCAATTCAAAGGATTTTGTATAACGTTATGCATTTTGTGCTTCACATAATGTTGAAAGATTAACTACTTCACTTCCTCAGGAGTTATCTTATTGAAGAATGTTAACGGATTATTTACTTCATCTAAAACTATGATCTTTCCAACCCATTTAAAATAGTGTGAGTGAGGCTCACATTCAGCTGCGGTTTGCTCACTCTGAACTAGGGATTTGGGCAGTCCATGCATGCTTCCAGGTTTCGTGCCCTATTGCAGTGCCAGTCAAATGGCGCGGTGCTTGCTAAAAGAAAAGGCACTAGAGGACTGTATGGTCGATGTATCATTTATCGCCCTCTATTGACAACTCCACCGTGGGACTGTTAAGGACCTCCCTGCGTCTTTGTGGCCGTGGTCCTTATTTCATTGTTTCAGCCTAACCTGGTCACAGTAGATATATTTAGGCCAAGAGTTCTGTTGTATAACTTCTACCTGTACCACTTTCCTATGCAAACTGTTTCTTAGAATAAACTCAATACATTTCGCAAGCAGACAAATATTTAACCAAGTTATTAAAAGTTTCACTTCCTCCATTACCGATACGATAGTAAGCAGATAAAGAGTATTGTAGTCCACCCCAAAAATACTCGGATTTCATTGGAAATCATATTTTGAGACTCCTAAATCCATATAAAGACATTTTTGGAATGAGGTCCATGTGTGAGAGGGTGTGCAAGTGTATGTGTCTGCGAAATCATAATTGAAAAACGAAAACTCAGTTTAATATCAAAATTGCTGATTAAATTCATTATCTTTGAAGAATACGGCACGAAGATTTTCAAAAAATTCCACACTGTAGCCTAACAGAGAATACCTTCCAAAACGTTTATTTTACATAAGTGGTTATAACACTTTTTTTTTTTTCAAATATATGTTTGAGATATTTTTGTATGAAAATGAAATAATACTCAAGTCATTAAATATTTAGTGGCATAATTGAATTAACAACAAATAAAACATTTTTGAAGCAGTCAAATTATTGATTTTTTTTGTTATAGTTTTCGTCCTCTAACGTTAAGCCATAATGGGTAGAATGATGAATGAATTGGGTAAAATGATGTCCGAATGATTCCAGTGACCATGGAGCTTAGTGTTACTGGACATTCATCTTGAAGGATTGGGAAAACCCCGGAAAAAACCTTATACAGGTAACTCAGCCTTACCGAGATTCGAACTCGGGACCGCTTGAACATGAGGCAGACACGCTACCATCTACGCTACCGAAAGCGGACTATTATTGCAGTAAGCTTCTCCAAAATGAAAAACTTGCCTCCACACATCAGGGAGTCAAAGGATGCCAACTACAGCGTCCTGTCCTTATACGAGATACGTCCAGAAAGTAAGTTCTGTTTCGTAATAAAATTCAATTGTGTACAGATACAGAAAAATTATTTATTGTACAAAATTCTACAACTCTTAAACTACTTTTCCACATACCTGCCGAAATTTTTCAGGCATTTGTCATAGCAAGGCCCAAGTTTTTGTGTACCTTCTTCATAGTCTGTGTCTTCTACCAGTTGGAAACATTTCCTTTCAGCTCTTCGTCATTGTTGAAGTTTTCACTGCCAAGGAAAGATTTGAGATGCAAAAATAGATGAAAGTCGCTAGGAGCGAGGTCAGGGTTGTACGGGAGGTGGTCAAACATGTCCCAATCCCTGTAGGGTGTTTTTCGTCGCATTTGCAGTGTGTAGTCGTGCGTCGTCATGAAGAAACACAACACCTTTTGTCATCGTAAGTTTGCCGATAAATTTCAATTGGTTTCACTTTCCTAGCACTCAGAAAACGAATCACAGATCTGAATTCACAAGCGGCGGGATTTTCAATTAACACCGACATTGTAAACAAGCACAACAAAATGAAACGAAATGTGTAGTATTTAACGCCCGCTTTTACTACAAACGGCACCGCAGGCGATGACACTGATGATATATGAGATGAAGATGGAGCAACGGTGGAATGAGATGGCGGGGGAAACCGGAGATCCCAGAGAAAACCCGCCCCAGCGCTGTGTTTTTCACCACAAATCTCACTTTGCGGTCACATGAGATCGAACCCGGGCCGCCTTGGTGAGAGCCAAGCGGTCTAACCACTGAGCCACGGCGCGGCCTAAGCACAACAAAGCGTACGTGACTGACAGCGATCTCACAATGGCGCACGTTTCTTCTCCTCGATGCAGAGCATCAACCGCATGTGCAGAACTGCGATCGCAGCGCTGCAGCGGAGATAAATTGAAACAGAACTTACTTTATGGACGCCATTGTATTTGAACAGACTGCCCTACTGCTGCTATAATTGCCGCCTGTTTTATTCTAAAACCAACTTCTCTAAGTGGTAATTCCATTTTATCCAAAAATTCGAAATCACTTTCTCATATCTGGGGAGCATGGAGGATGCTCCATAATTTCCCAGTTCCATCTGTAAAGTAAATTAACAACAGGGGAAACGTGTGAGACGTGTGTGTTTTTTATGAACGTCGTCCCTTCATCTCCGAAATACACTCGCCCACGTAGCCATGGTACGATGGTAAAGTCTGTCTACTACAAGCTTCCAATAATCCTGTATGGCATTGTCGAGCACTGATACCTCTTGCAACCCGAATTTTAATGAAGTACCTTTCTTCGTATTTACTAAACATATTTAGAACACTAAAGATAACGGGCTGTCTTCAAACTCACAGCTAACAAACATTAGATGCTCTTATTTTTCAATGTTATCAGCTTATATGACTTACCGCTGATAGCGCCTAATGCAGGCATTGTTGTCACTAACTTTTTGATGACCCTTGCACTTTGAATTTTCTGGGAATCTTCTCAGAAGTCTCTTCTTTCTGGATGACTTTGCGTAAACATAAATGATAGACAAAATCTTACAACACAAAGAAGTCGGTGTTGTTAAAATACACAGTGTATGTCTGATTTTTTTTATTGTTTTTGTAAAGTGAACATTCTTTTAGACATTCTTTTCTATTTTTCTGAAAATTTCCAGTACTTATATTTCCTCAAATAGGAAGTTGCTATTCATTTATCTCTTGGCTATGTAAAGAGAAAGTATTTTCAAAATCACATATTGACCAGCCTTAAAATATTTGTCTATAATTAAGAGCTACTGTATTGCTAATTTATTGAATCTATAAGACAATTAACAGTAAGATAATTTATGTGCGTAAATAGTTCCCAGAAGAGAACAGAAAGTCATGTGAGTGCTAGAAATCAGACTTTACCTTTCCTATGATATATTTGATATATTTACTTCTCTATGACCTATGTATAGCATGTTAGTACTTTGTAACATCCAATCATTGGATATGACTTGCACCATGGCGTAATGGGCTGGAATGTTGTGCTTTGATTCCCTACTATGGACTCAATCCTACACCTGGGGATAGGATTGCGTCTAACAGCGATGCACACTCAGCATCGTGTGCATATTGAGGAGCTAACGCTAGGTAGCCCTGGTCTGAAAAGCCATCTTTCTGACTGGGGGTACCATGATGCTAACCACATCTCCTACCTGCATCCCCCTCGTCCACCTTTAACGTGGCACAACATTCCAGTGATACCTTCACTGAGCTTAGTCCAGCTCTATCTTCTTTATGTGGGCGTGAGGCCGGCAGTCGGATAACAGGCTCTGGCTCACTAGCGGGCTGTTACACCCTGGGTTACGTTACGTAAGTATTGATACGTAAGTGTTGGATATCGAGAATTACCAGAAGTATATGTTTTTAAATCTACTGAACTCAAGAAGAACATTTTTGAAGAAAAGTTAAAATGTATCTGCATGTATTGTAGCAGACACAAAAAGGTATTTCTGTTATAATCTTCACGCTGAACTTTTACATGGTATATCATACATTGATGTTCAGAGGATCAACCCAATTGTCCGAAGGCTGCCCTCCTTCAACCCAGTGGTCATTCCGTAGGGCAATAACTGATTTCCTAAACAAAAGTCCTCCCCCCAACGACAGCGTCAAGACGGGTTGCAAGTGCATACGCCACTTATGCGCGTCAACTCCGCAGGGAAGACTACCGAATAACCCCGGTGGGGCCGCCTGGTGATCTAACACACCTTCTACTAGCTCTGCAGGCTAGTACCCGGGACTTCTGAGGCAACACTCTACCCCGTCCGGGAAGTACCGATCTCCCACAGGTGTCGGGAACACACTGCCCCCTCGAGTTGAACCCAATTCGAACAACTCCCCTTTAAGGGGGACTCGAATGTTCGGCTCAAGGTTCCTCTAGTAACGTCAGAGCTACTGTCCTCCACAGCAGAGATAGTCTCCGAGGCGTGAGACTCAGGGTGGGGGTGGCGAAGGTTCCCACACCCTCCCTGGACAGGTTTATGTCACCCCATGTCAGTACAGTTAAAGACCATTCACCCGTTTTAGTGTACAGTGTGAATATGGCGCATGTTTTTAACGGTCTGCTCCTTGTGTAGCAGGCGTTCACTGCCACACATTCGCTGTCCTTGTCCCAATGTGTAAGGCAGCACATACCTTTCAGGGACCTTCTTTGCATTGCTGGACAGTACCACGAGGGCTAGGGGTCCACAGCAGCTGGAGGGGCTGGAACCCCTCCCCTACGGAGGGTTATATTATACAACACTTTCTGTACATAAAATTATTCTAATTTATTTATTTAATTTTTTGTAAACAAACGTGTTAATTGCTTGGATATACCAGCGTCGCCAATGTGCTGAAATTTCGTCCCACAGCAATTAGTTTACAAGGTCGTAAATCTGCCGACATGCGGCTGTTGCTTTTAAGCATACTTAAAAACGATCAGTCTTGAACAGGTTTGTAACCGTGATATCAGTAAGACAGTGCCTAACAGAGCCACACAGATTTTCAATCGCCTGAACGGTTGTACGTTTTAAAAAGATACCTTTTGAAACATTTCTTTTCTCTCAAATAGGTAATCATTTTAAAAGTATGTCTAAATGATGAGAAATGATAGGAACTTAGTGGATTTCACGCCTCTTTCCTCGTGGTGTTCAAACCTCCTAATGTTTCCTTCATCTTTTCATAATAGTTGATAGAGAAATTATGGATCATTTGAATAAATGAATACTTATGAGAAATTCAAATATGAATATTTTGTGCATTTCTGTTAAATGTTGAGATTCTGTATGTTTGGCAATAAGATTATGCGTAAAGTTTGGTTCTGGCCAAGAATACATTAAGTAACGCAATTAGCAACGGCTGGTTTTCAAGCAAATTCGTATAAGTAGTTCGGTAGGTTACGTCATACATAAGAGTAAACGATGGTAAACACTAAAATATGATGCAACTTACACCACACGTTATATTTACGACCAGATGACGCCCTTCTATAAGTGCATTATTTGGAATGCTTTCCCTGATATACTGCCCCAGTAATGTTCTGCTTTCTTCATTCGTTTTGAATTCTCTGAAGAGAAAAACTAGATCCTAGAGAAATGCATATAAAAGACCAGTAATAGATATGACCCAGTACTGAAATAATAGTTCGTTATTAGTAGAATGAAATGTAAAGAGGATGATTGTGTATATGCCAGAAGTGCGTGGGTCTAATGAGTCAAAGAATTGTTCCCCGCGTGGTTGCAAAGGTTGCACATGATGCAGTGGGCTTGTTGAAGTAAACAAATGTAATGCAAAACAAATAGCATAATTTCGACCTTTCTGCTTTATACTATCAATTCCTCTGAAAGAATACTAGCAAATTAAGGCTGTCATTTGGAGAATATTTTCCTCCTCGTTATATTGCATTATGACTATTATCATGGCGTCGCGATGCAAGGGAAACCGGGTTCGAGAAATTTTGTCCTTGGAGATAATCTGATGAGCTACTTAATTGGGAAGCAGAGGTTTCTGATCTGGCACGATACTTTTAAGTGTCATATGAATAGACTAATCTATTCTACTCACAATAATTGAAGTGTGTTGTCCTGGAAATCCTCTCTGACTATGATAATAAATTGGTCATCTTGTGTGCAATTTGCAGATCACTATACCCCTTTCATAGTGCGTTCTACACACGACTAGTGTGAAAGAACAATTAATTTTCATTAATTGTACCTAATAGTGGTCCGAACTCTAAAGCCTGGGCCTTAAGGTACTTACAGCATAGTAAATCGCCATTAAGGTTATGAGAACTCCTAGTGGTTTACCGGAAAACATACGAGTCAGTTGGAGAATTTAATGTCATATCGGCACGTTGGCCATAGTAGCTCAATGGTTTAAAGCAGCTGGACGGAAACCAGAAGATCCGTGGTTCAAATCCCGGCTATGGCATTGAATTTTTCAGTCTGGCTCTACCCTTTCATAGTGCGTCCTACACACAGCTAGTGTGAAAGAACAATTAATTTCCAATAATTGTACCTAATAGTGGTCCGAACTATAAAGCCCATTCATAAAGTACTTACAGAATAGTAAGTCGCCATTAAGGTAGTTGTCTCATGTGTTTATGAGAACTCCTAGCGGTTTATCGAGAAAAAACAAGAGTGGGTTGGAGAATTTAATGTCATATCGGCACTTTGGCCATAGTAGCTCAGTGGTTTAGAGCGGCTGGATGGAGACCAGAAGATCCGTGGTTCAAATCCCGACTACAGCATTGAATTTTTCAGTCTGGCTCTACCCTTTCGTAGTGCGTCCTACACACGGCTAGTGTGAAAGAAGAATTAAATTCCAATTTGTAGATTAGCCTTATTTCAACATTTTGCAAACATTTGCGTGTCAAGGGAAGTTTCTCTGAACTCCTCACACCTTCCTTGGTAGGTGGCAAACGTAAGAAGCGTTTTTCCTTTTTTTCTGTTTTAGATTCAAGGGTCCCAAAACGTGTATTTTCGGTGACATCTCAATGTATAATACTTTGGATGGAATCATGGAATGCAATACTTTTCCTGATTATTATAAGTAGTGTGAAAAGTAAACATTCATGAGAAATGTTCCACTTTAACCGATTAATCAAAAATATAAATTTCCAATTAACAGTTGAAAGGTAAACATTTACTTTTTAATTGGTTTGACAACAACCTGTGTAACATTTCTATATTTCACTTTATCTGATAAATATTAATTTGGTAATATGTTGACAAACAACGTGATTGACAGATTAACGAGATACTGTATCCCATTTCCGCATCGTGAACGACTGGATTTAGGGTTCAAATGCTTCAGGGTCTCCTTATGTTGTTGAACTCCGAGATCAAACCAACCTAACTGGAGTTAGGGAAATCCAGTTCCCTTTAAAGGGTCTGACCTTAGACCGTGATTATGAAACCTGATTATTCGGGGCAAATCGTGAGGGCCATGATAATCTCCCAAAGGGGATGTTCTGCACAAGACTGGTCTTTGTTTCGGCATGATCAGTGTTGCCAGCTTTTAAAATACGATTAAGATATTTCTATACATTCCTGTTGTGGAAAAGTTCATATTTAATGCTCACTTTAACCAGTATATTAAAGTGACTCCGGTCTTTAATATATAACATTAGTTATTTACACCCTAACGTTGTAGTTTTTAACATATATCATGATACTTATTGATCCTTCTGTTATACTGCGATAGATAGGATAGAATTTTACGGAGGAAGTTGGCGCGTCGATGAGATTGATCGTTTGTACTTAAGCCCCAAGTGTAACAAACCGGGAGGAAGGATGGGGCGAGAGGAGACAGTGCGGTCGACCCAAGAAGTCACGACAGTGCAGAGGGTAGGGTAGCTACCAGTTACTAGTTTGAAAATCCCCGGCAGTCCACTACAACCTGCATCGCTACATTTGGATACCAGTGGCCATCATGCGTTTCTGAAACGGCCCACTAGGCCTGCTCGGAGACCGAAGACTGTCCCACCGGGGGACAAAGTTGTTCACAGCAGCATATAATCCTACCATGCACCGCCGAGACTCCCGACACTTATACCCTGAAGGAGAAGCACCAGATGAGAGATGATATGAAATTATGATGGAGATGAAATAGATGGACTAAGAATTAACTAAATAACCCTCTCACCATTCGCCTGGTAACGCGGGGAAACCGCCAAAAAGCCCATGGGTCAGGTTGGCGGCCACGGGAATTACGCCTCCCGTTTGGAGGCCAGAGACGAAACCACTTGAACCATCCCGCTTGGTTTGTTGTACTAGAAATAATTGTAATTTGTTAATCTGTTTCTGAATTTTATTAATGGTCAAAAGCTAACATACCTACTTTATTTTCAAAAAATGATGTAAACACTATTTAAAACTGTGATAATTAGCTATATATTCCGGGTCCAAGCTAATTGATTTTAGACGATTTCATAATATACTCTATGTATCTTATTTTAAATTACTCCTTTTTAATTGACTCAACCTCATTTTATTTTGTGCTTAGCCTCTCGAAAAGATTCCCATTTGATGATAAATTAATGCACTTATCTGGAATGTTCCATAAACATTCTGAGTGGTGTTAAGAGTAAAATAAGGAATGGGAAAAGGATCAGTAACAGTAACGGTAACGGTAACGGTAACGGTAATAATAATAATAATAATAATAATAATAATAATAATAATAATAATAATAATAATAATAATAATAATAATAATAATAATAATAATAATAATAATAATAATAATAATAATAATAATAATAATAATAATAATAATAATAATAATAATAATAATAATAATAATAATAATAATAATAATAATAATAATAATAATAATAATAATAATAATAATAATAATAATAATAATAATAATAATAATAATAATAATAATAATAATAATAATAATAATAATAATAATAATAATAATAATAATAATAATAATAATAATAATAATAATAATAATAATAATAATAATAATAATAATAATAATAATAATAATAATAATAATAATAATAATAATAATAATAATAATAATAATAATAATAATAATAATAATAATAATAATAATAATAATAATAATAATAATAATAATAATAATAATAATAATAATAATAATAATAATAATAATAATAATAATAATAATAATAATAATAATAATAATAATAATAATGAAGATGGTATCATTTGTTTTTATTAACAAGTGAATGGATTTATAGCGTGGAAAATCTAATGTTAGATAGAAGCAAGGCAAATAGGAAATTTTAACATATGACAATGTATGAGATTATGATGTAAAAACTCTTAAAATATACTGCTTCACTCACATGACGTTCTGTACCCAGTGTTTTACAAACAATACAATAGCTCTTGTCAATCGAGATAGGCCCGCCTATGTTGCGCAGCTTTTAGCGTGTCAGTCGGTGGTTCAAAGGATCCCGAGTTCAGATATCGGTCAGCGTGAGTTACTTGGATGCGTCCTTTGCCGGGGTTTTCTCTTATCCTGAAGAATGAGTGTCTGATAACTCTAATCTCTATGAACCTTAGGCTTATTTTAGCATCATTTCAACCATCGACCGAAATGACCACGTTGGGGGATATACATTAAAGAAAGAATGCAAAGTAAAGTATTTTCCTGTGGGAATATAAAGCAACACTCAGATTTTTAAACCACAAGATATGTCTTTGTTTGAAGCATAAGAATTTGACACTTAAACCAATATAAAGATTGTTAAGCTTTATCTATGTACTTTAAGGGGATATATAATTTGTATAGTAAGATTTATCTTACGGTTTAGCAATTAAATAAAAGTAATTCAGATTAATGAGAACCTCACAGGCTATTACCAGATAATTCAATTTAAAGACATTTTAAAACATATGCTTCGTAAATCAAAATCCTTGGAACCATTTTTTGATAAAATATTGCTGAAACGTTAATATAAATAAGATAGTTTTTGAATGGAGCGGGAATCTCTTGAAAATCATGATGTATTCAGATATACTTGTAGCGAAAAAAAGTGAATGGCGGTGGAATGGTTCTTCTCGTCGATTATCTCGAAGCCCCATGTTGGAAAGCCATTTAATGGAATATCAAATAGATATGGGATGAATTTTCCTCCTCGTAGACGGGATCCGATGTTTTTCGATGCAACAATCCTTCCCGACGTTCTCCGTAGCTGCTACAGTCGATGTATGAAAATAATTCACTTCAAGTGTGGTCTCGGGCAGAAGTTTAAGGCATCTAATTTTCCTATCAATTAAGAGATCATTTAAGTTCCTTTAAATTAACATAATCCAATCTTTTAATACCGTATGATGATTTACAATACTCGTAACGTAGACTGACAAATAATTTTATCCATGCCTTTTTATTAAACAGTATTGTATGATATATATTTTACAATCCATTCACAGTGTAAGAACTTGCGTTCTATTTACTCAGGTCTGTTCTCTGTCGCTCTTGACACTAAGTGACGCTTTCTTCTTACTAAACGAAGTATATAGGCTTTTACCGTCTCCATGGCAACTAAACATTCTCTTGTTAGCCACATCATTTCTAAGGACCAATCAATCATATTATTTTGGTTGTTTTTATACTCTTTTAAAACTTAATTTAAACAATCCAATACTCAATTATAACTGTAAAGAATTTTAAATGTCTAATAACATCGTTAAAACGAATTGACAATGTTGATTTTCCCCTCTCACAAATCAATCTCATGTTTTTCTTCCAGTGTTACATAATCTCGTTCTCTTCGCTATACTTTCAGCTATTTATGATGATTTCTTTTTAGAGACCTTTAAAATAAATTTAAAATAGTAAATATAAAATTGATAACACTGTTTTGGGGTTTGAAATTAAACAAAGGTCTCACACTCGCTCACTTACTCATTCACTCACTCACCCACTCACGTCCCACTCACACATCCACCCACCCACTCACCCACCCACCCACTCACTCACTCACTCACTCACTCACTCACTCACTCACTCACTCACTCACTCACTCACTCACTCACTCACTCACCTACTCACTAACCCACTCACCCATCCACACACCCACTCACTCACCCACTCACCCACCCACTCACTCACTCACTCACTCACTCACACACACTCACTCACTCACTCACACAAGCACACATATACACACACGGACTACATGCATCCTTGTTTTTTCTAAAAATGCTCCTTTTTAATTCAGAGAGACCTAAAACATACGATTCTGGTGAGATCAGGATAACAAATTTTTGAAAGAATGAATATCTTCTATACCCACTGGGGTTAAAGAGCAGAGAAAGTCAAATAGAAAGGCATGTACTCCCTTGTACAGGGTATCCATAAAGACTGAAACTGTTGTTTCTTTGTTCACGGGTTCATAATGTCCCAGTCGAAAGAGGACCAGGGGATGATAATTCTTCTTATGGTCTAGATGGGTGGTCACATGAGTTCGAATCTCAGTTAGTGAGACATCAAGATAATACTTTTTCTGTTTTTCCCCCTTATCTTGAAAGATGACTGTCTAAGCTGTATGGACACAGGGTTCATCTGAGCACCTTTCACCCATTTCATTTATCATCCGATATGACAACGTTGCAGTACGTAATATCTTTTTTTTTATTTTATAAAATGAAGAATTTGCGGGTCGAACTTATCGGACGCATCCAGAAAAGTCAATAACGCAAAGTGTAGTCGCAAACTTGCTGAAGAAAAGCGTGAAATAGGATTAATAAAGATAAACGGCGTTCCACTTATAACATTTTACATATTTATGTATGTGGCGAAGTGAACAAACAAACGAACAAAGTTCTCGGTCGCAAGATTTTGGAATTGAATCTTCAAAGGCTACTCAATTCTGATTAAAATACTTCATTTTTAGGATTTTTACATCCTAAATTTTGTAGGAATAATCTTTGAAGTAGTTTTCATCTGGAAGGAATTTTAGAAAAATTTTGTACAGTTAGTAAAATATTAGCGATAAACAAAACCTTATTACACACACCTGATTTAAAATTTCTGTTTTGCTATGAATGAAGCTTTTAGAGATAACCATTGATACGAACTGATTTTTTTCAGTAATAAGTAAATTTTTTAAACGTATTATTGCTGAAAATTTTTTTTCGCTTTTGTTCGCATGTCTTGGTAAATACGTGTAATTTCTAATTAGCATTTCATGATAACAAAATGATTTTCTAAAATATATGACCAGTAATTTGCCTATCTATATCTCCTCTATACCTCAAATAAAATATGTAATACAAATATTTTTCCAAAAAATTTATCCCGAATAACCGATTAACATAAATAAATATTTGGTACAAATTGTATGAAAATAAACGATGGTAGGTAGATAGGGAAAGCCACCTGAATGTAATAAATCAAATTTTTCTCTTCCTTTCTATTCTATGTGTAAGTTAGGAATGAGTAGCAGAGTGGCGCGTATTCTGGTTTTGATTTATGAACCGTTTTGAACCATTGGGAATCCTCGTCAGATCAGTGGACCTTATTGAGCCAATATCTCAGCATTTCGAACTTTCTGGACATAAGACAATAGTATCAGTGTCATAATTTGAAAATGATATGTTGTCCATCGATAGACGTCATTTTTATTTCTTGTTTTAAGGAATAAAAACGCTACTAATACAATAAAGGTAGTGTTAAAGTAATGAAATAGAAATACATTCGATTAATATCCAATTCAAATACCTTTAAAAGAATATAACATTCAAATTAACAGTACTGCCTGGAGAGGGGTAATTAAAATACTGTCAAAGAAGATCCAAATACCAAATGCATATTAAAATTAAATATATGAGTATGTTACTGCTTACTGCATTGCGAATCAAAAGAACTTCTTACTCTCAAATTTTCTTCGAGTTATATCTCACAAGGCTTAAAAGTTAGCGCCTGGTTTCAAAGGCCTGTTAAAGAGTAGATGGTTTTGGATTAGAGAGAATGCCCAGACAATATAGGTATATCAAAGGATAAGTGATCATCCCGAAGCATAATCAGGTGAGAAAGGACATGACATGAAATTATGGTAATGGATGAAAGAAAAGGTAGTCATGTGGCATTTTGTTGAAATGAATGGGGGGAGAAACTGGAGAAAACCGGCCTAGATGTCACCCTGTCCATCAGAAATCCTGGGATGGAACTCGCGCCGCATTGTTGAGAGGCGAGCGGCTGGATCCGACGCTATCAAGGACTCCAGAGCTTACTGAATTAAATAATGATTTCTTGGTAGTAATCAGGGCATTCAGAAATAAAAAAAAAAACGTGCCCACAGTGTTGAACGTACTTTGTAATACTAGCTTGCTTTAAATAGAAGAGTCATCGTCATCATCATCATCATCATCATCATCATCATCATCATCATCATCATCATCATCATCATCATCATCATCATCATCATCATCATCATCACGGTATAAGTCTTGTAGCCCGTTCCGACTTCAAGGAAGTTGATTGGACCATCCGGCCGTTTCTATTTCCTTGAAGAGATTGAGTAGAGTTAATTGTCCTCTGGACACGGTACCAACGTGAAGCAGAGTAAAACTGTTGCTTGGGTTGCTGGCTCATAGACTAACAGTCACGTCTATCATATGTACCATCCCCAAATGAAGGGCGGCCTCTTCCGCCGCCATGAATGTCGCCGTTGAGGTCTTCACCCAGTTACCCCGGGCATGGGTCCTCCATATTTATATCCCCTGGAGATAGGCTGTCCCAGTATTTAAGCCCCCAGGAACCGGGCTCCTTGTTGGTCCACGGGTCCTTATTACCGTAGCTATTCGGACCAACCCACCATTTCTGCTGGGCTCCCTCATCCGCCACCCGGGGGACGCGCCCGGTAGGGGTTACAAGGCCCACCCCCCGGGAAATAGAAGAGTGTATGAAAAAATTTATTTTAGGATACATCTTCACACAGAGACAACCTCAGCACTTGAACTCATTAAGGGGCAATCTGATCTAGGACTTAATGTATGAAGAGAGTTTAGTAATAATGTTTCCCAGATTTTTGTATGAGGGAGTACTCGGAAGCAACACACAATGTGCTTGCATTTTGTATTGCGTGGAAATCTATTTTTGGATACAGTTTGATGCAGTTTTTATTTTTAGAAAAAAAATTATTTGAAATGTTTTCTGACAAGCAATTAACTAATTTTCAAGGTTAGATTCTATGGTCTTGACCATCGTTCAGCGAGGGTTACTATCCCGCGATGGTACCAGTCTCTGGAATTGGTAACATCCACTTGCACTGTATCAATGTTGTGAAAATTTCTTCCACATAGAAAATGGGCCATGGATCGAACAAAATGACAATCAGATGATGTGAGATCAAGGCTGTGTGCTGGATATGGTAGCAGTACGATTCATCGCCATTCCTGAATTTTGCATTCTCCTATTCCAATAGAACTCTATTTCGTTTAACTTATACTGGGTATCTCCGTCTCGGAATTTCATGAACTTGTTCTAGTTGTTAAATATAAAAATCTGCATCAATCGCCCGCCCATTTGGTACAAACTCCCAGTGAATAATGCCTTCAAAATTCCACCACATTGCGGCAAACCCGCATACCATCATTAAATTAATTGGGTTCTAATTGGGGCTTAATTGGAGCTATGAGTTTCTGTTATTCTCAGGTGAATGGTTGTAGGAAATGGATTTTGGTGGTTGTTGTTGTTTACTCAGTCGTATTAATTGTTTGTTGTAGAATTATTTGGTTTAATTCTCGAATCTATGTTTGTTTTTCGACTTGGATCGGTGACCACCTTTTAGACTTCGAAATCTTCGCTTCTCTTCTTAATGCACATGAACACGTTCTTCCTGTCATAGTATCAACTTGTAAGTAAAGTTTTTCTTACTTCACCATTCAGTTCGAACCTTATTCTGATCTCCTCTCTAACTTTATCACGCGACCAAACTAGCTCACCCTTCTCAAATGTTACATTATTATTGGTTTCTCAGTTTATTCCGAATTTTCACATTGGTTTGCAAAACTCATATGACTCACTGCAGTTCCGCCTACCCTGAATTGGGGAACGCCTACCCTGAGTTGTTTGTAAAGCTGTACATCGTTACCAAATCAGCGAAGTAAATATCTTTGGCGTTCATGTTGAACTGCATTTTGAATGCCCTTTGTCCCAAAACATTCCTATCTGAAATAATACAATAGTTTTCAGACATTGAACTTTTACTAGCACAAAGAAAGTAAGGGCCTTCTTTCCTGTCTCTGTGAAGTGTACAGATTTTGCAAGAATATTTTCTCTTTCTTGCCCGGATGCTAGTATATATGTTATATTAAATTATATTCTTCCCTTTTTATTCCTTAAGTCAACTGCTATTTTAATCATTCCAATTTCATATTATTATAACAAGATTGTTATATTAGTTTAGCAAAGCATTTCTATTAATTTATCTTTTTTTTTTAAATTATTTGACTTCGATTAATTCGCCGCCTCCTAATCGCTGCCTGATACTGCGGTTACAACATATACATTATTTTGGAACTGAACTGATTTTCTTTTAACGATGACTTTGGCAGGTTGGCGGGTATGAAGCCACTGTTTCGAGGGATCAGGGTTTCGATAATATACCCATTTTTCGTCACAAGTGACAATTCTCCAGACAAATCCATCATCAATGGGATTACGGATAAGCTGATGACTGATATCCACCCTACGTTTAGCCAGTTGAGATGTCAGTTCTTTAGGTACAGATCTATAGCTTTTGTATGATTTTCCAAGTGTGTTAATTTGGCAATGTATGGTATCTTTTGATGCACCAATTTCTTCTAAAAACCTATGGGCACTTTTTGCAGATTTTCTTGCAAAATTTGGTCTGTATCCTCAATATTCCATGGTTTATGTCTACCAGAACGTGGTAAATATTTAGTGTTTTCGTCTCCATTGTTGAAAACCTGGAACCATCGTTGTGCCACAAGCTAACTAACGACAGTTTCTCCCTCCATTTACAAATTCTTCAAGCTGCGGCAGTCGCTTTATGATCTTGTTTCCAGTAATGCTTTAGAAGGAGTATAAATTCAAACTTTGCTATATCCACTTTGTAATTGTTTATTAACAAGTGAAGACTGATACACTTACAATGTACGTAACACTAGACAGGACCATGACATCTTGTATATTTGTACGTATAACTTGTATAATTTGTTTAAAAACTGTTTTATCATGAAGCTATGAAGTTCACGATGACGATCTTGTCAGTGTTTAGATCAAAGACTTTCTATTAAAAGGACAACGGTTTCGAAATACTTTCACAAGAATGTGGAATGTAGAACTGAAATTGTTCGTGAAGGCTGCATTAACGGAAGATAAATAACATTCCAGATACAGATGATGATGACTGTGCTTTTGGGCGCTCAACAGCGCGGTCATTAGCGCCCTGAAAGTGCTAAAATCGTGCTAAAAACTAGATAAGAGGAGAGCTAAAATACGTTGTCATAAAATAAAAGAAGCCCTTCTATGTAAAGGTCTAAAACATGCCTAAAACCACAAATAAATTACGGATAAAAGATGTAAAAACTATATTCTAAAACTGAGGATTAAACACAAATTAAAAAATTTGGCCACTGCTTGGTGGTCGTCCGCCAGTATCTCTGCCAAGCTGGCCGGCAGCTGGAGAGACCGGCGAAGACGAGCCAGGAAAAAACAGTCTAAAAGAACATGCTGGACCGTGAGAGCATCTCCGCAGAGCGGGCAAACCGGAGCAGCGTCATTTTCAAAAAGGTGACGATGTGTTAAAAAGCAGTGGCCAATGCGCAATCGAGCCAATTGAACTTCTTCGGGACGGACGGCAGGAGGTCACCCAGGGAACTGGATCGTCCTTCACTATTCGGAGCCTATTCCAGATGACAAGATTGCATTATTTGGTGTGGTTTGTCAAGCCATTTTTGCCAGTGTTCATGTATGTTTTGGCACACACATACGAATACCAAGAGAAATTCTGTATATAAAAAATTTCCCAAAATTTTGCCGGAGCTTTAACTGCTTGAAGTCTGAGTTTTTTGTTTTGCGTTTTTTTTTTTTGTAATTTACGTGCTCCAACGATAAGTCATATCGGACGATGAATGGAATGGGTGAAATGATGCTCAAATGAGCCCGGGGTCCATAGAACTTAGAGTTACCCGACTTTCGCCTTTCAGGATAAGGGAAAACCCTGGAAAAAACTTATCCAGGTAACTCACCCTGACCGAGATTCGAACTCGGGACCTCTTGAGCGTGAGGCACACATGCTACCACCACGCTACCGAGGCGGGCTTGAAGTCTGGTGCTCCACTTATTCATGATAATACAAGACTGCACAATAATGAGGCGGTTGTTGATATTTTGGTCATTGAGGATTATTTCTTCATTAGAACAACCCTTTCCATGTATATAAAAATTCACACACCCTAAATAATCAATAATCTGAACATTCTATAACTTAACACACAACTACCATACCAGGAAGCAGCCCTTGAATTCCATTTGGCTTTAGTTAAAACATAGGAATGTTGAATATAATAAAAAAGAGGCACTTATGTAGCCCTGTCATATTTTCATTATCATACTTGTACAATAATCTAGTCAGGGAGTCAGGTTCAGAAATCGTACCTTTATCAGTTTTATGGAAACTAATCATTCTGCTACTAATTACATTTACGGTAATGTTTAACAAACTGTACAACCAGCACAAAGTTCAGCCAGGAAGGCTATAATATGGTGATAGAAAGAGTATATATACTATACCTCATAGTAAAGATCAAATAACAGTTTCGTCACTATCCCTGTGGCGTGCAATCCTAGTTGTGATAGGTATCCCTAAAAGGCAAGTTTAGAAACGTAAAACTCTGACGCCCAATTTTGAGATGTATATCTCCTTACAATCATCACGCTGGCCTCATCCGGAAGAAAACTATCAGTCCTTATGAGCTTTTGGGGTCGTTCTGCTGCAAGGAATTAATTTCAGATTTCAGGCTCTATTAGTGACTGGGACGATTCTGTGATCACGACTCTGCGTTAGGATGCCTAAACAAGAAACAAGTTTTAATGATGACTTACGGTGATATCATGCCTAGGTACTAGCTCACGTTGTTTGAATGTGTGCCAATCTTTGTACTGTCAGGGTCCGAGGGCGTGTGGAAATGTTTTATATTCCAGATCCTCCGATGCACCTTGCTAATGACCTCACTTTCCTCTGTCATGCTGTTTCTGAACACTTTAGAGCCGCATTCCTGTGTTCTGCCTTGGTTAACAACCTCTCATAACATGTCAGCTATTATTAAGTCCTGTAATTAGATTATTAGATCTACGAGGTTTAACGGTGTTGTAGTAATTTCGGAGGAAAGAAATATTTCATAAGTTACGATAAATGTTATAGAAGTTGGTATATAGCACTGTTTAAAACGTGCTTCATAAAATTATTATAAACAAAAATTATAAGTTCTTGTATTTGTCATTTTCGAAAGAGTTTTTCAAAATTAGATAATTCTCAATGAGAATATATAAAGATAATTGTCACAGTTTTATGAACAACTTCATCCATATTAATTTTATTATTGTTAGGTAGTGATATTTGGTGCTCGTTAGTTTAGTTTTGTGTAGTTAGCTTTTAAGCTTCACAGTAATAAACGAACAGTTAACATTTCCCTGAATGCTCTCGATATTAGTTTTCCTTAAAACCAAGATTTAAAGACAGACTCATTGTTATATTTCAAATTGCCGTGATCTGAGCCTAAAATATGATCCTGAAATATAATCGCAATTCATTCAATTGATTTTGCTAAGTTTAATAGTAAATTGCCAATGGCAACATGGCAAAAATAAAATATCAAAATCTCTCATGATTATATTGTCTTTATTTGTACGTATTAGTATTATCCTGAATTAAGATAATTTGTGTCCTTGTTATGCAATTAACTCTGATAGAGGTGCTCTGCAACAAACGTCTTCATAGTTTCCTTTATATAAGAATTTTAAGGACATTAAATTATCCAAAAATTTTATCCGGAAATTTATTATTTTATATCTGAAAGTATTTGGTATGAATTTTTGTTTCCGGATTGCTTTATTCCATGAACTACTAACGACTCTTTAGCAAAAATAATAAATTTGTTTTTGTTTTATGGTTTGTATAATTTGTTAGCTTTGTCTATACATACAAATATGCAAAAAGAAAAACACCAACAAACTCCCAAGCCATTTTACCAGAGCGATACGTCTTAGCAAGCATTAAGGGAATGGATAGGTATGTCCTTCCGCTTGGAGATCTAGTCTGAGGCACTCTCAGCCTCGTTAGGTCTCTGAGGAACCATTTGAGAAGCTACTTGATTAAGGAGTAATAGATCCTGGTAGTGAAGGCCGCATATATCGGCCGGGAGGGACAGGAAGCTGATCACGTGTTATCCAAGTACTGCACTCCTTTCATGACATCTGTACTTGGTCAGAGATGGGATACAGAGGACAGAAGAAGGCCATTGGCTCCGAAGAACTATTGCGCCAGGTGGTTTGTAATTTTTAAATAAAATTCAGTAAAATCCATATGTTTTAATATTTTCAGGCATTTATTATTTATAAATAATGTCTATTCCCATCACAGAAGGCTGTGCCATCAAAGAAAATGGTGTAAATCTAAGTTCCCAGATAAGACAACTAATAACTACCAATGGCTATTCAAAATTTATTGAATGACCTCAAAGAGACGTTAAATTTTATTTTTATCGATAGTAAATTGAATGAAGAAATATTATTAAATTTAATGGCATCTATAGACTTTCGAAGCACAAATTACGACACAAAAGGTATACTCAATAAAAAATCCGAATATAAGGTGTGTTGGTTCGTACCTTAGGACGTTCCCTTGACGATGTCCTAAAATGTTCATTTAGCATATTTCACTTTTTTTTATTTTGTCAGAATATAGAATAATTTCCAGAAATAACTTTACAATTAAACATGAGGAAAAGTGTAACTTTCGCTCTTTTGCCAATTATGGGATGATATATCTTTTCTTTTGAATATTAGCATAGATGAAAACTCATCACATAAGGCTTTGTTTACTTTCCAGTTATTCATCTTTTGGTAACAGTTAAGTGTTTACGTAATGTGAACAAAAAATGTCAACATTGTTTTTCTTTGTGTAAAAGGTAAATAAAGTTTCAGACTTAAATAATTAATTCATTATTTGCACATTAATATGATTTACGCATTGTATGATCTCTGAATAAAAATGTATTTAATGCAATGAAAAGTTTCATGCTCTTAACAGGGTATTGCTTCAGTTGTTCTGTTTATTCTTGAAGGCGTAATTTAATGTTTCCTTATCCTTAACTGCTGGCAATAGGGTGCGTGAATGTGCTGAAACTAAAACAGTATATTACCGTTGTGTTTGGGGTGTAAAATTATCATATGTGAGAAAGTGGGAACCTTTGAAGTTACGTCACTTTCCCGCATGCTTTGGCGAGTAGTCAGGTCGGCCTACCCCAAAAGGCAGACAAGTGTAGAGGCAATGGAACCTGTTGCTGGCTCAGAAATGGGTCAGACTCAAGCCGAGCGTGCTATACACGAGTTTCCCGATAATCGTCCACATTCCAACTCGCGCTCCATGCATTCACGTGAATTACTACGTAGTAGCGAAGTCTGAATAGAGGACAGTTTCCCTCGCTGCTGATATCAGAAGTACCTCAGAAACAATATGAGGACGCAAACTGAAATCCTCCCAAGTCCTTTCTATAGCCGATGATAATTCGCTTGCTAAAGGAACAACCCAAGCATAGAAACGTTCACTTCCAGGACACTCATTTAGTATCCCAATGTCACTGACAAAATTACACATCATGAATGCGCACGAAGCACAATAGTTTTGCTACTCTGGATTGCAGAAGCTTGGAAGGCAGAGGCAGGACTGAAGAGAAGGCATACGAATTTTTTCACAGTGCAGGCGTAGACTGTGATATCCCTACATTGTGTAAATAAGGCACTGTAATCCCTAAATAATGTACTTTTACTGTGGTATTTGGGGAATGAAAAACTCAGATGACTGCCTACCTACATATTCCTTTAGTATGTCCCGGGTTTGTATGCCTAATCTAGGACCAGGTATGATATGTTCTGGCCAGCAGCATGCCCTTAATAAGATTTAGGATTGCTCTTCGTGAGACCAAATTTTGTCGTTACTGCTATAGGCAAAGTCCATATAGTTAATTTTTCCATTGCCCACTTTCAAACAATCAAGATAGGAGTCATTCATTCATATTCTTTTTATTAACGTGGAAGGAAAAAAATGGAATTTATCCACACCAGCCATGGGGCTGGTGACATAGGTGTCCCCGACTCGGTGGAGTGCACCGTTGCGGAATACCTACTAAAAACCCTCCACTACTTAGGGCAGCAACGCTGGCGAAGTTTTGCTTGTCCCGCATTAAGCACCCAGATTCATAGATGCAAAGTCTCTGACTTATAGGAACATCGAAGTACTTCCTGTTGCATAACTTAAAAAGTCAGGTTCCTCGCTTCCCAAAGAAAATTTACTGAAGGAACTTTCTCCCAAATTTCCAGATGAATCTCTCGTTATATCTCATTGTGCCATTAGAACATATGGTAATACATTCGCGGGTTCTCTCCACTGTGCGAGGGAACCGAGAGATTTCGGCGGTGGATAACTAAAACACTTAACTCACAGACTCTCATTCTTTCGTTAAACAAAACGAGTCATGTTATATTTCTACAACTTATCACAGACCAGAAAAGGAACATTTTAGTTCAGTTTTAACAGAAAATAACTAGAAGATATCGGTGCCAGTTTAGAGTGTTTGCCTCATAGGTTGTAAATCTACTGGTTCAACAAATAAACGTGAACGCAATCAATATTGGGCTTCAGAATAAACCTATGCTATTGTTACTACGGACAGAATTGGAGTATGGTGTATGATAAATGCTACAAAAATAAATGTACCAATTTTGTTCAATGAAATGATGGGAGATACGTTGCCTGACAGTCAGGTAAAAATTTTCATGCGGTTCTGCCAGTACCATTTCGTCGGAAACTCTTTATTCATTTGCACAGCTCCTTTATTCCTTAATATTCCTTATCACTTTGTTTCAAGTAGGGGAGTTCATTTGTTAAACAGAACCAATAATGACGCAGCCTTGGGTTCTGTTAACATGATTTCAAAATGAGAGAAAACAAACACCATTGACACTTTTACTGTGTCATTTCCAATAATAGAAAAAATGTTTTGCAGCGTTAATATCTGATTTCAGTTTTTCGAACAAGCTGTTGTGCAATCCATTGCTATCGAGAAGACATGAACCAAGATTTCCATTATTTGGCAGACAAGATTATAAGTGGGACTGGATGTTTTAAATAGTAATAACTGAGAAAGAAAAGTTTGGAGAGAAAGTTCCAGGTCTAACTTTAGAATACCTCTGCAGTATTCCCCAGTTTTGAGGTTTGAGGAAAACCTGAGGAAGGACGACGGTATGGAGGGTTTGAATCTCCCGTTCAAGAGTTAACGTCTTAACGATCTCGGAAGCGATCTCACGAGTAAACAGCGCCTCGAATCGGGAAGACAAGGAAATGAGTGCAGGGAATATATAACGGCACAGTGCTCTTGCTGATCATTGTAATTTGGAAATTAAAATCCCGAAGGTCAAGAAAGAACCTAGCGAGTCTTTCATAAATAGTGAAAACGTAAGTTTTGACGCTTGAGTCTAATGTTACACCTACAGTTCATCGCAAATCTCGAATTTAGGGGCTTACTTATGATGTTTTAATAATTAAACGAATTTACAGATTTATTTTCAAAGCAATTTCTGACAACTTGTTTCACTGTTTGAGCCGAGAGCTCAGATTTAATCATCATCATCATCACCATCACCATCACCACCACCATCATCATCATCATCATCATCATCATCATCATCAATCATCATCATTATTACTATATTTAGAGTGAAATAATTACAGATTGTATTCTCTAAACAATCAGCAAGAATACTGGACTCAATTTAATGTATATAATGTCCAGAAAAGAAAATAATTCAATGTAAAATTGTTATAATGTTTACAATTATTAATTCAAAAGTAGACATGTAGCTATAAAGCATGTAGTATTATTATGTAATGGGGCATGCTGTTGATATTGTGACTTTGTGGGTTCATAGAATTAAAAGTCCGAGTTGCAGATATTCCAAATGTTCTTTATTTCCGTAGAAACATACTGTTCAATTCTCACGTAACAACATTGCGTCACATACACACCACAATCTACCAAGGTCGATGACAATAACAAACAGCGTTCCGATCAGCTCTCGTTACAACAACACTCTACAGCCGTTTTCTGCTTACGACTCTTGTTTTACAATTGTCCGCTGGCGTGTCACAATCTCTTATCTCTTATCTTGAAGAGTTCTCGTAGATGTATGCATCGGCGCCTTGGAGCAATGAGTCTTATTTCTGACGTAGTATCGGAGTGGGAATAATATATATAGATGCTATTATGGTAGAAAATAGCATTTTTTTTTTTTTACTTTAAAAATCTTGGAATTTATTTCGTATAAACCATTAATGTAGCTTATTACAATGTTAAACTTTGTAGATTATGTTCTTTTATAAAATGATTAATACTGCATCGTTGCATTTGAAATTTCTGCAGACTTGCAGAATACACCAAAGAAAACACGTCTTCCCACGATGGTGATCTTGTGCAGAATGACGCCAAATTATCTACATATTCTCAAATCTCTGCGCACGAGATTTCTAGAAAATCTAAATTACTTTTATCCTATTGGTCCACGTCACAACATTACGTAATCATATTATTATAATAACCAATAGTAAAACTATTACGTATGTTGGGTCATTCTGTGGCCTGCCCAGTTTTACATTCTATTTTATACAAATTACACTTTCTAGAACAATCCAGAACAAAATCCCAAATGTATTAAAATATGACATAACTGTTACAATCATTACAAACATATTCTAAATCCTATGTGACAGCTTAATTTCGCATTGAAATCTTCATCTGGATCGTCACTTGCTTTACTTTATAAACCTTTATTTAGTATTCAATACATGTAGCAGCTTAGGAGAAGCTGAAAGTTCTAAATTATAAGGTTAGTTTACCATTAAGCTTAGTGCTTATCAATGACTGCTACTGAAATACCTATGCGCAAGAACTTGGAACGGTTCTCCTCCGTGTGGGTTGGATTTATATCGCACGATGCGGTGACATATCTGAAGTAGGATTTGCCCCGTCGTGAGGTCTACGCCCCACACGCGCAAAAGTTTCGCGCTCCCTCTGTGTGGCAACGCGTGCAGAAGCCAAACCTTACCTTGATGTAGAAGCGATGAACCTTTCGTCTAAAAGCCGTGAAGACGACGTTCTCGAAGATTTCTATAAATCCTCTCTCCGGCAGCTGCGGCGTGCGATGAGATGTGAAACTTCTCAGGCGTGGTATCGATACAAAAGGAATTTTACTTTTGGGCAACTATGGAATAAAATAATTAATACTGTTTCACTTTACGTTGAATTATATACCTCGACATCATTTCCTTCTTTACATGCGACTTTTTCCACTGATGTATATAGCCCTTTACTATATTTTAATTTTCTCCTTTTATTTATAAATGATGCAACGGTTTTCTGCTTAAATTATTTATCTTAGCGTCGCGTATTCGATGTATAATTTAAACGTTTACTTAAAGTTCATAAATGATGAACTCCAATAACTTCTCGTAGTTTCAAGAAGTCTTTTACCAAAAACGCGTCTACCCTCTTCGAGAGTTCATGCCAGAAGAAAAAATTTAAGAATAAAATCAATGGTTCTTTTTTCTGTTTTGGTAGCTAAGTTACCGTAATACTTAATTCTGATTGGTCCTACGTCACAATTTGGGATTTCAATAAACCTAAGCATTTGTTGCATCATCTATATGGCCTGCTTGGTCATTAACTTACGTTGAATTACAGATGGCCATGTTTACTTAATATATCCATATATGCAATATCATCTTCAAACTGTTAATACATTATTAATTATATTTTTGGTAGGTATGTTTTTTAATTATTTGCTTTAGTTGAAAATTAATCATCTGTACACATTGTTAAGTATTTTGGAGAATCTTGGGAGTAGGAAATATTCGACTAGCCCATGAAAATTAATGAAATATCTTTCAAAATTTCCCAACATTTATACTACGTTGTACATATAACTACATTAGGGTAGGAGACTCTAATGGACATTTGCAACAATGGTGTACTTTAGTTATGCTAATGATCACCTGCTTCAGGCTATGTTTGCAAGTACATTTAGTCATCTAAAGGCATTGCTGGCGCACGCACACAATGTGTCACTGCTGACCCTCACAGCACCAAAATGTCAATCAACGTTAATTTAATCCTGGTGTATTCCCTACCTTCTACCTGCAGGCGTGAATAGAGGAAATTAACACCTGTTGCACCACAGTTAACATCTTCATTCTATTGTGTACCAAAATCCTGTGACGAACACAGTTACTGTAACATAATTCAGCACGTGCTGCAAAATACCAGAACTTTGTAATGCGTTTATTTCGTTCATAATCTCAGCATTGTTCCCGGTATAATTTGAAGAACAAATTATACTGCAGAAAATTACCTAATCCGCAGCACTGAAGGCATACAGCTTTTCACTTGGCTGCAAGACTAATCAAATAATGCTATACAAAGTTATGAGAGAACCAAATAGCATTATCGAAGGTGCAGCGGATAAGCTACGTTGTGGTTCCTATTACAATGAATGATAATTCATGACATGGAGATACCGGTTAAGTTAAGGTTTTTTTTTTTTTTTTTTTTTTTTTTTTTTTTTTTTTTGTTTCTGGTGCATCATTCTTGCCAACTTTTCACAGTACATTGTCAATGGTATTTCTTTGAAGTTAAAAAAGCTTGAAAAATCATTGAAGTAATTTCTGTTAATCATATTTTATTATTTGGTTTCTTTTTGAATACCTGTACATAGTGCTCATTTTTATCTGTGATATCGCCGAGCAAATTTGACGTCATCAATAGCATCGCTGATGGAGTGAGTTCATATGCGATTCCGCTAGAGGCTTGCGATCGTATTTGATGTGCTGACAGCAGCTTTGAGACCTCCCTCTATCAGCAGATAAATATACTATTTGAGAAGTGGGTCTGCCCGCGTAATATAAAAGTGCATAATTTCTCCTGGTGTGTAGATACGACAACTGTTTAAAAATAAGCTATATACTGCAATGCAATGCACTGCAAAGCTAATTATGCAGCCATATAAGTGTACCATGAAGAATATACGGAATGGTAAGTAAATGAAAACGTATTTCATAATGAATATCTGTTTTTCTGTTATAGTACACATATATGCATATTGTAAACCTGTCAAACAGAAATATTTCAATTTGATTTCAATTTTTGTCACCCACAGTTTCCTCAAACCATTAAATTAGCAGAACATGTTCTAGTAATGACGAATAAATTAGTGTTCCGATATGTACAAAGATTTTATCCAAATCAACAAGAAAACATCTCTAGTACTTAGTCTTATGTGTCCATTTTCTTATATTTCCTTTCTCTATTACCCTTACACACTGTCTATATTGCGAGAAGGTATGCTTGAGGCCTTTATGTCATTACGTTGTTTATTGCTTCTAGATTGGAACCAGACACTTTATAGTATCCAGTGTATCTCTTTTTGCGAGTAACTCATCCTGTATCTTGGAAATGTTGGATGCACCTATTGGTTTTAAAAGACATAAGGATACCAAAATTAATAGACATTTTAATTAAGAGTGAGAATGACAAAAAATTTACAATTTATACTAATAAAACGGACACGTTTGGCAACATTATACTCCGAAAGATATGTGTGATTGCTGGATAGCTTTGCATAAACTCCTCTATGCAGCGGTTCAATTATGTTTATATTTAGACCAATTTTAATGCCGGTACGAAAGTTGTATTCATCCATGAAGACGCGGTGTTCTGTGTTAATATCCAGGAGAAGTTGGTTGTATTAGTTAACAGTGCAACCACACTCGGAGCGCTGTAATTTGCTTACTGTTCTGCAAAAATTACCGCTTCTTCTCCGAGGAGAGTACTATGATTTCAAGATACTCTCACCAGTCAACTATGACGTCATTCTTGCTCAATGGGAGGGCGGGAAACTGCGAATAAATGTGAACACCGTGTATTTTTGGTGAATTGTATCCTCATTTACAAATTACGATATACAGTGTAGTACAATATTTACATAAGGTTGCTACAGTATTGATTTCTCTAGAGTTCATTATTAAAGCTAGCACATTATATGCTTAAGCGATTGGTACATATTTAATGTCAGCAAATACCCTCTACCACCAAACCGCTATAACTTTGTTTACGTTATACCCAGAGACCGGAACTTTGGCAGAATGCTTCTTAAAATGTGTTAAACCTATTTTCACTTTGAAAGCGAATTGTTATCTATCATATCTTTGTGATTGATGCGCCGCAGTTTTATATTTGTTGTTCTGCCTTTATAAAACAGATGTCAAAAACAAATACCTTCTGATACATTTATTGACGTATATTTTATGAGATTACTGGTTATTCATTTATTATTATAAATCTATTTTACAATCGCTTCAATGAAAGTGACTACCGAATTTATAATATTACCTTCCGGTTCAGTTACTCTTAAAAAGCAACAATGAGTGTCGTCATGCAAAAGTAAAACAATAAGGGTTTTAATTATCGCTTGCGGTTACTTGCCTTCAGATCCGAGAGTACCTTCCTTCAAAAGCAGCAATGAGTGCCTGTCCCTCACTGTAGTAAGTATAGGTGGTAGCATGTCTGCCTCACGTTCAAGAGGTATCGAGTTCGAATCTCCGTCAGGGTGATTTATTTGGTTAAGGTATGTTCTGCAGTTCGGGCGCCCGTTCTCCGGCTCTGACATTTTTCGAGAGGGGGAAGCGGGCTGTTGCCAGTTTTTAGCGGGTATTTCAAGCAGAAGAACAATGCGTATTTTAAATATTTCACGCATTTGCTTATTTCACAAACCATAGCCATATTATAATAGCGATAATAATAGGATTTACAAACACTAAAAATCGGAATTCACGAACGCACAAAATAGCAAAAGAACTACACCAGCGCAAGCACCAAAATCAAGTGTAGCCACGTGGTCCACACAGAATTAACAACACGGTGTTGGATTCAGAAGCCACGCCTACCAGCGGCGTTAACTGAGAGTTTTAACTTCCTGACCACGGCATCAGATGTACGGACTCCCAGTACTACCAACAGAAGCAATTAGCGTGCGTAAAAGGTGTGAAAGAAATATTCATCACTGTATGTTGGTATTATTAATCTTCCCCCTCCGCCTCCTGCAACCGCAAAACGTCAGAGCTGGAGATCCAGCGGCCGCACTGTAGTCGTTCTCAAGTTTCGAGCCAGGTAAGAAGGTGTGACATCGACGTCTGAAGCATTTTGAAGATGGGAGAGTTATGGGAGAGAACATATACGCCAGGAGAGATTCAGCTCATGTTTGGTTAAGTTATTTTCCAGGGTTTCTTATCCTGAAAGAAGAATGTCGGATAACTCTAACCACTATGAGCCCTGGGTTCATTTCAGCAACATTTCATAATTTCCGTTCCAATTTGAATGAATGTTGGATGCGTTAGTTTAAAAGAATAAAAATTGAATTGAGGCTAGTATTTACCTACCAATTCATTACAGCTACTGTGGTCTAAAGAAATTCAATACGAAAACGTTACTTTCATCAGAACGCCACACCATCCATGAAAATGGCTGGGATAATATTGTTAAATGTGTTCTATTTACAAAAATGCACATGATTTACGTAGGTAGTACATGGCTTTCATAAGGTATCAGGACAGATCCGATGTTTATTTCCTATAAACCACAAGTTACGAGAGCCGTTCAATAAAGAAAGATCACATTTTTTTTGACAACGTACCTGTACTCATCTTCATAATTCTTATGGTCCCTCTCAAAATAGTCTCCCCTGAATGCGATGCCTTGTCCCAGCGTTTCTGCCAGTCTTCAAAGACATGCTGGAAACCATTTTTTGAGAGATCCTTCAAAATTGCCTCCGCAGCCTTCACCACTGCTTCTGATGATGGATAATACCTCCCACGAAGGCGTTTCTTCAAGTTAGGGAATAGAGAAAAGTCACATGGAACTAATTCCGGACTATAGGGAGGGTGAGGGATGCACTTCACGTTGATTTTTGCAAGATATTCAGCAACAGCATTGACACCAGCGCATTAACTTGGTGCAGCATCCAGCCTGCTTCACGGAAATGTGGTCTTTTGCGCCTGACATGGACTTGGAATGTTTTCAGGACTTCCCTGTAGTATTGTCCAGTTACATGCTGATAAACCATTGCATGAATATCAAAGAATGAAATGACCATAGCTTTCCCAGCAGAAGCAACCACTTTTGATTTTTTGGGGGTTGGTGATGAAGGAGATTTCCACACTTAGATTTGCTGTTTGCTCTCTGGATCAAAATGATGTACCCAAGTTTCATCAGCAGTGATTACGTTTGAAAGAAACTCCAGATCTTCCTCTAACATCAACTTTAACTGCGCGTTACCTCCATTACAGCGGTAGCCGATACTGAACATGTCTGAACTTGCCTGGTTCTCACGTGCGGTAACCAGGAGTACCAACAATGAAACTGCTACGGCGTGTTTGCTTTACATTAAGCTAACAGAATATAATAAGATGGAATTTTAGTGCGAAAAATTTTGACCGTAAACAAATTATGATCATTCTTTATTGAACAGCCCTCGTATTTCCAGTATTAAATGGTTTATACATTTAAAGAAAACGCGTCACACTTACACCTCTATCCGTCATTTCATCATAAAGAGATGGGGACATGGATTTCACCAGCAGCTTACACGCTTCAGATTTCCTAACCTTAATTCTGGTGGTCAACGCTCTGGATGATCAGAAAACTTTGGAGATGGGAAATAATTAAACTTTCAGTACCACCAAGATTAGTTTCTTACTACAAATGAACTGTCAGTAAATTGTAAAACAGACCTTTCAAAACATTCTGATTATGAAAAACTTGGAAGCAGATAAAATATTGTAGATGGGGCGCGTTACATTGTGTTATAAATGGACACTAAGTTAACGCTATGATTAGATTTTCTGCAGTAACTTCTGTTATGTAGATGTTGAGAGGTCATATTCTGCATGGAAAATGTATTAGCTGATAGCCGACTCTATAGGATCCCAGAAAACTTAAAAGTTATTGGTTATCGCTTACAGCCAATAGTGTATTGTAATACATACAAGTTCTTCAAGAAGCATTTTCGTTTTTCGGTCAAGGGCAACTAAAATTTTGTTTAAAACTTACTTTAGTAACTATAATAGAATAACTAAGTAGTTTAACAGTGTAATCAAGTATATAGTCGCTCTTAATGCAAAGTTTTCTTATATTGACTTTTATTGCTGATGTTAGCCACTTATAATGCCTTTATTTCTGCTCTGTTTTAATTATTTATAAAGTCAAAACTGCCAGTCTCTGATTAAATCTCAAAGAGACCGCAAAACACACAGGATCCCAATTTACGAGTATTATTCATTATTGTTTAAGACTTTGTGACATTAAGCGATTTTAATATAAACTCCCAAAACATACAATTTGCTGCAGTTAATTTTGTGACATTTCATTCAGATGCTCTTATATGTATAATTTTCAGGATCACATTTGCGAAATCCAAATAACTTAATGTGAAATGTAATGCTCCTTTGGACAGCCACCCTCTGTGGCCTCTCGCCTCATTCAACTTCCAGGGAATGTCCCATGTGGGGGCATAAGGTACAATAGACCAGGACTGGTTGCAGTGCCAAATCCTCTCCGAAAAAAATGCGGTATATAACTTATAAATAGTTCTTCCCTAATATTGTTTAAAATTTATGAATGAATATGTAAGAAAAGTAGGTATAGATGATTTAGTCGAATATTCCTTTATTCAATTTGAAGTCCCACGTTGAGATGAGAATTTGTTTGGGTTTGTGATTTAGATGTACTTTTCCCTCTGGTCGTGGTGTCGGATCGAGATGGAGAAACTTGGTGTGGTTTGACAAATAATTATAATTTCATTTACCACTCACATACAGAGCGTGAATGATAAATATTAGATGTCATCAATGCAATGATATTTGGGGAAGGAATTTTGTGAAGCAAGGGTTTCAAGCCAAGGTAACACTGATAACAAGTGAAACCATGGCTAGGAAATAAATTTTGAGAAAGGAAGGTTTCAGATCTGCGTTTAGGGTACAGCTCACATTTGAACTGAGAAACACGTGCAAAAATCCTCAGACAGATTTGACCGATTTAAAACGCAGACCTCCTGTTCACGAGTTCGTGTTTTAATGACCTAAGCCATCCGTGACGGTGATATGTATCTGGATGCTAATTTGAAATCACAGCTTCCATTAGTAAAGCCATTGTGTAGCTTTCTCAGAATGTTTTACTTACTGTATATTACACACTGTTCCGTACTAAAATTGTAAACATCCACTTACACGTAAATTATTTTAAATAATCTTCTCAGTATTAAGGCGTTATATTAATATGGTTAAATATTTAGACAACTTTTTAGTTAATTGATGGAAATTAATCATTTCTCCACACTAGCCGTGTATAGGCTAAGATATTTGATGGATAGAGTCAACATGAAAAATTCAATGCCATGGCCGGGATTTGAACCACGGATCTCCTGGTAGCTACCATGGCCAACGTGCCTTCCTGACATTAAATTCTCCAGTTGACTCATATTTCCCCGGTAGACCACTACGGGCTCTCGCATCCGAGATACACCGTTTGTGACGACTTACTATTCTAAGTACTTAAGTCCCAGGCTTCATCATTTAACTCTTATTATTTTAGTTAATTGATGGAAATTAATCATTTCTCCACACTAGCCGTGTATAGGCTAAGATATTTGATGGATAGAGTCAACAGGAGATCCGTGGTTCAAATCCCGGCCATGGCATTGAATTTTTCATGTTGACTCTATCCATTTAGACAACTACTGATATTCATTAATGATTTAATACTACTTTCCCAAATATACAATATCCATTCTAAAGCGAATTTTATGGTTTATTAATTTGGGTATCTAACTTTAGAAAATAACCATTCCAATATTTTGTTATTAGTGATGTGAGATGATTAAATTCAGTCAAATTTATAACCTGTTGTACGTCACATATTCAAATAAAGATCGGGATTAATGATATGTTATTAGAAGAAATTGACAGCATAAAACTTCTGAGCCTTCAAGTGGACAGATGTTTAGATTGGAAAGCTCACATAAATAATATCTTACCTAAACTCAGCTCCGCCTGTTATGCTATCCTAGAGCTGGTTAATGTGAGTTCTATTGACGCTCTTAAATTAGTGTATTATGCATACTTTAACTCCATCATGGAATACGGAATATTATTTTGGGGCAACTCAGTAGAAAGTAAAAAATATTTCTTATGCAAAAGAAGGTTTTAAGAATCATTACTAACACCCATAACAGATGCTCCTGTAAATATCTTTTTAGAAGATTGAAGATATTAACGCTTTTTTGCATGTATATAATCTCGATCCTAAAATTCGTTGTATGCAATCGTGCCTTATTTGCAACAAATAATGTAATTCACGGAATAAACACTAGACAAAAGTATAACATCTATTATCCCAGTGCTAAGCTTTCTTGCTTCCAGAAAGGTGTACATTATGAAACTATCAAAGTATTTGACGCACTTCCTAATGTTCTTATAGAAAAAATATATAATTTCGGTGCTTTTAAAAAGTTGTTAGAGAGTACCTTTGCTCAAAATCTTTTTATTTTGTAGAAGATTATCTGAATGGCAAATTATCCTGATAATGCTTTGTAGCTTTGAGTAGTATCTAACTGTTCCAACGACAAATCATTACCAATAAATCTTTGATGCATGTTGACAGTTTATTTTTAATGTATGTGTATTTAATAAATAACAATGAATGGTATCCATTGCAAAAAGTTTGAGACGTATTGGCATAAACCAAGTGAAAACTGATTTATAAAGTGTTTAATTTTGTATCATAATTTTTGGAAAGGGGCTAGAATAAGATTTGAAGACATGGAGATCCAGAAACTGTTTAGTCAATTAGCAGAGAAGAGATCACTTGTTTTCTATATTCCACTGAAAGATAGCTGGGGGAGGGAGAGGTATATAGATAGCACGAGCAGTGAAGAAAGAAAGGGGTTAGCATGGTTAAGTGCAGGGATATGGAAATTAAGAGGTTAAAGAAATAGAATACCCGCAAGACGAGTGCCCATTTTGTGGGGACAAAGAGGATGTAGAACATGTAGTGTTTTGTTGTAAGGAAACGGAGATGTGGAGGAAAAAATGTCAAATACCAAAGATGAATAGGAGAATCAGCCTAATCAAGGTTTTAAACAAAAATTATAAAAACATTGGACAGTTTTTAAGTAAGGTAAAAAACAAGTGCATATGAACTGTAAAAGGAGGGAAGGAATAATAAGTGACTATTCTGTAATAATACATATTGTAACACGTCTGTAAACATACTTAATGTACTGTCCTTTGTAGAAGTGGCCTGGGCCAAAACAGGGCAGACCAATAATTGTAAAAGCTTAGTACCTCAATAAATATTATTATATAATTATCCCTGCTTTGTTTACTATATTGTTGTTCATATTGCCTGTACACTATAATATGTGTCTTATGTTAACTATTCAAGTACATACATATGTTATTAAACTTTATACCTCTGGATATGTTCAATGTTCACAACCTTCTCTAACCGTTCACTTTTAATTAATGAATAACAGGTTTCAATATGGCGAATTAACAGAAACTTATTTCATTTGTGTATAAGTCTCTAGAAAAGGGGTATATTTAGCATTTTAACACTTCGGAAATGGAACTGGGAAAGGAAGTTGTGATATGTTTTTACAGCGTTATAAATTGAATGTTTATTTTGCAGTTTTGCATGCTACATTTGATGCACTTATATCATTTATAATTTGGCAAATAACTCTAAAAATTACATTTATTTTTCAGGTATGCAATTGGCGTCAAGAGAGATAACTCTCTTGAATAACAACTTTTATTTTTATGTTTTAATTAAATTTTGATGGCACGAAAAATGATACAGGTCCAATTTTTAAGTATTTCAAATCTAAAAAGATTTCCGTGTCTCTTACACTTAAAACATATGTTCGATATGTGAAGTACTGTCAAACAGTATCCAAGTTACTACAGAAGAATTCCTGTACATTTTATACAACAATTCAGCAACGAATCGTACTTTCTATTCTCTGAGTAAGGATAGAGAAAAGTAATTCCAAAAAGAAAACTGAAAAAGTACTAGTAAGTCGACGCATCAGTATTCAGTCTTCTCAAGAAAAGAATTTTATATGCAAATATACGAGGCCCCTTAAGGGGTGCCAATGATCCATCGGGCACCTTCCCAGGTGGTGAATCGGAGAATACCTCCCAGATATAGGTGGTGCCGAGGAAATGAAATACTCGGGGTGGACCAAAACTGGTATAACGAATGGTATATGTGACTCGAAGGTCGTGGTCTAGGCATCACATCTAGGGTAAATGCCCAAAAATGCATCTGGAGCAGAGAGGTAGCGTTCGTATCGCGGCCAGACTGAAATTGTTACATACTGAACAACCTCAAGAACCAGGATTATGTTTTAAATATAGCAGTAGAAAAGTAAATGATAATGGAATTTATAGGAAAGGAAATATAAAGGTCCAAGATGATGTTTAATAATAAGGTGTTAAAACAGGTGAGGAAATTTAATTACTTTTGCTGTAATGTAAGCTTCAAACCAAATAACGAAGAAATAAGTAATGAAGTGAGTAAATTTCCATATATTTGTGCAATAATGGCTCATGAATTGGAAAAAAACTTAAAAATCCGAAATTCTATAAGACTATAGCTGTTCCGGTTTTATTATAAGGATCGGAGACATGGACTCCTAAAAAAGAAAGATTGGAGTCAAATACAAGGGGCAGAAATGAAATATGTCCGAGGATTAAAAGGATGCACAAGACAGAATAATGTTAAAATGAAGAACTGAGGAAGAAATTATATATATTTTCATTAAAAAAAAAAGCTACAGATAAACAGGGAAAACTGAAAGAGCCATTTGCAAAGAATGGATAGCTCTCGCAGCTATTACAGTCATACAGTAATAAGCCCTCGGTAATAAAACAATAGAAAGACCAATACTAAGATGGGAAGAAATGAGTCGAAACAGGAGAATTATCCTAAACCTTGTAGAGTTGATGATGAAAAATGCAAGTCATGGTTTGAAATTTGAGAAAGCTGTATTTGCCTACAAATACACAGATACAGGCAAAGACGAAGGTCATCCCAAATTTCTTTATGATTAAAACTGATAACTCACTGCTAATGTACACAACCACCTTCTCTTTCTCCCAAATGCATAGCTTAAACATGTGTCTTTAATGGCTTTGTATGTCTTCAGCACGCGCCTACTTGCGCTGCTAGCAATTTCTCTGACATACACAACTGTTTACCTCTGTCACGGAACTACCCGACTCTGAGTACAAAAACAAATTTTAGGTGTTTGCTTATTCTATAAATTGAACTCTAAAAATTCAATATACGAGGGCTGTTCAATAAAGAATGATCACAATTTGTTTTTGACAACGTACCTTTACTCATCCTCATAATTTTTATGGTCCTTCTCAAAATAGTCTCTCCTGAATGTGATGCACTTGTTTCTGCCAGTCTTCAAAGACATGCTGGAAACCATCTTTTGAGAGATCCTTCAAAATCGCCTCCGCAGCCTTCACCACTGCTTCTGAATATGGATAATGCCTCCCACGAAGGTGTTTCTTCAAGTTAGGGAATAGAAAAAAGTCACATGGGACTCAATTCGGGCTATAGGTAGGGTGAGGGATGCACTTCACGTTGACTTTTGCAAGATTTTCAGCAACAACATTGGCAATATGCGGCCGCCCACTATCGTGGTACAGCATCCAGTCTGCTTCACGGAAATGTGGTCTTTTGCGCCTGATAAGGACTTGCAATGTTTTCAGCACATCCCTGTAGTATTGTCCAGTTACTAACGTGTGTGCAGGTACAACATGCTGATAAATCATTCCATGAATATCAAAGAATGAGATGACCATAATTTTCCCAGCAGAAGCAACCACTTTTGCTTTTTTGGTGTTGTTGATGAAGGAGATTTCCACACTGAGCTTTGCTGTTTGCTCTCAGGATCAAAATAATGTAGCCAAGTTCCATCAGCAGTGATTACGTTTGAAAGAAACTTCGGATCTTCCTCTAACATCAACTTTAACTGCATGTTACCTCCACTGCAGCGGTAGGCGATAATGAACATGTCTGAGATTTCCTGGTTCTCACAGGCGGTAACCAGGAGTACCAACAATGAAACTGCTACTGCATGTTTGTTTCACATTAAGGTAACAGAATATAATAAGACTGAATTTTACTGCGAAGAATTATGTCAGTAAAAAGTTATGATCAATCTTTATTGAACAACCCTCCTAAATATCATTGTTCCTTTAGAGCTACTATTGCTACTATTGGATATCGAGGCATCTGGCGATGAGAACAATATTTCTACAACCTTGAAGCAGTGGATAGCACATAATTAAATGGTTAAGTTTACTTCATTTTATTCATCAGTTCTAGTCAACGCATTAAGCATTTCTAAACTTCACTCTGGTCCTGTAAAAAAGTTTGTTTCTAGTAGTTATGTTAGAAAAAGATATAAAAAGTGTACCTACCATTTTAAAATAAAGAATTAGTTTAAGTACATGTTAATAACTCGAAAAGTGAAGGTCCTGCAGAAATTAAAGTAGGCCAGAGATTTGTTTAATATATTTGTGATAATTAAATTATATTTTGAGCTTCAAACATGCAGAAAATTTAAGTTTTATCCAACACTAGGCCACGAGTTGTTCTGCTTGTATTTACATTTCCAGGCAAATTCTATTTCTTTCACATCAAAGACTTTACCATAAAGCTGTTGTTGATATTAGCTGTATTATAAGTAGTTTCTTCTTCATAGTTTCATTAATTTATTTTTCTTGTAATTACTAAAATATACACAGGACGTATAGTTGATGATAACCCCGGAGAATGTAATTAATTATCTGTGCTGTATCCCTTTGATCTAAGCCTCAGAACATAATAGAAATTCTGATATTACTTTCTATAATAATTTATTAATTACATGTGTCTTTCATCCGAAAGTCTTATATCAAGATGTAATAGTAAATATATATATTTTTTCATTCCTCTAAACCTTGAAAGCGTTTTCAGAAATAGGGGTTTGCGCATGCGTGTGTGTGCTTTTGTAAAGATACACTTAAAAAACGAAAAACTGGTTAAATACCAAACCTTGTTTTTCTTTCTCTGGGCTTCTTCTATGTTTATAATTTAGAAGGAAATGGAAAACAAATACGTTTACCTTTAATAGTTGGGGCATTTAAAAATAGGCACGGACTGGCGGCACCTGATCATGTTTGCGAAACATGATCATATATTAGACAGAGCATGCGCAGTTCTTCCCAAACGCGATGCTGTCTGCCCAAACTATATACCAAACATACATAATTTTGAGACAGTCTGTCTTGTGTATTACCTGTGAGCCCTATAGTAAGCAAAATTAAAATGTATTTTTGATTTATTGGCAACGTAGTTTTATACGAGGGCTGTTCAATAAAGAATGATCACAATTTTTTTTTGACAACGTACCTTTATTGATGCTCATAATTGTGATGGTCCTTCTCAAAATAGTCTACCCTGAATGCGATACACTTGTCTCAGGGTTTCTGCCAGTCTTCAAAGACATGCTGGAAACCATTTTTGAGAGATCCTTCAAAATCGCCTCCGCAGCCTTCACCACTGCTTCAGAAGATGGATAATGCCTTCCACAAAGGCGTTTCTTCAAGTTAGGGAATAGAAAAAAAGTCACTTGCGGCTAAATCCGGACTAGGGAGGAGTAGGGATGCACTTCACGTTGACTTTTGCAAGATTTTCAGCAACAACATTGGCAGCCTCGCATTATATTGGTGCAGCATCCAGCTTGCTTCACGGAAATGTGGTCTTTTGCACCTGATATGAACTTGCAATGATTTCAGGACATCCCTGTAGTATTGTCCAGTTACTGATGTGTGTGTGCAGGAACAACATACTGATAAACCATTCCATGAATATCAAAAAATGAGATGACCATAACTTTCCCAGCAGAAGCAACCACTTTTGCTCTTTTAGGAGTTGGTGATGAAGGAGATTTCCACACTGAGTTTTGCTGTTTGCTCTCAGGATCAAAATGATGTAGACAAGTTTCATCAGCAGTGATTACGTTTGAAAGAAACTCCGGATCTTCCTCTAACATTAACTTTAACTGCATGCTACCTCCATTGCAGCGGTAGGCGATACTGAACATGTCTGAACTTGCCTGGTTCTTACAGACGGGTACCAGGAATACCAACAATGAAACTACTACGGCATGTTTGTTTCACATTAAGCTAACCGAATATAATAAGATTGAATTTTAGTGCGAAAAATTATGTCCGTAAAAGAATTATGATCATTCTTTATTGAACAGCCCTCGTATTTGTTGTAGATTAAAGGCCCGTTTTAATTCTTGTAACAAATTTCTATTCATTGTAGATTGAATATTGTATACCACCTTTTCAGCACAATCTTTTCCCATCTCGTGTCAGTTTGTGCGGCTATCAGTTTCTTCAGGCCACTAATTGTATCATCTGGATTTTAAAGCGGGCTTTCTTTCCTCGTCAATCATTACACATTACCTCCAGCATATCGATAAATCTTTACTTCCTTAATACATATTTTCCGTTAAATACATAAAATCACTCACTCCTGCTCGCCCATTCTTCATTATCAAAACTTTTAACTTCTCAGCGTCATTTTTTACATCATGAAGATTATTGATTTTTCGCTATAGCAGCCATTCCTTTGTTATATTAACGTCACTACATGGCCTACTAAATTTCCTTCTAGAATATCACGTCCACACACTCATCACAAACATTATAGTACTTTTAAACATTTTTCCCAAATTCCAAATAACACCACCAAGAAAATGAACAAAACTCATTTTCAAGGCAAAACAAAAGCAACCGTTGCAATCTTTAGACTAAACTCTGGTACACATATTAACCATTTTTACTTTTCTTTTGTTAAGAAGACATCTTTCAAGTAAGTTATGATTTTTTTAAAAGTTGATTTCTGAACTGATAAGTCGAAGAACAAATGCATCATCAAGTATGTCACATTTATAATCCTTATTTAATGATGCCGTCTACATCATCACTACTGCAAGCAGCAACTAATGATACATGTCTTTATTTTTCTTTTCATTTCTGCGCCTTGTAGGCTGCGGGGTGCGACAATGGGGAGCATTGACATAGGCCACTTTTCCAATGCGCCCAACATAATGTAATTAACTTACAGGACTACAGCATATACAGTCTACTAGCAGTATGAACAGATTTAATTATGGAATATCGATATCATAAAACCTTTTAATTACTAGAAATATAGCGTGCCAGCTTTGTGCTGCTTAATACATAATTTTTCACTTGTTTATATTATGTTTATCGGAATAAATCTGCAGTGAGGTTGCCTGGAGCTAACGGGAGGACTTTGGAGCTAAAATGACACGGGAAGCTTGCTTTCTCTTGTAAGCTGTTTGACTCTCATTGTGAAGGTGTTCTCCCCTCCGTATCGACACACGGCTGATATATTATGCAGACATTCATTAGTTGCTATGAGAGCAAGGCATTATCTGCTACCTGGCCGCCTTGTTTGGACATGACACTCCGCAAGAGGTCGTGGGAGGACCCGCGCACAAAAAATTCATTGACGCGTCTCTCTTAAGTGAAAGGCGGTTTCCCATCACTGATCTCTTCAGAAGAATGTTAAGTATTTATTGTTTTAGAGCTTACGAAGCAAGCCAGTTTAAATTACACATTTAGAGAGCTTAAGCACTTTGGAAAGAATAAACCAGTCTATCTCTGGAAAGTAATATAATCTTTGGAAGAGAGGTACCTACATAAGACATATTCCGTAATATTAAACTATTAAACTTTCAGATTCCTTTATGCACATTTTCCCCCAAAAGCATTTAAGTTAGGGAAATAATATTTTGAATACATATAACGTAAATTATGTGAGTTCCGGATAGATAGTTTTATATAAGAAGTAAGAGGATTTGCATATTTTCCCAGTAATCACAGTTTCTCATAGCAGTTTCTCAATAAAAATATTTATTTCTTATTTGAGAGGTATACATACTTTTTGGGATGAAATATGTGGCTCCCGAGGTTACAGATAATATCGTAAAGTCTTAAATTCACATTCAGATTATCGCCTACACCTGGTTTATTTTTTAAAATCCCGTGTTATATTACCAATTTTGAGCAAACATTGCACTGTTTATTTTTATGCAGGACCATAAGGTGTGTCAACTTGAAATTTGACATTCTCCATGCAACATTCTTATTATTCATGTTTTTCCTCTTCTTAACTCATCTATGTCTATGCCCTCGCACCTTGAAAACTTATCAAATACCTTTGCCATATCAGTTATCATTTATAAGCATAGTCAAGAATGACTACCTATCTGACAGGTACACATCTAGCTTACACATTAAAAACAGGTGGTTCAAGCTACACACCAAAAGTTTCTAGATTTACAACTTACATGGCACCATGGCTGAGTGGTTAGAACGCTTGGCCCTCACCAGGGCGGCCCGTGTTCGATCCCAGGTGACAGCAAAGTGAGATTCATGGTGGACAACACGGCGCTGGGGCGGATTTTCTCAGGGTCCTCCGTTTCCTCCACCGATTGTTCCATCATCATCTTTCCTATCACCTCATCCCTCTCGTGCTTTTACTTTCGGCTTGGGCTGATCACTCATTCCGGAATCTCTCTGATCAGGAAACCTCTGATCCTCAACCCGTTGTCTACTGGACACGAGGTTGCGTGGTTCCGAGGCCCTTCGTCCCTTTCAGCTGCCGTGGTGCGGGCGGTGCGGTATCTTAGCACTCGTAGTACCTCTTGCGTTACGAGAAGAACCTCGGGCCAAACATTCGAGCCCCTCCAGAAGCGAAGTTGTTAGAACTGGGTTGGATTCGAGGGGGCAGTGTGTTCCCGACCCGCGGGAGATCGGGTACCTCCGGCCAGGCCTCGGCCGACCGGAGGGGGTAGAGAGTTGCCTAAGAACTTAATAAAATTGTGACTTATGGTGTCGGAATTTTTTGGCAAAATAAATGTCTGTTCGCGAGGGAGTTGTATATTTATAATCCCTGTTTAAGAGTACAGATTTATAATGATAATAATATAACTGCACAGATGTTGGAAGTGCTGTCAGTGAGTTACCAATTATTTCCCACTTTTCAGAAAATTTGTATTAAAACTCATTAATTCTATATGGTCATATAAATATATCATACAGATGCAATTACTAACTACATTTAGATTTAATTTTAAAAGTTCAGTGTCATTCCAAGAAGAGAGCATCGCAAAATTCCCGATTCCCATGCAAGCTTTCCCACATTTTTTTGAGGTCATCGTCCTTTATCTCCATAATAACGCAACTACTTTCTATTTATTAATAATAGATTCCCTCACAAAACTACTGTGAGGAGCATATACCGCAGAGAATCTATTCCTATACCTGGATCTCACTTCTCTGAAGTTTCATCTCACATAGTAATTATACAAGAAGTTCTTGTACTAAATTATACATAGATTTAACATACGCCCAAATATACCGTAACATTAAAGCGCAAGGTCTGACAGCTTATCAATCCTTGTAAAGCTTGTATAGAGTAAGTGGCATTCCTCTACTCCTGAAGCAATGTTTTGCAATAGAGGTGCCCAGTCTTATTTAATAATATGAGAGGTTGGGGGAAGTGTTCCACTTGCTGTGAATGTGGTATACACAATGCATTGTGTATGTGCCATAGAGCTCTGACAGCACTCCTAGTACCTTGCTAATATCTCTATCAGCACTTCTCATTTCTCCTTGGTTGCACATACAGAGTTTCAGGACGTTGTACACAAGCTGCACAGCACAGCCTTGCATGAAGATTGGGGGAAATCTGAGAGAAAGGAAAATGGAGGAGGAGAAGAATCAGCAACAGCGCATTGCAGAGCAAGCAATCCCCCATAATATGGTCGCGCGCTGTAATGGTTTCTTTTCATCCTTGCAAATTCCGATAACTATTTTATCTTGACACTAGTCCGACAACTACTCTCTCTGGGTATAAATTTGACCAACCTTATTGGTTGAGGCACAAACTAGTAGGTTTGTAAGTTGTATATGTATAACGTTCACACTACTTTTGTTGTGAATTATGCATACACTGAGTATTTAAATTAATAAGAAGACGTCTATAATAAGTTTCACAGGAAACATCAGGATGGATGCATATTACATGGAAAAATAGAATCAGACACACGGCTAGTGTGGAAGAACAATTGTTTTACGGGGAACAAATAGCTTTCGGAATGTTGCATTGGAGAAAATGGTTTCACAAACTGATTTAATTAAAACTACATTTTAAAGAGAGCTTCAGAATAAATTTCCCGAAGACGAGATATTGCATTTGATTATTTGAAACGATGGCATTGTGCAATTTTATTCTTTTCGCGCTAGAACTTTATATGGAGTATGCTTTGTTAACAGAATTTTCCAGGTTTCTCGTGCTCCTGACTTTTATTACTTTCTTTTCTTACTCTTTGAGAGTATACAAAGCAATTCAGAGTGAAATTTACGGGAATTGCTATAACTTACTGCTAATACGATTTTAATTCCAACTACAAATATTTAGCAAGTGTTTTCCCAGTTTAGTTTACTTCTGTGAAAAATTCTCACCTGAGGATTAAATATTAGGTCGCGCCCTCAAACTATAGGCAACGATATTTCATGATAAATAAATTATAGTTTTGTTATACGTAGTTATATCTGTTGAAATTTGTTTCCATGTACTACAAACTGTGTTTTAGGAACGGGTCATAATTATAATAAAAGCATTTCATACTTCATAAATTTTACACAGTTAACATTTTTCAATTTGGTTATGACTCCCGGAGCAGTCAGTTTTGGTGTTCAACAATGAATATTCCAGCTATTTGGTGGAAAGTTTGGACGGACTTTCATAGATATGTTAGCAAAATACTTTGCTTTGAGTCCATTTGTTTGTAACCTGAGTACTTATAAAAACGTACTTATAAAATTTGTAACTTAAAACAAACTACAAAAACAATCACAAGTTAAATCGTGAACCTCACTGTTATGGGGAGTTTGTTTGCTTTACTACTAACAGTATAGCGATTAGCTTTTCAGTCAATATATGTAAATACATCAACATTTAGAAAATAATCTATTACCACTGCTGTATCTTTAATTGCACGACTCTATAGAATACAGCTCTATTAAATATAGAGAGTCTGAGAAATTATTTGAAATTGAAATCTAGTTGTTCCTACACTGCTCATGGTCAGTTAATGTCGATAGCTATTTGGTGTAGCATGTTACGTAATGTTGAATATACAAATTTGTATAAGAGGATATTTAAGAGATAAGCGGATATAGAGAGTTAACAGATCCCTAAGGTTTCTATTGTGCTCTAGGAAATCTCTCTTTGTTTCCTTAACTACAATGGCCCTCAAAGGATTGGTTGGGATCTAAGAGAGGTAAAGTCAATGAAGAGCCATCTTAGACATTTGTGTGCCAGTCACCACAGATTCTAAAACGATCATTGCTAATCAAAGAATGAAATGAGGAAATATCTGGCGTTCTTCCTGACAGATCGGGAAGCATCACTGCAGAGCCTCGACTAGTTGGACGGTGACGTGAATTAAACTCTAATATAACATGATTATCATATGAGATGTCCATTTCCACAATAACTTTGTATGATTCAAACCATAACGTTACGTGATCTGAAATATACGACTCGACTTGAAACTTTGCAAACGCTTCTAATTCTCTAATTTTCTTAGTAAACAACTATTAGGTCTAATGTATTGTTTTTTTATAATTCTTTGTTCTGTATACATCATGACATAGACCTTCAAGTGTCCTCAGCTCTCCAACATTGTGCGAAAGAATCATAAAAGGTGTTTTTATAATTTGATGTGAGTTCTAATGTATGTTGCATATTTAGCTTAATTTTACAAAATAAAAATATATAATACAGACAGACCTTGTTTCCCAGACTGGTATATATGCTACTCTGACTCTAAGAAAATTCGTCTTCATTGAATCAGGTTTCATTTTCATACGTTGTTGCACATAATTACTAATCTCTTACACCTCAAAGCCAGCCTCGGTAGCGTAGATGGTAGCATGTCTGCCTCACGTTCAAGAGGTCCCGAGTTCGCATCTCGGTCAGGGTGAGTTTCCTGGATAAGGGTTTTTCCGGGTTTTTCCCTTATCCTCACAGACGAATGTCGGGCAGCTCTAAGCTCCATGGACCCTGGACACATTTGAGCATCATTTCACCCATTTCATTCATTCACCGTCCGATATGACTTAACGTTGGAGGACGTAAAAGAAAAAAACAAAAAAGAAAAAAAAGAAATAAAACAGTTAAAAATCTAACACCTCAAGGGTTTATTCCTACACAAAAATATTTAAAAATTTATGCACATCTCAAAGACTTCTTGGTATCGGATGACTTGAACAAGTTTGCTCGTCTTCGTCATTACGATATTGCAACAACTAGCAAACTTTGAAATGTATAATTTAAAGTAACTCACAAAAGGTCATCGAACGGCGAAACGTTTTGTGTGTGTGTGTGTGTGTGTGTGTGTGTGTGTGTGTGTGTGTGTGTGTGTGTGTGTGTGTGTGTGTGTGTGTGTGTGTGTGTGTGTGTAATTTACGTCCTTCAACGTCAAGTCATATCGGACGATGAATGAAATGGGTGAAATAATGCTCATATGAGCCCAGGATCCATACAGCTTAGAGTTACTCGACTATCGTCTTTAAGGATAAGGGAAGACACTGGAAAATACCTTATCTAGGTAACTCACCCTGACCGGATTCGAACTCGGGACCTCTTGAAAGTGAAGGAGACACGCAACCATCTACGCTACCAAGGGGGGCAAAACTGTCTCCTTATCTGCCTTTAAGGTACAATAAACACTATACTTTTGATAAAATATTTTATTGAATTGCAAACGTAGCAATGTTTATCACAAGTATATTGTTGAGTAAAAAGAAATAACGGAAGCACAAACAAACCATTTTGTTGTTGTTGCAATTTACGTCCTCCAACGTTAAGTTTCGTTTCTGGAGTCTCCGTATAACCTCATTTTATCTCAGCTTAACCCAATATGTATTATTTTGACATTTAAGGTATTTCATTCTGCTGCCCAAGGATTACTACGAGAGAGGACAGAAATAGGCTTAAAATTTGTTTTGTTTATCCCACCCCACGTACTTCACAGGCATTACTTAAGACTAGAAATTTGAATTCAGCTTATGGATGTTCTGTGTTGTTGATGAACAAATATTAAATATTTCGGAGCATGACTAGTGTGACTCACCTAAGGAGTGTTAACATATTTCAGGATGCAATATAAAATTATTTAAAGCTCAATGAAAAGTACTATTAAGATCTAAGTTGCAAAGTTGTATTTTGAATATTTCAGTAAGATGCAAATATGTTTAGCGTCAAAACTCAACGCAAAGGTTGAATCACATACTGATAGTTCCACAATGTTCGCTACATTAATGAGAATATTTTCTGTGGGAACTATGTAGCTATTGTATGACTGAATGAGTGAATTAATTCTTGCATTTCCTTTAAGTGCAACATAGGGCCTTATAAACGGAGCAAACCTCGAGGCCCGTAGGCAACGGGTTGAGGATTAGTGGTTAACTGATCAGAGAGATTCCGGGAGGAGTGATCAGCTCAACGCCGAAAGTGAAAGTACGAGAGAGATGAGGTGATAGGAAAGATGATGATGGAGCAATCGGTGGAATGTTGGAGGGGAAACCGGAGCACCTGGAGAAAACCCGATCCAGAGCCATGTTGTCCACCACAAATTTCACTTCGCGGCCACGTGGGATAGAATCTTGGCGAGAAATATTTAAATATTTCAAAAATGAAATATTTATTTTTCTTGCTCAATTGATACTTTCTTTGTTCCACATATATTCCGCCTTTAACTGCAGTGGTCATATCGGCGGCCGTTCTCCTTTGGAACATATATGGTGCTAACTCGCACTTCCACACTCTGAGGAAGATTGGGAATCATCCTGGTTGGAGAAAAAGCCCCACCATCCAGCCGGGAATCAAACCCGGGACCCCTAGCACGGCAGGCAGGTGCTCTACCAACTGTGCTACGGGGTCAGCTATTTAATACTTAGATGCTCCCCAGTTACATAGAAAGGGAGATGTTACTTTCTCTAGCACGAACACACATAGAAGAAGCTGCATCATATCAAATGATTCGATACCAAGATTTCAATGAAAATATGCCCTTTGATGTCTCCTAAAGGCAAAACGCCCTTTTAGAAGAATGATCCGTGCGCAGTTGCGTGCGTGTGTGCATGTGTCGGCGTGTCTGGACAACCTGACCCCAAAACAAAAGGAAAGCTACATATTTGAACTTATCATCTTTCGAGAATGTAATACGAACATTTTCAAGGAAATACCTCCAACCTGGATACCATTTTTCGGAATGTTTGATTCTCCAAAAATGGCTTTTATGAACTTGATTACAGCACCATATGTTGAAGATATATTTGGGGGGCGGATTCTCAGAACTCCTCTTCATTCTGAATGACTGTAAACCGAAAGATGTAGACCAAAGGTTACTCTACAAAAATATATATCTTGTTAAAACATACAGTTTATGTTCTTCATCTTTTTTGTTTAGAGGGAACCACTTCCGAGATAATTCTCGCTGTTGGTTTGTATTTTGCAGCACTTACACTGATCTCAAATTTTCTTTTTAAAGATTTGAATACCTTTTAAGCTTACTTTATTCCACTATTCCCATTACACATGCAAGGAAATATAACAAAACAATTTATTGAAACGTTTATCACGATTAAGAGGAAGTAGACTGAAGAAAAGCGATTGTAAGAAGGTTTGTGGAAGAGTAGAAAAAGTCATGTGAATATTGCGTCTGATGTGGGTGCTTGGCATAATTCAAAGACGAAATATCCAGTGAGTATACCAAACTTAAGATTTAGGTTCAGCGTAATGAAGACTTTCACATTTATTTTACTTAATTATTATTATATTTTGAGCTTTGTTATACAAAGAAATACTTCTTCTTCTTCTTCTTCTTCTTCTTCTTCTTCTTCTTCTTCTTCTTCTTCTTCTTCTTCTTCTTCTTCTTCTTCTTCTTCTTCTTCTTCTTCTTCTTCTTCTTCTTCTTCTTCTTCTTCTTCTTCTTCTTCTTCTTCTTCTTCTTCTTCTTCTTCTTCTTCTTCTTCTTCTTCTTCTTCTTCTTCTTCTTCTTCTTCTTCTTCTTCTTCTTCTTCTTCTTCTTCTTCTTCTTCTTCTTCTTCTTCTTCTTCTTCTTCTTCTTCTTCTTCTTCTTCTTCTTCTTCTTCTTCTTCTTCTTCTTCTTCTTCTTCTTCTTCTTCTTCTTCTTCTTCTTCTTCTTCTTCTTCTTCTTCTTCTTCTTCTTCTTCTTCTTCTGCTTCTTCTTCTTCTTCTTCTTCTTCTTCTTCTTCTTCTTCTTCTTCTTCTTCTTCTTCTTCTTCTTTACGGTTTGCGCTTCTGCCCTTTCCGGCTCCAAACTGTTGATACCATCGTCTCTTGGGTCTTCCTGGTTTCCCTCTACCTTGTGGTTTATAATTTATAGGAGTAGCTGTTTTAGGTATCCTATTGTTTGGAATTCGAAGTGTAACTTCAGATTTTATTTTTGTTTCTTAATTATGTTATTTAGTTCCTCTACTCTCATTTTCTCACGAATACTTACATTAGTCTTTCTGTTTAATTTTCAATTTCCTGCTATAGATCTCAAGGACACCATTCTGCTGCTTGTAATTTTTGCAGATGCAGGTTTGTATTGGACTGCAGATATTGCCATGCACTTAAACAGTTTAACTATCGATTCTGGTCTTGCCTTGTTTCTAATGTCTGTCTGAATGTTTCAGTTATGTGGTTACTTACTTACTTCTTATTTTATTTATTTAGTTTTCCATATATATCATTATATATGTTATATATATCATTGATATTGTATTCTGCATCCAAGAAAATTAAATATGATACTTCTGAAATCTGTTTCAGAATTTTGTTTTCCAGTACTCTCTTGGAGTGAACTGGGCATACGCCTTTAAATGCCATTTTTTGTTTTCTCTGTTGATGTATTCGTATTAAAATTCTGTATAATTTTGTTCAAATTATATGTTATATTTTGCAGTTGATCTTCACTTTTTGTCTGAAAGATCTGTTCGTCTGTAAATAAAACAGTGAATAGTTATTTATCCATAATCGTGTTATTTCGTCCTTGTAGATATTAAAAGATATGGTTGATAAAGTGTAACCTTGCCTAACTCCCCCTGTAATTGTAACTGGCTCTCGCTGATTTATTTTAATCCTCGTTAAAACAAAACTTGGATCTTTTATTCTAATTATGCTCTTTAGAAGAGGCGGTTAGTTGGACTCATCATGTATGACATTTCTAATGATATCTCAACATCAAACTGCTTGCGAAAATATCTACAATTCTTCGTTTACTTAGGGTAAATATAGTAAAGAGAAAACGTGAGTATATAATGCTTTAAAATTTATAAGGAAAATATCTGAGTTGATTGAATCTTCTTCTCCAAGAGTGAAGCATCATAACTGGCCAATTAACGTTATTGCTCATCATTGATTTAGTTCATTACCTCTCCCACGTTTTTCCAACTTCTTCTTCCACTTAGTAATGGTTTGTATATTAAGCTCGCTTTTCTAGATCGGCAATCCTCGCTTCTTTGTCCTGCCTTTCACCACACCGACTAATTGCTCATCCCTGTTTAAGCGAAGAGGAACCGGCTTGCAAGCAATTCCTTTAACGGTCTGCTGCCTTAAGGCTCTATGGCTCCTGAAACCAAGGAAATTCAACTTGAAGCGATGCTCTTAACTCTTGCACTATTCATTTCCTGGGTCACAGCTCGGGGATGGTTACTGCTTTTCTAGACCTGGGGCCTTTTCCACTAATTTTCTTTATAGCGGACAAGATACGGTAGTAAAGTTGGTGTAGCGCTAATCATTCTGCAGTCCTTTGTTTTCCGGAAATTTACAAGATAATAATCTTTTTTGAACAAAAAGTTTCCGCATAGCGGCTTGATCTTTATAAATAATGTGTGAAATTACAAGAAATTGAGAGCATTTAAACTTCCTCTTAGTCATCTTTAACTCGTAATTAATAGAAAGGTTTGGAAAACAGGCTCACTTACTCTATAATTTAATTTGTCCCACAATATCTAGAATCAAGTGTGTCTAATCAAAAGCAGTAGGGAAAGGGAACTATACATTTCGGTAACCAGTTTCGCACCACATGTCTACTAACACGAGAAGGGAAATTATGTGGCAGTTAAAATAAGAAGAAATCTAAACTTTATAAACTAAATAAATTATTAATAATCCCAGTACTGAACACCTATCCGGTGGTGCCTAGGGGAAAACGCCATTTAATGGTAGTTACCAAAAAAATTTAAGTATACAGAAGGGATCAAATGTAGCACTGTTATCCTGCAGTGCCATAGCGGATCATTAAACCTTTGAAGAAGAAACCTTTGATGAAAAAATATCCGGTATCTTCTTCTTGAACTTCTCTGGTTGTACCACTATCGTAGTGTTAGGGGATTCTTGCTCCTCTATCCCTTAAAGGCGGACCTGAGGAGCCGAAGCTTTGGATCCGATAGAGAACCGGGATAGGTGATCAGCCCAATACCTCGTGTGAAGGCGAAGGAAGTGGATGGTTATATATATGAGGGCGAGATGAATGATGGGAAAAATGATGGAGGAATTGGTGGAATGCTGACGAGGGAATCCGGAGGACCTGGAGAAAAAACGTCCCAGTGCCATGTTGTCCACTACAAATCTCTCTTCGCGTCGTATCCGGTATCTGTAGAAACAATAATTTACATTATTGCTGTAATTATATTTATTTCAATTCTGTGGGACATCCATCAGGATGGGGATTGATGCGACAAGCCAGCTCAGCGTTTGTCGCAAAGCCAATAAAATATTAAAATATAAATTAAAGAAGCATCCAATGATTACGTCAAACAAAACAAATACGTAGTCTGGAGTTCAATATCATGACTTAGAGATATTACGGACTGAATAAAATAGTTGCATTAATGCTTAAATGAACCAGTGATCTTTACACTTTAGCCTATTCAGGCCAGAAGAAGACCTGGAAAAAATAAAATGCACCTTATGCAGATAACTCACCATAACAAAGATTCGAACTCAAGGCGATATGAACATGAAGTACAAACGATAACTCAAGATCAGAGGGTTGTGCAATTAAAAATGATGTTCCAAGAGAAAAAAATGAGGGTTCAAGATTGGCTTGGTATATATTTTATGTATTCCCATGTTAATCAAAGGCTACACAACAGAGGAACAGCTAAGGAATATGGCTGAGATCATTAGATGTGGAATTCACCTTAGGCTTAGAATACGAGTAGAACAAATTTCTATACGAGTCTTCAATTGCAAACATACGATGATGATTAATTATTTATTGACCTAAACATTGGGTAGATTAAGAACGCAATTGCTAGGAAAATTGCATTTATTTTGAGACTGCAACAAGTACTCTCCTTTTGGCTTAGAAGATATTGGATTATAAAATGACTAAAACATCGGAAATGGATGTAAATCATCCGACTGCAGTACCGTGAAGTGTCGCTTTGGATTGTAATTAATCACGCAAGCTTTCTTTGCCCTATATAAGACAAGTATCTAAATCTTAGTTTGACATTTCTAAAACATCACACCTTTTGCCATCTCAATTTCTATTTGTGTATTTTCTTCTTTTTCTGGCAGACTTTCTCAAGCGAAAAGAATCAGCCGAATGCCTTAAGGTCAGAGAGTTCAGGGTACGAGTTCATTAGTTGCGGTTACCAATTTCCGCACCAGGAGATGAAGAAAGGAATCGTGGTCGCGGAAAACAATCATGCATCAGACCATCCATCACCTTGCGTAACGCATACTTGAGTCCAGTAATCGAAACCCAAGAGAAAGCTCTGTGCAGTTGGCCCGCTATGCTGGAGGCGTTGCAACCGGTCCGATGCATTTTTAAGGGAACCTGGCACACCTCACTTCTTGCCCGGGCGGCTCCACCCAGTAGCTGAAGGTCCAACTTCCATGTTACATGATACATTTTTATGTTTTTAAGGACACTCTTGAATCGAGGCGTATTCCATTACACATTTGGCAGACATGGTTCAACATTCAGTTTAGTGCATGACCTTCCTTGCAGATCTTTAATCGTTAACCTCATTACTTATACCATTAGATATCCTAATGGAGTTAGAGCAGTAAGTACTGTATTTGATTAGAAAATGGCACACTAAATTGCAACGGCACAGAAGGACTTTCTCTATCGATACCAGAACATTTAAAACAGTTCTTTGTTTATTCGTTTCATGCCATGTGTGCAAATATTTGAAATTTATTCATTATTTTCATCCATTGTGAGCTCATTCTGTCTAAAATTCAATGCCTCAACAAAAATCGCGTTTTGAGATCTATTAAATGCAGTAAATAAATGCCTTGATTTGTTTTAAAACATTCTATGTGGTTCATGTATAATCTTTCTTACATCACATATGAGCATTGTAGGTGTAGCAACATCATGTTATAATTTAAACATTTCCAAGATGTGACAAATATTGCAGAATTTTCAATCTTAGATTATTTTCCATTAATGACATAAATTTCCATTGCAAATGGTCCAAAATCCTATCTCAGACTTTCTTAGACCATCAAAAAATAAATGTTCACCGAACAACAAGCATCCTTTGCTTGTTCCTGTGAGATAAATCGACAAACTCAGTAAGGTGTCTTTAAATGGATCGATTTCCTGAACAATATGAAGTGAAATCTCCCGGAATTGGGGGTAAAAACTTGCTGATGAGTTGTGCAGGAAGAATCCGATGAAGGTTCGGAAACAAAATTCACTAGTAGAATACTTACTGAAATGCTCATTGCCATTTCATGCTAAGAAATTGAAAGAAAGTAAATTGGATCCTGTACTTAATCACGATCTGCAACTCATGAAGGTCGATTCATTCAGCACAACAGCTACAGCAAACATACTACTCCTTCCTGCAACTTCAAAACGAGCGGCTCAACCAAATTCCAAACAAAACAGGCTTAGAAGTCTAAAACGTAAATGATATACCGATTTTCTTAACCTTTAGATTCTTAACTGGGTGTAAGGAGGACACGTCAAATCACGTTTCTTGTATGTGTATAGCTTGTATTGTACCTGTAATTACTTGATGTAATCATTCCTGTAACATAATAAACTTTAAGTACAAACAATAAAATAATAAAAATATGGTCACGAGAAGCAACACTTGGGTAAGCTTTGGGGCATTACTAAGTAGCCATACTACGCACTAATTATGAGAAGAAGAGATGATTGAAAGCATAATGGTTTTTGAACATTTATATTTTGAGTATGTGTAAAACAAAAGTGTATTAGATAAACCATGAAAAAATTTCATGTTTATTATCTTTTAAATATTCTATTTCATATACACACAACAAACATTTGTAAGAAATTTGTTAAAAAAATGCACATAACAGTGTATATGTTTAGTGGTTTATATCTTCTTAAAGCAAGAATAACGCACAATCAGGTAAGCACTATTTCCATTGAGACTTCCAAAATTCATTTTGGAAACTACTTAATTTTCACTTCATCAGCATTTAGATCATTTACGCAATATTCGTCAAAATGAAGTATACCTATGAGTTTTTCGGTATAAGTGACACTTACTGTAGTCTAATTCTTCCAGAGCTTCGTTAGGTATGTGTAAAGTTGTCTTTTGTTGGTGTAAAAAGTGTTACTAACTCCTTTGAGAGCAATATTGCTTGTCCACTCTATTTTTGAAGAATGACACTAAAATTAGTGCAAATAGTGCACAGAAATTAATACATACACAACAGGTACAATGAGATTGTTGTGGATGGATTCCATGATAGCTATTGACATTTAGTTTCAGATTAAGTACCCACAAAATGTTAGGCAGGTCAATCTAAACTGGAAGCTACAAGTCATTTAAAACAGTCAAGGGAAGCATTCACAATGATCAATGATTAGGAATGCGCCCAAATGCCAAGCTATGTTAATTGAAAGAGGATCGAGAAACAAAAATTTTGATCAGGCATTGCTTTTTAGTCTGCTGTAGTCTATGCTTCAAACATGGGTGGAGTGATAATGAGTATTCTTTGTTAATCGATAATATATGTCCAAGTACATCTGTCTAATTCACCTGCTTGTGAAACTACTGTTCGAGATGTTGGACCATGATGAAAACATACTGTATTACTTCATAAGACAATATTTTAGAGTGATTAGTGACTTTTAAAGCTGTCTATCGATTATAGGTCATTTAAACGTGTATTACTGCTCATATAAAACATTTTTCTGAGAGCTTGGAAAGGCTGTGGAATTAACAAATCGGGTACATAGAAACACATTTCTGCTATTATTTTAGTATGTAAATCATAAAAATTGCATGCATTGATACTTATACGGTTATTCCACAAAGTTAATTTCTGGTCATATGTAGAAATTACTGATAATGATAGTTATTATAACTATCATTGTTTATATTGTTATATTTATAGTAAAACAACGATAATGACATAATCAATTTAATCATTATCAACGTAAGCTTATTACTGGACTGAATATCATATTGCGCGCAAGTTTTGTTACAGTTATTTACATATATTTGTATATGATTTATCAATAACATTTGCGAAACAAGTGTGAAATCCGGTTTCCATAGTTTTAAACACCTAAAGAATGTAATTAAGATTTTTTAACTTAAAAAATTCTAGACCAGCACAAAAGTAAATAAGTGTAATTATTTCAGATATATTTGGGGCTAACAAAAACTATTTGAAAACATTTAATAGTTAGTTAGTTACTAACACTCCCCACATGGCAACCTTGGCCTTCGGGGTAACCTCACCCCACCAAGTGATGACCGGACCCATTTCTCAGGTGGAGGCACCCAGAGGGCGGTGTCCATTACCTCCGATGATAGGGTGATAGTGAAGATGGCGGTGAGGTGAGAGGACCTACAGTTTTTTACCGTGGACTCCGAACCACGTTGGGCATAGGGGATACTTCACGTGTGCTAGACAGAGGTGAAGGCGTGGATAGGGCCGACTTAAAATCGCCAACCCCAGAGCCGGGAATCGAACTCGGGACCCTTAGAACGGGAGCCGCGAACGAAACCACCGCGCTACCCCGGCGCCCTGAAAACATTTAATGAAATAGAGAAAAAACGAAAGGGAGAAGAGGAGGGAGAGAAAGCCAGAGAGAGGCAAGGGGAGAGGGAGAAATTATGAAAATAAAGAGAACAGTAGAATGGGGTAGATGACGAATCTCTAGGGAATAGTATACCCGTTTGAAATAATTATAATAATTTGTAATGTATTAATTCTATTACACGCTTCGAAAAATTGTAAAGGATATAAAAACCTGAAACTTTAAAAGACAAGTAACTCATTAGCAGTACCTGTGGTAGGATACCAAATATATGGGAAGAAATTAAATTTCAGGTTTTCCAAATTTTATTTTATATATGTATCTGTTATTTAAACACACAATATTCAAATACATAAATAGTCAATAATTAATAATGTCATATGCTGATTGCTATTTGAATCAGGGAAATAAAGTCTAGGACGATCGAATTACGCGTAACTTGAAATGAGATTTCGGACTAGTGTACTGGGACACACATTAGTATAAAAATGAGTAATTCTGTCATGTATTTTAATCTAATCAAAATAAAATACATCACCTATAACAACTCTATGCTCTAATAGAAATGAAAGAATTAAAGATCCCAGCCTTCTTGTAGATAAGTGTCAATTTTATTTTTACTTATTTACAACTTTGGTTCTCAGTATTCCATTCTATTTTGGGCGTGAAAGACTACTAAATTTTGTTCAGCCTTGACGTTCCTTTGCAATATACAGCACGGGATCACCAGCTATTTAGTTTCCGGGAAGCCATGGCAAAAGTCTATAAGCCCGAAAAAATTGATCGCCTTCCACCGGTTTTTGAAACCGCGACCTTGAGAACTAGAGGCTAGCAGGGTTACCACTAGACCACGGAGGACGACATAGTGTCAATAGGCATGTGCCCAAACAGGTTAGATCTAATTTAAGGTAAAATTTGTTATAAATAGTTCAATCAAGTTGTGAAAGCCATCCTGTCTCCTGAGCTAGTTTATCAGTACACATTTTTATGATATTCTGTAGACAAATAATTGGAAGCGAATGACCTTAGTAAATTCTTAAACTTTGAAGTTGCTGGTCTTAACTTGGGAATATACACTGACATTACGATATTCGATAACTAGTCGCAGTTTTAAATAACTTGATTGTATTTTATTCAGATTGTTATTAGCGAGCAGGATGGCTCAGGGGGTTTCGTCTGTTGCCTACATTCTGGAGGTCCATATGCGACTCCCGTGACCGGTCTACCTGAACCATGCTTTTTTATCAGGGGTTTTCTCGGGTCGCCAGGCGAATGCTGGGTGGGTTAATTACATCACCCGAGTTTCCTCTCTCTCTCCATTTCATCTCCATTACCATTTCACATCATCTGTCACCTGGTGGTCTCTTTCAGGTAGAAAGTGCCGGGTAGAGTCCCGGGGCTCCATGGCAGGATGATATGCTTCTGGTAAGCACTTCCTTCTCCGGTAGGACGGTCAGGCCTAGTAAACCGTTTCAAGACCACAGTGGGTGGGATGGTGGTTGTACTAGTCTGCCGGGTAGTTTGCAATTGGTTAATTGTAAGGAGCCTGCCCTCTGGATTGCCGTGCCTCCTTGGATCTACCGCGCTCTGCCTCCTCTCGCCCAAACTTGAGGCATAGGCACAATATATTATATTATTATTACTTAACTGATTATTATAACTAAATATTATTATGATTTCGTACTTAAATTTGATCAGAAAGATGAAGTGATTGTCATTGTGTGGCCAGCTTTTCTGCTGCTACAAAAACTAATTCACCCGACTCGGTAGCGTAGACGGTAGCATATCTGCCTCACGTTCAATAGATTCCGAGTTCGAGTCTCGGTCAGGGTGAGTTACCTGGATAAGGATTTTCCGGGGTTCTCCCTTATCCTAAAAGACGAATGTCAGGAAACTCTAAGCTCCATGGACCCTGAGCCAATTTGAGCATTATTTCACCCATTCCATTCATCGTCCGATATGACTTAAAAAGTTAAATGACGTAAATTACACACTCACACACATACACACACACGCGCGCGCACACACACACACACACACACACACACACACACACACACACACACACACACAAAGCTCTAATTCCTGATGCAGAACACTGATGCTGGAAGGCACTGAAAAAGGCGAAACAGATGAAAATTTTATACACCTTGTGTATGCCTCCCTTTTCTGCACATTTGTCTTCCCAACCTTCATAAATGGGTTCGTCTCGAGGGACGTTCATTGAGCAAAACTTCAGATCGACAGCAGCCCACCTTGGTAGCGTAGATGTCTGCCTCACGTTCAAGAGGTCCCGAGTTCGAATCTCGGTTAAGGCGAGTTACCTGTACAACTTTTTTCTGGGGTTTTCTCTTATCCTGAGAGACGAATGTCGGGTAACTAAGCTCTATTGGCCCTGAGCTCATTTGAGCATAATTTCGCCCATTTCAATCATAATCCAATATGACTTAACTTTGGAGGACATACATTAAAAAAAAGACCGTCAGCACCTAACAAAAAACTACCGGCAAGAAGTAGAGGGAAGTGCGAAAATAAATGGCCAAGCAATATGTTTTAAGTCGTATTTATTCTTCTATTATTAATAATCGTTCTATCGATGAGAATAACAGAGATATATTATGAGATGTTCATTTCCCATTTAGAGTTGAAAATTGTGGCTTGAAAATATACACGTCCAGTTGATATATCAGTTCCTCAACCTACGTAGTGAGAAAGTGTCATCCAGTAGCATCAGCTGTAGAAACCCGAAGCTTATAACGGTCTGCAAGTTACAATAACGGAGAACAGCTATCCTTTTCCCATCTAGTTGTCGGCTGAGACTAGAACCGGATAAATCACTTTTACACGCGTATGCTCCAAATACTCATATACTAGCTTGTGTAATCGTTGCTGAAACTGCAGTAAATTGTATGGTCATGAACTGCGTTTATTCTGGTGAAGGTTTAGGTAATTAATACGTTCCTCTAGATAACTTAACTCAGCATCTCAACCGTTTATAGTGTTCATATATTTTATATTATATCGTCATGTCATACACTGCAAGTCAATACCGATAAGGACAAATTAATAAATGGTATCCATAACATGTACAATATTTCTATTATATCTGACATAATATTCGATAGCTTAATGACTCCTATAAAAAGTCCATGTCACTGTACTACACCTCCACACTTTTCATTGCAGTAAAATATTCTAAGAATCTTATTTTTCCCCAGTAATTTTTGTTAATTTATTTAATATATATTACTTTCCAGCCTTCTCCTTCTAAATTATACCTTAAAGTATGCTTCTCAGTATTTAGACAGGTATTGTTTCTTATATTCTTTCATACAACTAATTTTTCAGTTTCACATTTTTAAATCTGATGTACACTCAGAAATGTCTTTAAGCATTAAATATTCTTACACACACTAATATTATAATATTTCTGTATCAACGATAACTTCAGAATATACTTTTATAAAACTAATTTCAAATTAAGTAATACATACCTACTTATTATCTATAAGATGTAATTGTTACTTTCTAACGGTTCAAACGTTTATTTGCAGCAGAGAGAAATAATTTAGAAATAACTGTTTCAGAGGAATAAATTACTGCTCTAATGGTCAGAAATAAGCTTTTATGGAAAAAGAAAACAGAAGAATTAAAGCTTTGAAAATGAAGTTTCAAGTGTATGATTTTGCACCATGTTTGTGCGACATTTGAAAACGAATTTTTATGTGAAGTTTTATTTTTTTTTGGCCAAGTTGTGACAATGTGTGAAGAATTTTTAAGACGTTTAAAATTATGTTTGTTAAATTAGGTTTTAAATTAATGTAATAAATGAATTCCCAGTTGTAAGAGGATCATTCTTATTCCAAGGCGTCGTTCCGGACAGATATTTTTCTCCTCCTCAAGAAATGATTTACAATACAAAATAAATTACTGAATTTGTTTTAAATATATTGATTTTAATTCTTGACTAAATTGACACAGAACGTTATAACGTGGATGAACTTATAGTCTTTCCAGCGTATTCACTTTCTAAGCCTCCGTTTTCTGCGACTATCAAGTTAAAACTTTTACGTCCATCATCTATGAAGGTCAAAATCAGTAACATCTTCTTAACATAATAGTTTACTTAAATCCCTTTTGTTAAAACTTATATACCTGTCCTAATCGGCGATCAAATTGATTCTGGTTTATGTTCGTCCTCGACGACGTTCAAACTTTTTCTGACTCGTCCCTCTCCTGAAGAAGTTTACTGATTTTCCTCCCATAGCAAACATAGTTTCTTTTTGACTACGTCATTCGTGGCAACACACACAAGCGTCTTATTTTTGTAAATTAATTGTTCTTTCACACTAGCCGTGTGTGGGACGCACTATGAAAGGGTTGAGCCAGACTGAATAATTCAATGTCATAGCCGGATTTGAACCACAGATCTGGTTACCGATCAGCCGCTCTAACCATTTGAGCTACTATGGCCAACGTGCCAACATGACATTAAATTCTCCAACTGACTCGTGTTTCTCCAGGTAAACCTGGCACAGTTGGCTCTACCCTTTCATAGTGCGTCCTACACATAGCTAGTGTGAAAGAACAATTAATTTCCATTAATTGTACCTAATAGTGGTCCGAACTATAAAGCCCGGGCCTTAAAGTACTTACAGCATAGTAAGTCGCCATCAAGGTAATTGTCTCATATGTTTATGAGAACTCCTAGTGGTTTATCGGGAAAAACACGAGTCAGTTGGAGAATTTAATGTTGTTGGCACGTTGGCCATAGTAGCTCAATGGTTTAGAGCTTCTGGACGGAAACCAGAAGGTCCGTGGTTTAAATCCCGGCTATGGCATTTAAGTTTTCACTCTGGCTCTACCCTTTCATAGTGCGTCTTATTTTTGTTGTTATAATTCCACTTTCTAACCTTAATTTACTTCGAACATTGTTTAAATAAATTTAACATCATAAAAAGAAACAATATTGATTTTCTCTTTCAAGACTGAATTCAAAACAAATGTTCCAACTTTCAGGTGCCTTTTGTCAGAAGACTAGTTAAGAAATGTGGTAATACACCGCAGAAAATTTTGAAATGACGTAGGATTGCGAAAAAAATGAGGTAATGTATATTTAATAATCTCTAAATTTTTAGAAGTTAAAGTTAGTTATCTCTTATAGCTCTCTGGCTGTGTATAAATAAAAGAGTATAAATATAGCTTCAGATACCATCTGCGTCACATTGCCGGAAATTTCGCGAAAATGTTTGCGCCACATTCTTGGAAAAACATCTGAATTTTATTAGTGATTTAGGTTGTACATATGCGCGTGTACATGTACAATACACACACATACATACTAAACAGTTGTTTAAACTTCAGGTACTTCAAAAGCTGTAGTTCCGGTGTCATTTCAATATCGTATTCGGGATAAAATACAATATATAGATAGAGTCTGGAAGTATGAATGAGAGTGTGAATGTGTGCGTGATCTAATGATTACGAGTTAACACCTTCGGTATGTTTCAAAGGAGAACGGCCGCCGATATGACCATAACAGTTAAAGGCGTGGTGTAAATGGAACAAGGAAAAAACATACAATACATATTCTAAATGCAATAATGATAAGCACAAAAAGAGAAACTTAATAAGATGAATGATGTGTTATCTATGTGCTACCTAATAGTTCCGGTCACTCAGTAACTTATAGACGTCCCAGTTCTTAAGCAACGGGTTTTAAGTTGTGTTCGCTGAAGCTGTAACTTGATTACAGAAAATGAAAGTATCCCTGGCTGAAGCAGTCAAATCTGTAGTTCCATGTGGCAGCCTCTGTAGCTTGAAGGTAGTGCGTCTGCCTCACATTCAAGTGGTCCCAAGTTTGAATCTCGGTCAGGATTAGTTAGCCCGCCTCGGTAGTGTGATGGTAGAGTGTCTGCCTATCTTTCAAGAGGTCCCGAGTTGGAATCTCGGTCAGGGTGAGTTATCTGGATAAGGTTTTTCCGGGGTTTTCCCTTATCCTGAAATACGAAAGTCGGGTAACTCTAAGTTCTATGGACCCTGGGCTCATTTGAGCATCATTTCACCCGTTCCATTCATCGTCCGATATGACCTAACGTTGGAGGACGTAAAATAAAAAAAAAAAGGAAAAAAAGGATTAGTTATTTACACAAGGCTTTTCCCGGATTTTCTCTTATCCTGTTAGATAAACTTCTGAACTCCAAACTTTATTGACCACGCCTTTTTGAGCATATTTCCAAACGAGCTTTTCATTCACCTTTCAATATGACAAATGTTGGAGGACGTTAAATTGAAAATAAATGAATGAATAAGTCATATAATTTGGCTGTACAATGCAACTCTGTACAGGTCAAAAAGCAGTACCATTTTCTATCATTTAGGATAAACATAAACGCCCTTCTCTTTCTTCTAAGCAAAGTAATTTAATAGATATGTCTATTTTGCTCTCCAACTTTGTACCTAAGAAAAAGATATCTTATGCCATACCTGGAAACTGTGATCCTTTACCATCTCTATGTCCGCCTCGGTAGCGTGGATGGTAGCATATATGCCTCACGGTCAAGAGTTCGAATCTCGGTTAGGGTGAGTTACGTGGATAAGTTTTTCCGGGGTTTTCCCTTATCCTTAAAGACGAATGTTGTGTAACTCTAAGCTCTCTGGAGCCCGGTCTCATTTGAGCATCATTTCATCCATTTCACTCATCGTTAGATATGACTTTTTTCTTTTTTTTTTTCTTTTTTTTCTTTTCTTTTTCATAGAAAAATATATTTTTATGTATATAGATATATATTTTTATTTTCCTTATTTAACCGTTTTTATAGTTTCCATTTAATTACCTATCTGTTTTCTGTAGTTTCACACACATACGCTATACACATAAACACCCATGCCCAGGGCGGGACTCGAACCTGCGACCCTCTACGCGGTGGAACGCTAGAGACATGTTCTAACGACCATGGCTACGAGGGCTGGGGGACTTAACGTTGGAGGAAGTAAATTAAAAAAAAAAATACCATCTCTTTCGCTTATGGATTACTCCACAAGCACATATTCTGCCAAAACTGTTTTTAATATGTCACGCACGCATAGAGACAAAAGTAAGTGAGAGAGAAAGAGAATATGCAGTATTTGGAAGATTTAGAATCGATATATGAATAATATAGATATTGTCACCGATCGCATTTTTGGTGTTGGAGCCGCGACAAGCCCGTGCCGGAAACGTGCGAGAGAAAGCGACAGAGAGCGTAGCGCTTGGCGCGTGCCGAGAGAGAGACAGAAGCGGGGAGAGAAAGAGATAGAGATAGTCTGGAATTTGCCAATGCGATCCTGATTGTTACCGAACGATCCACTAAATTCTAGAAAAGGACTGGAGGTATAAAAGCCGGCAAAGTTTTAATTTGCTAGTCAGCTAACAGAGTTGCGTGTTGTAGTTGTTAATCGAGTGTGCAGCTGTGTGCAAGAGTGGCAGATGACTTTGAGGACTGCGTTGATGCATGTGTCGTCATTCGCTGCTGTAAGAGATGTACAAAGCATCTTTCTACAGAAAGAAAGAACGTTTTTAATTTCTGCAACTAGACCTTTAATTCTGCGAATCCACAGTGTCGCAATATATAAATTAAGTTGTGTGTGTGATTAATAAGCGCTGGGATGAGGAAAGATCATCAGGTATCGAAGGAATTGTAAGGCCAAGTAAGAACTGGAAAGATATCATTCAAATGTTTTGAAACATAAATCATTTGATCTTGTCAGGGGCGACCTATACCTTTATAAATCCCTTACAAATATAGTTTAATGGGCACTGGAATGCAATTGGGTGTATTACTGGAAATGGTTTCTTCATAAATCGCCATTAAGTTATTTCAAGAAGCTCCTATCTATGGCGTATATTGGTAGTGCTTAAATCTGCAATAATTATAATATTGGAGTGTGAGACTCCGGGGTTAACTAAATTCCAATAGTGGCTAGAAGTGGATAAAACTGTGCAGGTTGCAATGCACTTTAAACCAAAGTCCCATAATTGTACATTCTGCTTAAATGTCTACTTGGAAAAAAATGAGAGTAATTCTAAAATGTTTTATTCAGTCTTAATTGTCATACAGGATTGAGAGAAACGTTTTAAATGAATTGATCTGTCCTTTAATATAGTCAAATATATATAAAAAAAAATTCACAATAAAAGTGGTTTTTCTAACATCTGAGTACTTTACGTCAAGTTTTTGTCCATATATTACTTCAAATAAAACGTTAATTGTTTAGTTGCTCTTGAATTCGAAAAGAAAAGGAACTGCAAACGTTCAAGCGTATTCATCAGGTGTAGTATTTGAAAACATTTAAATATGCTACATATACTATTCAAACATTAAAGTCATTAAATTGTTTCATTAAATTTGTGGATGTAATGAGCTCTCCTGTCTCTTCATTATATCATACAACTTCTGAATTATACAAATGTTAATGAATATTTACAGACCTATAACGCGTTATTTGTAGAAAATTCAAAATATAATTTTTATAATTTATCCACACATCTCAAATGTGTGGTGTTTTCATAAAAATCAGCAGGACCAATTTTTGAGAGACTAAAAGATAAGGAAAAGGTATGTCATGCAAAGTGTGTAATGGAGTCTATTTTCTAGAAAAATTCTGTGTGGATTACGTAGAAGACGACTAAATATCACGTATGGTATTTGCCGGAATTTTAGTTATTTAATTAGGCTATTCATATACGATATATAAGCGGAAATGCATCTTTGATTTTGGGCGGGTGAGATTCGCGCGGCCAAATAATGTATTACGATTGAAATATTAAAAAACTTTTTTTTTATTTAGAGTACATAGCTCCACTACTAACTGCAGGTGGTAGATGAAGCAAAAGAAAAAAATACAAAAGAAGTTCTTTATGTGGCTGCACACAAGGACTAAGCAATCTCACTTCCAACCGAATCCACGAACCTTGCGGGCAATGGAGGTCTTTAACACTAAAAAAATAAAGCGGCTTTGAAATGGAGCAACTGGTCCACCGCCCTTCAAGTTTCAGGTTAGATTACTGACCTATCCAAACAACCAGCTGGTCCTGGCCACCGCCTTTCACCGGATTTCGAGATGCAGTTGTCAAATGTGCATAATGCTGCCCACATCTGTTTGGTTGCACTTGCATGGCAAAGGTCTCTCGAGTGACTGGTGGGGTATCCGCTGCACGATAAAGTAGGTTAATTTACTTGTCCCTTGTTTCCTTCCTAGATAACTTAAAGGCTCCTCAACACCATTCACAATGCCATTGCTAAATATGAGCCGGAAATGTGAGTTTATTTAATTTCTGCTAGGAACAACTACATTCCAGTCTGCTTATCTCTTTTATACATTGATCTGCAGATTGGGATGAATATAATAATAATAATAATAATAATAATAATAATAATAATAATAATAATAATAATAATAATAATAATAATAATAATAATAATAATAATAATAATAATAATAATAATAATAATAATAATAATAATAATAATAATAATGATAATGATAATGATAATGATAATGATAATGATAATGATAATGATAATGATAATGACAATGACAATGATAATGATAATGATAATGATAATGATAATGATAATGATAATGATAATGATAATGATAATGATAATGATAATGACAATGATAATGATAATGATAATGATAATGATAATGATAATGATAATGATAATGATAATGACAATGACAATGATAATGATAATGATAATGATAATGATAATGATAATGATAATGATAATGATAATGATAATGATAATGATAATGATAATGATAATAATGATAATAAGAATGATAATAATAATAATAATAATAATAATAATAATAATAATAATAATAATAATAATAATAATAATAATAATAATAATAATAATAATAATAATAATAATAATAATAATAATAATAATAATAATAATAATAATAATAATAATAATAATAATAATAATAATAATAATAATAATAATAATAATAATAATAATAATAATAATAATAATAATAATAATAATAATAATAATAATAATAATAATAAATATGATTATCTCCATGGGGTCTGAAAATGTATACCTTTTAAACACTATTGATCAGTAGGAAAATGACATAATCACTCTCTTTGTTATATTGTATTCCTTAAATCTGCAAAAATTCAGAATGTCTGCTTCTGCAGGTACATTCCCAATAAGGACGTTTCTGAGCCCAAACCGTGCATGACTGTACTTAAACTCTCGTTTCCTTTCTTTCGCAGGGCCCTTTTAGTACATCTTGCACCGTTCCATCGACTTCTTGGGGTTCTTATGCTAGTGGACCAGTTGAACCCTGCAACGTCGCTGAACTTCAACGATATATTCTACAGTGCCTTTCTGTGCATCAGTAAATGTTCGCCGTTGCTAGTGCGGGTTCTTGTTGTATTCTTTGTGGTCAAATTGTGATTAGTTGTGCTATAATGCCAAGAAGTGTGTGCAATTTAGCACACTGCATATTCATGTATGAACCTTACGTGCAAACAGTCTTGTAGAGAAGTAATAGGGCTATTGGTAGACAGATTTCCTGGTGTTCCTGAGGTTCAGAAGGCCAATTCGTAAATTTGTATAGAGATTCAGAAAAACTGGTTTTGTTCTTTATAAGAAACCTGAAAGAACTCGTTATGTGCTTACAGAGGAAATATAGCATGAGATAGAACAAAGTTCGAACGTACTGAAGAACAACTCTGAGTGGCTTATAAAAGGAAACGGGTTTTTCACAATTCTCGGCTTAAATAGACACTGAAATTTTAAAATTAAAACCATATGGAGAACTGTAGTTCAGGAAGTGCAACCACAACTGTGTGTAGAGCAAATTTCTAAAATTGGGTGGTGGGTGAAGTAAGTGATGACTCGAGGGACCCAAAGTTAATTTCTTTTTCTTCAGAGAAAGCATGGGTTGTATTACATGCTCATGTATCATCACAAAGCGACAGATATTGGACAGATATTCACAAAAACCTGACAGTTTGCACGAAATACATTTGCATGACCAGAAAATTGATGTTTGGTGTGCTGTGAATGCGTCCGAGTTATAGGATCTATATTCATTGAGGATCATAGGTATAGGGATACAATATTCAAACAATTCCTGGAATATTTGTATAAGAACAAAGAGATATTTTCAAGAAGACTCTGGTACAGCCCATGCAACTGATATATCGTTGCAATTAATTAGAGTAACATTTGAATATAGGTAATCAGCATAGGACTATGGCCACCGGGATCCCCTGACCTTAGGGTATGCCGTTTTCATTTATGGAGGAACTTAAAAAAGATAAATTTTATCGGAACAACCCGCATACGTTGGAAGAACTGAAAGATAACATCGGAAGAGAAATTACTGCAATTTATAGAAGATGAATTAATACGTGTCAGCAGAAATTATTTTCGCAGGTGAGAGACATGCGTGGCAGCATTAGGATATTATCTCCAACACCTTCTGTGACAAAGTTATGTGATTATTGTAATTATAATTTACATAATAAACTTATGGGCTAGAATTTAAATATTCAACGCGGCAGCAACGTATGTGCTTACAGAGGAAATACTGAATGAGGTAGAAGAAAGTTCGAATGTACCCACCGCGGCGGCAGTGTGTCTTCTGCTACAGCACTAACCGCCCGCCGGCCGGCCACCAGTGAAAAATAAAATGTACATTCCGATAATATTTATCTACTCACGTTTATCGAATGATAAGTTCATAGCCATGTTTGATTATAAACATATAACGTTTTCCGTGTTATCCCTTGGCTTACTAATCAAAACAAATTACGTATACTTCTGTCTCTGTTGAGAAATAGTGTTTCAAAGATTGCACTTGAATTTTAGCCACCAAGATTATGTAGCTGCTTAGACCTGAGTTTTGCAGTGTGTAGTTGTGGTTAGCGTGGGTTTCTTAAAAGTTTTTGATTGGAATTCTGCTTCCAACTAGACAATTTTATATCCCTATACTTGCGGCACATTTCTATACAACATATCTGTGTGATTACTTCCTAAAACATTTCTGAGGTGCAAGAAACTTTCAAGACGAATAAAGATCCTGGAAATTCATTTTGTGTATAAAGGTAATGGTCACCTCCTTCTAGAGCACAAAGCAGGTTTAGGTAAAAGAAGATGACACTAAAGAAGAATGTGTATTGACTGAACAAATGGGTAGTGAGGCTGGAGGAAAATTTTAAGCTATTATTAACAATGTGTCAACAATGTTTCTACCACATTGTTGGCAACACATTACTGCTAGCATCGGCATTAGTATCTTTATGTTTTAGGCTTTTCTCCATCTTCCATATCCAGGAGTGGACTTACTGCAGTGGGCCTACATCCCGGGCCTTTAGTTTTCCGGAGCTCACAGCCTTATGTTTCTTTTTCTAGAAAACGCATTTATCGGAAAGGCTAAGAACCATTCTGTTCCCTGGAGAGGAATTATAGCTGCTTGGTTAATGTGACACCAGGGACCCTTCAGCTTGTACACCAAAATTCAGAAAGGCTTCTTCATCACTACAAGCTCACAGGTGGATTTTTCAACCGAAATTGTGGGATAAACAGACAAAGCGTAAATCTCTAGGCATTTTTCATTAAACCAAGGTTAAATTAAAACAGAGAAGAAGGCGGAGCTATTGAAACTGTAGCACTTGAATGGTTAGCTGTATATGCAGCAATGTTAATTCTGCATACATTGTAATAGTAACACTCTACAATAATATAATAATGTATAATAATGTAATAGTATAATAATAATGTAATAGTAATAGGGTACGGACCTGCGCCGTGGCGTAGCGGGCTAAGGCAGCATGCCTTGGTCCCGGAAAGCGGCCCGGGTTCGATTACCCTCATGGCCTGCGGATTTTAAGTCCCGGGTATAGGACCGGTGCCCACTCAGCATCGTGAGGAAAGTGGGGAACTTACGTTAGGTAAGCGGCACTGGTCACGAAAGCCAACGTTCTGGATGGGGGATGCCAAGATGCTGACATCTATCGGTTAGATGATCGCCCACCTCTGCCGTGTGCAATTGGGCGTGAGGCCGGCGGCCGGGTTGGTAGGCCTTGGCCCTCGTGGGGCTGTCGCGCCAGTTTACTTAATAGGGTAATAGTCTGCATCGTGTTCTAGTTCCTATACCACATGCATAAGCAATAGTATAGTGGCCGCGCTCAAACCAACCCCAACCGGCTCTCTTTGTAGGGAAAAAACTGTTCTTCCCCCTAACCACAATGTCATAAACATCTTAGGAAACACTACCCGGGGTCAGAGGTGAAGAATGTTAGGCACGTGTTTACAGCTGAGAATATCCATGGTTGCCGTTGTTTAAAATAACGTTTAGAGGCAAAATATAAATAAATAAATATATAAATAAATAAACAAATAAATAAAGCAGAATTCACTGTAAGAAATCGTCATTGATCTTTTCAAATAAATTTTAAATGATTAATGTTTCCCATAATAATACATAATTTTAAAACTCTTTATAACATAACTGAAAAGAGATATATTACCTATGCTGTTATGGCATTAATACTTCTATTACGTACAAGAACTAAATACGTATTATTAGCATAGTATCTAAGGAAAGTTTAGGAAAACATCGTTACAATTTTAAAGGGGTTAAATTGCATCAGTGTGCATGAATTTGCGAGGGAAAGAAGCTAATTAAAGAAGCACTTTGGATATTCTGGTAGTTAATAATAATTTATAAGCAAAGATTGCACGTTAGAGCTTTGTTTATTGTAATCGTGAGCCGATTTATCCTAAAACATTTTCTTTTATTTTATGGCAGCTACAGGTAGTGAATTTCTGTTGATTTAACAAAGCAATATATACTTCAAAAAGTAAAAAATGAACGAACCAAGGAATTAAAGAAAAACTAGTAAAGAAACTCTATTACTCTTTTTAAATTTTCGAAGCTTTTACAAGGATGTCTGCTAATTTTACAAGTTTGAATAAAGTTAAGCAGTGTACTTTTTGGGGGAGGGTCTTCTGCTAAAAACAATTTAAATAAATAATCACGTACACTCCGCATAATAATTAAATATGTCATAAACGCTTTAGAACTCGAGAAAGGATAGAAATACTGTTAGATATATATTACAAGTTTGAATGGAAATCCATGTTAGCATATCCATGTTGGGTTCGACACGCACGGTCTCCACATCTTAATTGAATTACGCAAGGGCTAAATGCCAATAACTATTAAACACTAATAAATTTATAAAACTATACTAAGTAAAGAACTATGTAGCTTCTATAAATATAAGCTTAATTAACACACAGAGGAAGCACGTTTGCACAGTCTAAGCTAATTTCTGAGGACACAAGAAAAATATTGCAGCAGAGCTCTAACTTGGTGAACGTATTAAGAAGGACCACCCATATGTTTAAGGGTGGAAAACCCTTATAATTGGTTACATGTGAGGAGGCGTGGCCAGAAGGGAAAGCTTTGACTGCGTCTAGGATACAATGCACGAGGCTACTATACAGTAGTAGATAATATAAGAGGCTTTTAATTTTACAAAACATCCTCCTCCATGTTATTGTAAACACCAACTTTTTTATTTTGATTTGCATCTACTTTAGCATTTATCACACTCACTGAATTTAAAAAATATTTTATTAGTCCCTTTAATAATCACAGGGACTTATTTTGATGAACATATACATGCACATATTACTCAACCTAAAAGTCACAGCCCTAGGCAATTAACATTTTTGTCGACCCTGAAATTCCTGTAATGAGTTATGACATCAGGAGATGCTGAAGACTCGAGAACAATGTACACATACGAGAACATGTCTATAAGAACGTTTTATAAATCGTGGTGAATAATTAGTACCATAGGTTTGATTTAAGTGATCGAATTGTAATTCCATTTGCAACTTCGCTGGAACAGATTGCATAGGTTAAACTGATGCTAATGATAACTATGATGATATAGATACATTTTAATGAGTTATCTAAGATTTCCTGAAGCGGGTATCAAGAACTGCACTATGATCCAATTGTTTTCCAGTATTAATACAAAGAACTGAAGTTAGACTGACAAGGAGTGCTGCATATTATTATTATTATTATTATTATTATTATTATTATTATTATTATTATTATTATTATTATTATTATTATTATTATTATTATTATTATTATTATTATTATTATTATTATTATTATTATTATTATTATTATTATTATTATTATTATTATTATTATTATTATTATTATTATTATTATTACTTATATTTTTTGTAATTTACGTCCTCCAACGTTAAGTCATATCAGACGGTGAATGAATGGGGTGAAATGATGCTCAAATGAGTTCGAGGTCCATGGAGCTTAGAATTACACGACATTCGTATTTTAGGATAAGGGAAAACCCCGGGAAAACCTTATCGAGGTAACTCACCCAGACGGAGATTCGAACTCGGGACCTTTTGAACGTGAGGCAGACATGCTACCATCTACGCTACCGATGCGGGCTACCATATGTATTATGTGCTCTAATACCCTACCACACTTTTGGGTGACAACATTTAAGGATATGAATTATGGATCTGCATTTTCAACTTCTTCTTCTTGTTCTTCTTCAAGGCTCTTCAATTTCCAGTGGAATATTTCATCTTCCTCAACAATTTCTCGCCATTCCGTTCTTTTATTACATTGTTTTTCTATCTAAGCTTGGGCTTCTGTTTGGTGTTATTCTATATGGATTCCACTCGAATAGTTCTCTGATAGTTTTTTCTTTCCCATCACAGTATAATGACCGGAACTTTTAACATTTGGGATGTTATAAAACTAATTATAGTTTCTGTGCTATTTCGAAAACATAATATTAATTTCCAAAATTCTTTATTTTATTCATCCCAAACATCTAAATATTTTTCTTTCAAATCCTGGTAATTTTGTTACGTCTGATTTCGTTATCACCCAGTTTTCAAAGTCAGAGCTAACTAAGTTTGTACGGCAATTTAGTAAAATTAAATTCGGATTTTCGTATAGTAATTTCCTTGTGGAGAAGTCTAAGAGGAAAAGGGATGCTTTACAGTTACAACTACTTCTGCAAAAATTATAAATTTTGTAAAATACATATTCTTTTACGTGATAAAGTAAAATGCCGTTTAAACCTCTCGATTAATTGATCAACAGAATATGCTTGAAAACCTGGTGTTTCTATCGAAATACGATCGTTAGGACATAAATGACCACCTTAAATTTTAATATACATTTATTATGTCAGTGTACTTGATATAAAGTTTTATATTAATGTATTGAAACGATAGTTACAACCATTTGCTAAAAATATAATATTAGAAGAGCAAACATAGTTCATATTGTGTTGTGGTATTTATATTGGGAGGCAATTATGGAAAAGAAACGAAAATTCAGTGTGTGTCTGTCTCTATTTTCGGCTCATGTATTTCGTAAAGGCATATGACCGGGTGAACAGAAAATCCTTGTTCAAATGGCAGTATTAAATACATAATTAAACTACTTTTCAGTGTTATTTAGAAGGCCCGCAGCTACTAATAACTCTAGAAGCTACGAGTAATTAACATGAAAGCGGTATACGGAGATAGTCATGTATAGGAAACTCAAAAATTATATTCAACATTTGGTTTTGTTACTTCCGGTTTAACTTTCTTATTTTAAATTGAACACCCTATTTTTCTAGGATTGGGCACCATCATTTGATCCGTTATTTTATTTTTATTGATACTTTTCGTAATAAATTTGTCCCCTGAGTAGGTTACTGGCGTTCTTCAGGGTAAGATGAATGCTTGGGTTGCAAGCTTCAAGCTATTCATTCCAGCCTCTAAGTGTACCAACACCAATTGGAGGGCTGCCTCTTCCGATCTCATTTGAGACTTGTGAGACCGTTGAGGAACTCTCCCTCTTTCCTGGGGAATGAATATCGACATTTGTCCCCTGGAGAATAGGTGCCTCTTTCGCACATTTAGATTTTAAGCCCGTCGAGGACTTCACACGTCACATTGTGTAAGGGACCCTTCGATGAGGTGCTATACTCCGGGTCAGTGTGCCCTGAAGCCCGAAAGGGACGCTACTCCCTTTGGTAAGTACCTCAGTGAGGGTTTCCATCCGCTACCCGAAACAAACTAGGGCGTATTGTGAAAGAAAAGGGTATACCTCAACATTTAATAGCAACATGAAAAAGTTTCCATAAAGAAAATAACTCGGGCAACAAACTACATAAGGCCATATATCTATTAAATAATTTGTGCCACAAAGGGTTTGCAATAAATGTATCCTTGACAAAAAAAAAAAAAAAAAAAAAAAAAAAAAAAAAAAAAAAAAAAAAATAGCTTTTCGCGGAATGCAAACAACTAGAGCAGAAGTAATGTTGGATGATAAGGTGAAAGAATAGGTTAACAATTTTAAATATTCAGGCTACAGTGTTTCATATTTTAAAAACGAAAAAATAAATGGTAAGAGTAATAGATTTAACAACATCTGCGATGCTATAAAGAGATGTCTCAAGATCACTGGAAGAGAAACAAAAGTAAAATTTTAGAAATTTATGGCATTACTCAGAATATTATTATTATATGACTCAGAATATTAGGTACTTCATAAAAGAGAAGAAAGAAAAATAGAAACTGCAGAAATGAGATTCCTCAGGAGTGTTACACACTATTTGATAGAAAGAGAAATGCTAACATAAGAACAGAACTTGGTATATTCAATTTATTAGAGAAGAAAAATGAATATGGAACCAATGTGGAAAGAATGGATAAATACTGCATAGTATTGAAATTGCTGTTGTATTATAATCCCAAAGGGAAAAAAAGCATTGGCAGACCAAGGATGAGAAGACTACATCGACACTTCAACTTTTCACAAGTCTCTTTAGGCTTAAACCCATTGGATGATGATTATGATGATGATGATGATAACACCCAATTTGTTAGCAAATTTGCATATTCTTTCCAACTCGTAATCAAAAACAAACATAAAACAAAGGTACTGAGCTGCTTTGACGAAGTGAAATTGATTTGAGAAACCAACTAAGAATTAATTTAACCAGGATTGGTTAGAAGTTAGAATTTAATTATAATTTCTATATTTTCTCATAATATCAGAATATTATTTAAGCATCAGAATTCGGACTCATCCCATAAATCAATAGATCAATCGCCATCATGAATAAATATTTTTGCATTCATATAATCAAAGGCAGTTAACTAAACATTTTTTTCATGGATATAAACAAAATAAAGTCAAATTAAAAAGAAAAAGACAAACGAGACATTTTTTTTTACTCTGGGCGTTCAAAGTTTTGTGCAAATTTTTGCACAGAATTATTTATGTGGGTATTTTTTTTAAATCTATTGAAGAGTAATTATAATCTCAAACAATTTAGGATGTTTCATTTAAAATAAGATATTCTCTGCTTTCGGTTTAACTGAAAATGATTCAGCAATTCCGTAATGTCATTCTGAGTTACCTGCACATGTTTTGTATTAATCAGCTGCTTACTTCAAAAATTACTTAGGCTGTGTTTTAAATAACTATAAAATTCAACATAAAAACAGTTATTTAAATAGAATTGGGTATTACTGTGATTTATCACGTCACGAAGTTGTAATCCAGGAACAATAGTCGCTTTATAGGAATCTAATTAACAGTGTACACATATGCATCAATCACCAGATGTCTGTTCATAAATTGCTTTCATTTTGAAATACAAAATACAATTTTTATTGAGAAAATTAAGCATGTTCCAGAAGGTAAATGTATTCAGGTAACATTTCTTACAAAACTGATGAAAAAGACGATGTAATTACATCAGTTTTATTCTAGAAAAGGTACCAAATATATATAATTTTTCGTAGTTCAGAAACACCAAAACCTTAGTTTTTCCTTGTCCTGTTGGAATGAAATTTAAGCCATATAGAAAACTTTAGTTACAGTATCTAAAACATAAACAAAAAAGAATGAAAAAATAGGAAATATTTCAAGGTAAACATGTTGAAAGGAAATATTGGTGCTTCATCTACAGAAATAAGAAGACGTAAAGTGGTTTCGAAACAATAAATTCGCAGTTGGGAAACCTGATGACGAAATGTCATCTATCGTTCTGTCACTCTGCTTCAGGCTAATTCCGATTTCTCATGTGATAAAGAACTCATTAGGCACAAGGAAGTATTCTAAGACTACGTGACCAGCATTGTGTCAGAGCCGTTAGGAATTACGAGCAAGCCAAAGACAAGCTACAAGGGTAAGTAAACCGACCTTTAAATAAATTACTGTGTTTAGTAATGCTTTAATCAAAGGTTAGTATGTAAAAATCTCTATTTCAGCGCTGTGCTAAACTGTAATCCATAGGTTTTACAGGTTATATATCTTTATTATTAGTAATTATTTACAAATTCTGATATTCGATGCCAGTAAGGATTTTACACCACCGAATCTCGACATTTATTCTATAAAAAGCGACAACTTCTTCACTTGATTATGCGCTTATGGTTACTTTCTGTGCATAAACGCTTGTAACCAACTTTCTTTATGCTCATTATTTTCAGATGAAAATGCTGTGTTAATAGCTGAAAATTCTACATTACTTTTTAAACAGAGGCTCTGTAAGCTTCACTCATTATACGAGAAATTCAGAAAATTTGTTGTATTGCGAGATATATCGCCATGTAAAAATGTTTTCCACCATATTGCATCGCTTTGTTTCCAGTACTAATTCAAATTAGTCTCACATTTAACTCATGTTTTATTCAGTATTACTATTATACATTGTTAAAATAGAATATTTATACAAATTGGTCGTACAGTACACCTGTAAGGCGAAACACTAACAAATGGAAGAAGAAAATAAACATTATTTGCAGTATCTTATGTCTTTACTTCCGATTTTTCTTTTGGATTCATAGATTGATTACTAGAATAGCAAAAGATAATGGCTGAGAGTGAATCATCAAGTCAGACTATTGCAAAAGCGTGATATAGAGCGTCAGGAGAGTCAACTCATTCAGAATTGAGTTAACGCTGTATGTTCCACGGGTACCTCTGCTCCTTTCTCACTTTTTTGCATGGTTTTATTTAGACACTATATTCTATTGAATATTTCACTCACTCACCCACTCCCTCAATTGCTCCCTCCCTCACTCCCTCACTCACTCACACTCACTCGCTCACTCACTCACAGGAAACACAGTCCACAAATATTGCGAACTACAATTCAGCAGCAATTTGGGAACACGTGCGGAGTAACAACTTAAGTTTACTCTTTTCATGCCTTAACTAACAAACTTAAACACAATAACTTACAATAATGCAAAATTTAAAAGTGTAAACATATCGAAAAGGTATCAAAAATCTATCCGAATATTAGACATATTTTGATACCAGCAAGTAACCAGAATGTCGAGGTATCGAACTTAGTGAAGTCCCATCCCTATTTACTATTACTGCAGATTTTCAGATTGAATAATGGTTTACATTTATGAAAAATATTGCTAATATAGTTACCCCAGATTCACTGTAATTAGATTTGGGAGAGAGTTCTACACAAAAAATTTTTAGAGTAATGTATCCATAACATTTTTTCAATTGATTTTTCTATAAACTATTACTTCAAAACTTTATTCTTATATCAACTTCTGGTTAATCCAGATAACCTTCGTTACACATTTGCTATACTCTTTGTATATAAAAACATTAATAAGGTAAATGTCTTAGATTTTAGAAAGGCATTCACTGTGCCACAGTTTTACATTTCCGTAATTTTTATATGATTATAGAAAAAGAAAATAATATCAACTTATTCTTGAGGAAATTAAACACGCTTAAACATATATCTAATTACAAATAATATATTGGGTGTGGTTAACGCCATGGAAAACATTACACTAACAAATTGTGTGTCCATAATTTATGTGCATATGTATAGATATAACTTATACAACAGAAGGGGAAACTTGCATGGATCACGGGATAATTGGATAAAGTGAAGGAATCTCAAAAATATTTTAGGCCGCAAGTAGACAGACTACAGAGTTGTACAAAAGCTGCTAACGTTTCTAGATCGCAAATCCGATGCTCTTCAAAGCTGCCCTGAGAGGGTGATAAACGACTCTGATGTTCAGGGATACATTCTTTACTTGGACTAAGAAACTGCATAATGTTTTAAGGCACTACCTCACACTACAAAACCTGGAAGTGTTGCTAAAACATGCAAAGGGAACGAATGAAAGGAGAAATGAAGGAAAGGAAATTGTCTTCGCCTCGCCTTTATCCAACAGTCATGGAAAATATCGAAAGACATAACTAGCGCAGTAAGAATTAGTATATCTACTATTTATTATTTTTAGAAGGAAATTAAGAATGAGAAGAACTTTACCTCTAATCTCAGAAAATTCAAGTTAGATGAAGAACTTCAGTTGTCTTGAACCGACATTCACTTTTCTGAATTATGCTATACACAGACATTTGACAAATACCACATTCACACAGCCAAAGACATTTGCACAAAGCCTTTTTGAAAATTATTTTTTATACTACATAATATACCTGGATATAGAATATTTGGCTATATGCAATTGACTTCTTCACAGTTAAACAAAAATATTTTAAGGTCCAACTTAGTCGTCATCAGACACGTTATACCCCCGAACTGATTAATGATTTTGTGACAGCAAAACAACATTCATCTAGACAAACGTTTAAAAATACAGGTTTGGCGGTCAAGTTCTTCTCATCTCTCCATTATATACATTTTATACATTTAAATTAATGTAAATTTGTTCTTTAAATGAAATTATAATTTACTGACTGAAAAAAAATCACAAGTGATTCGGTCGTATGTTGATTTTTGAACTAGGAACTGGATATAACTAATTGCATTTACCTCCTATTGAGTTGTAAAGGAACTGAATACACAGTAAGTCAGAAGAATATTTTGTTTAAGAATGAGTAGAGAAGAATATTTCAGTGCACGTAATATATTTTTAAGTATTATTTAACATCCATTGTTATTATTTGCGGCACCAAAGATGATGATCACAGACGATAAATGAAATAAAATCATAAATAGAGAAGGAAATTTAAGAAAAGTTTTTGCAAGCTTATCCATAAGGCACTTCACCGTATTTGCTGGTTATAAAAACTGAGGGAAAACCTCAAAAACAACTGAAGTTTTAAGAACTTTGAAGCATTTGTCAGAAGTACCCAGTAGTTTTCACATAATCACAGTGGGTGAAGTGTAATAAGCCCTTTCTCTTTTATCTCAAAGGCTTATAATAACATAAAATCCTCTGACATCAACATATAAGGAAACAGTTAAACACCACTGCAAAGCTCGGAAAAATAATTTTCTGTGTTGTTAATTCAACAATATTTGCTCACTAATCTTTTACGCTAAGCAGGATACAGCAAGAAGGCTACATTGTAAAGGATATCAAACCGTTCATCTAAGTCTGTGTAGTAAGAGTTTCTATCGCTCTAAGGATTTGTGCAATGAGGTCTTCTTCTGATGTTACAGAAAATAGTGGAATGTAAGATTTGATAATCGTGGCAGACATGGCACTGGTCTCCTGTGCCAATCCATCGGCTTGTACATGCGATATCTATGTGATGTGTATTTACATCAAGTTGCACTGCTTTTACATTGCCTTTCAGCCAGAATACTTCTACAATCTGTAGTCGCACGTCATCCTATAGGAAGGCAATGCATTTCTTCTAAATGTGAGATAGTCTATTTGACGGTAGATATGGCCCAGTAATATTACCAATAATTTCAAGTAATGCGCTGATACTGAGTATGATAATTTAAAACAACTTGTGGCCAGCTACTTGCCCAAAAAAAGTTGAACAAATCGAGACACCATTCGAAAAAATTTATGCTTACAGATACCAAACTCTTGAGTTCTTCCTAACAATAAATAGATCCCTATTGAAAAATAATCATAAGGTCTTCCTACATAACGTAGAAACGTAGTAGGTGTTTATTTCTTTCCTTATTTCTTATTTTTGTCACAGCTGGTATCATATAGTATAACAACGTAATAAAGCTCCAGTTACACATGGGTTATTGGAATGTTTTGGCGTAAATAATGCTTATATATAGTTCTTTAAGCGATTTTTGGTGTATCAGGAGCTTAATTGTAATCACCTAGGAGTAATTTTGGAGTAAGAAATCCTTAGCTTTTATTTAATGTTATTTGCATTTTTGGGTAATACAACATTCTCTGTGAAGAAAAGGTACCTATATGTGATATTCTCGACGCAAATCCGGAGCTACCTCCTTAAGCAGGTTTTATAGCATCAAAATATCTGTATCCTAATGGCCAGCCAAGTCTCATATGTATTTTTGTTAATATATCTCTTTCTTTTAGAATTTTAAATTAAAAGTTGTGCTGTAACATAAGTCTATCGGAAAATGTATGCCTTTTATTGGCAAAATAAGTAAGAAATTTGGCCGAGTTTCCTTCCACTACCCATTACAAAAAGAAGTGCATCAACAATTGATGCAACTATTTTGATTAAAATAACATTTATTTAAAACATTTTCATAAGTAATAGCATGTTTATCAAAATAAAGATAACAGGAAATGGTACTCTAGATGGCTTTTTGTGGACTTTGGGCAGATCCAATAATGAACAAGTTAATAACACAAGACATATTTATTATAAATTACAAAATTGAGGAGCTCTTAATGTCCTATACCTCAAATAATATAACTATATATAACTATACAACATAAGATACAGTTCCCTATTCTATAGAAGATGCCTGAATATAAAGAAGAGAAAAATGAATATTAACGATGAGTGAACGTACTAAATTTCTTTGCGGGGTAAAGCTAATGAAGAAGCCTCATTCATAAAGCTGATGATTAAATAACTGGCAATCATAACCACTAACACTCCACTCTAGGATCCTATTAGTGCCGTATTGCTTGCTTTATATCTTTACCGAAAGAGACGGTCTTATACAACGTTGCAAACGCTGCATTATCCACTTAAATGTGTTGACAGATTTGTGTCACAGGTGAAACTTGTTGCAATATTTATGAGACGAATTACTATCTAGTTGCCCTTGGTATGTTCAGCGTAGTGCCTGTCATCCACAGTCAAGGAGTTTTAATGTCTACTCGTATTGTCGACATAGTGCAATTAAAAACAATCTGATTATTTTCTCTACACATTCAACACACTATTATTACAAATACATACTCTTCTCTATACTTCATATTAATCGGGACAAACATTACCAGAAATGGCTTTAGTACATATTTTCTTATAGGTACAAGAGAACTTGAAGTATACATTATGCTTAAGAAGCAACAGAATCGTTTAAGAGGGTTTCTCCCTGTAAGAGCTTTAAAATTCTTTGCGTAACTACGAGGGAAAAAATAATTGTAACAGATCTCCTATTTCAGCAAATGGCAAGCATTTTAAAATTCGAAACTGTTAACACTACAAACACTGACAAAATTCTGTAATCTTAGATTTGATTCATCTCTAGGTTTACCAGTTATTTAAAAGTAATTCAGAATGAAAAGGACTTCATGGGCTATTCCTAGAAAATGCAGTACTCAAGTACGTTTTCAAAATAGTTTAAACACATGATACTTTAATCAAAATTCTTTGTCATGTTTAAGAAAATCAAAAATAAGAATTGGTCCCCACCTAAAGCGTCGATTGAGGAAATGTTTTTCACTTCAAAGTCTTGCGTCGCATAGCATTTCTACACATGTACAGCCATTTACAAACACGCACAGGGATCTTTTCTAAAAATGCTTTTTCTGGGGTAGGGAGACCTTAAAACATGTGAAATCTTGACATTCTGATAACTTTGGACAGAACATGTTTAGTGTGAATATGTAATGGAAAAATATCACGTAATGTTATTAGGCATAGGCTCCAGAAGTGTATTTGGTAATTTAGAAGCCTCTTACATTGTTTCCGAGCTTTTATAAAACTCAGAATTTCTAAAATAAAATGTTTCAATTTGACATCCCGGTTCAGTTGTAAATTAAAGCAGTCATCAGTTTGAATGGCCACTGACATTAGGTGCTTTAAGTTTATAATGTACAGAGCTGTTTTGCATTCAATTTGTTGAACATAATTGTCCTGATATGCAAAATCAATTAAATTTATACTTACGTACTCTATTTACTAGTAAAGTATTTACCAATTATTGAAAGCTTATATTTACACTCGCTTTATACCAATCTCAATGCAAGTATGAATACAGATAGTTTTGGTAAATAAAATTACTGTTTGGCGAAAGAGACCATGAAGAGTCAAGATCTTCCATCTCAGTGCTGGAGTCATACACATATACAGATATAGTTTGTCCTTTGAAGCGAAATAGGAAAGTTAGCACAGTGCGTACTACATGACAAAGTGAGAAAGCGTATCGGGAAAAATTCGCAACACAGAGATGTTTACTTCAGCTTATTGCACATACATGGCGAGTCCAGTTTAGTCTGCTCAGATATAATCATGTCTTCTGGACAGCAATGTGTCATACATCGCTAAGCGCGAGAAAACATATAATATAGACACACGCAGCTTCCAATCGCTATATTTGTGTTTCGTAACTTACTGTACATCAACTTACTAATATTTCGTTCTTCTAATCGATAAGATAAGACTCGATAAAAGTCGATCACAGCACTGGTCATCTGAACGTCGGTACGCCTCAATGCTCCGTCAAGTAATATGATATCTGAGTCTCACAGATAATTAGCAATGTTGCTTTAATTGGATCCATTACAAGTGGATGAAAAAGGTGAGTTCCAATCCATACATGTTTCTTGTGGAAGCACCACCACTCCCCATTATATTCCATCACAGCCCGGAAATTTCAGTCAAGCATCTTCCGTTGCGAATCTAAATTCCTGTGTTCGTTTCGCTTTTCTATACCAAAATCTTCCCCAAAACGAATTACATGTATTTCCATCTGCTGAATTAAAAAATCACCATAAAAATTACATATTAGCTCTTGGTTTGAAGATAAAGTGACATTTCATTTTTTAGAGTGAAGATTTTAAATTTGGGGAAATTTTTTGGGGGAAGTTGGCACACCTGTCAAATAACAAAACACAATCAGAGAAAAAATTTGGAAATTAAGTGATGCAAAAGCTAAGGAAGACAGTTTTGTCGGACCACAAATTAGAGAACTTGTGAAGGATCCTGCATTTGACCAAATTTTGGAGGGAAAAGAAAAGGAAGCTTGGGAAGCCTTCAAGCGTCATGGATTTTTTGGCAACAAAAGAGATGACAACTACAATAATTTGGTGACAATTCGCCTGCAAAAATACCGTAACCTTGGATGCAACATGTCCCTTAAGATCTATTTTCTCCATTCCCACCCAGATTTTTTCTCTCCTAGTTGTGGAGCTGTTAGTGATGAACATGGGGAGAGATTCCATCAGGACATTTCTGTTATAGAACAAAGATATCAGGGCCGTTGGAATGAGGTAATGCTTGTGGATTACTGTTGGTCTTTGCATAGGGATTCTGTGGAACTCCATCACAAGAGGTAAGCTAAAAGACAACGAAGTCAATAGGTCACCACATGATTCTCTTCAGACACGACTATCTGCAAAGTATTTTTCCAGCAATTTAGAACACTTAGTATGTAATTACCAGTTTAAAAAACCAAATACACTTTCATTGTTGTTAGCATGTATGCATTAAAATGTGTCATTTTCTCTCAATGCGTTAATATGCAATACTTCCACATTGTGTATATCATAGAAACTAGAGGTAATAAAATATTTTCATTGTCATATTTGTTTTTCTCGACCCTCATGAACTGCTCGAAACATTCAAAAATTATTTTCTGTTTCCCAGTGTTATTGTATTGGTTGTTCGCTTTTGATTATTATATTTACAACCAACATTCTAATACACGGCTTTCACAGTCCCTTTTTCATAGCTTCCCTCAGATTTTGCCTCTATTCATCTCTATATTCTGCCTTCCGTCTTCATATTCGGATTCCCGATTAAGGCCATTCTTCTTAGTACATCCTCCCATCGGATTTTGGTCTGGCTTTGTGTCTGGTATTGTAGAACTTCCCATTTAATTTTTTTTTTCAGGATCCGTTTCTCTTCCATTTTTTGAACATGTTCCACCCAACTTAACCGTCTAATATTAGTTTCTTGTATACCATAAACTTTCATTCGTATAAAACTAGGTGATGCAATTGCCTGATTTTGAAACTAATAGGCAAAGTTATATTCTTCTCAGACTACATACACTATTTTTTCTGCGTCGTCTTCCTGCCATTTATTGTTACTTTGACAGTAAGTTGTTATATTCCTATATACATTTTTATTTCGCTTATACATTCCTACACATCGTAATCTTGTACCAGCTATTAACAGTACTTTGGTAATAGGTGACCCCAGCTTCTTAGTTATTTTTCTATATCATTTATTTTACTTTTGTGGAATTGTCTTTTGGATCATGAAACTAAGTTATGTGTAGCACCATGCAGGATGTACTTCATGCGTGATTCTAACCAAATAGCCAACGTAATTGCGTAGTCGCCATCCTGTGACACCTGCTTCAATATGTACTCATCTTGCTGTAACTATGTTCACTGAGCCAACAAACATACATGTAGGTATATAGTCCTCTTATTATTAATTTCTTTTTCTCCTTCACTTTGAAGGGATGTTCAATAAATTGCCTGTTCCTGTTCAAGATTCTCCAACTATCTCTTGTGCTTCTGCCCATAGAACTTCCCCATATTGCATGTACTTATATTATCTTAATAACTAAACAGCCATTTTTTGTGCCTTTAGAAAACTATATATAGACTACTAATTGGTTTCCCTGTTGCTTGGTTTTACTTAAATACAATTATTCATTATTAATAAAAAATTCTACACATGGTTTTTATACATCAGCATCAATAAATGGAGTAAGAGCTTCCATAGAACGCCCGCCTCAGTAGCGTGGTGGTAGCCAGTCTGCCTCACGTTCAAGAGTTCCGAGTTCGAATCTCGGTCAGGGTGAGTTATCTGGATAAGGTTTTTCCGGGGTTTTCCCTTATCCTGAAAGACGAATGTAAGGTAACTCTAAGCTCTATGGACCCTGGGCTCATTTGAGCATCATTTCATCCATTCCATTCATCGTCCGATGTGACTTAACTTCCATAGAAATTCCCTTTGCTTACAAGAATTTATATTATGGAATTCCTAATACAGTTACTACCTTCCATCTCTGTCCACTTTAGACGTAAAGGGTAGATTACAGTAATAGAGGTGACAGAGCATCAACCTGCAGCCCATTTAGTGAGGTTTTCGAGACCGGATACACTATTTTTCCCTCCCGTTAGTCCTCATTGGGTCCCCAAATACCTCCCTAGGCTGTGTGCTCCCCTTATTAATCCTCTCAGATGGGGGAGCAAAACTCGTGACGGCATCGGGAATCGAACCGTGTTTGTCCTCGTAACGCAGGAAGCAATATTACCACAGCGCTCCAGGAAAGGCTTAATCTATTATAATTATGAACTATTGGGTTTTACAAGAGAACAGGACAGTAGTTCACTTGTTTATCAAAAACATTCCTGCATATACTTATTTAATCAAATGCCGGTATGATAAACAGTAGATATGTAGTTATAAAGTGAGTGCTTGAATTTTGTACTTTACATGGCGAGTTTTCCCCTATTTTTAAAACACCATAACTAGTGGTAGTGATATTTACATTTTTAAATCGGAAATTTAGCATTTTAATTTTTACATTTAGCATTTTGTAGCATTTATACATTTCCAATTTAGTATATTGTAGAATTTTGAAAAAAAATGTTTAATTTGAGTTACTTTTTTAAAATGATGAATATTAATATTGTTTATAAGATATTTAAAACACATTTATGGAGGGTTATTAATGTCAGTGAGTTGAAAGTGCATAGTGTCAATTTATTTTACAGTAATATATGTTAAAGCAATACATAGAAATATAGAACAAGCTGATACAGGCTAAAGCATACTACATGACACAAAAAAGATAAATCAATACTGATGTAAAACTACCACAATAAAAAGAAATTGCACAAAATTGTCTTATGCCATAATTCATAATTTTGATTCAGTAACGCTGCTGAATGAAAGCAGTGAACATATTTCAAGATTCTGTTCTGTCATTTGAGTCTTCATGCTACTCACAAATAGTATTTACTGAAATATCTTTCTGCATCTACGCTGTTGGTAGGACACCAAATATATTGCAGAGCAATGGTGTAAATGGTGGAACAATCAGCTAATTTAGCAGGAAAGATTTATTTCCACATTCTAGAAGAGTGGTAACTTAGTTTATAACTTTCTAAACATGCAAAGATTCCACAGACTTTTCAGTTTAAGTTTCCAGAAGAAAAAGCACTGTGAAAAAATAATTACATGGAAAATCTTCAATTTCACATTTATATCGCATTTTGAGTCAATTTTGCACTTTATCGCGCTATATCGTATTTGCGAAAAATCACCACCCCTAACTATAACCAATTATTGTTTAGAAGAAGCCAAAATTACAGAGTTATTTGGAGCAATATTTATGTTAAACTTTTTGATGAAAATCAGAATTACGAGTTTTTCAAAATAATTAATTCATACAGGTAACATGTCTTAAGAAAGACTCTCCTGCATCTTCGCAAAATACAAAATAAATGGAACTTCAATTTTAAACCGCGATATATGATGACTACATTAGTTCAAGGGATCTGACATCACAAAAATGATGCACACAATTTAACAAATACGGTCTATTTATTGTTTGTTAGTACATATTTATATATCACGAGCTTACTACAAACCGTAAGGTGAGAAGGTACTACATTTGGGGTTAAAATTCAAATGTTTTATTTTTACATTTTATTATAATTCCATCCCTCTAGATTATGAATATACCGTTAAAAAGTTCATTGGAGCAATATTTAATACCTAATTTTCCTTATATTAGTAGGTGTTAAGTTGTTGCCACACCCCTTTTTGTAAACTTTTATAAAATAGATCATAACTTCTGTAATACTGAGCAGATATTTCAGAACTAAGCCTTGTTTGTAAGGGATCTTTCAAGCTTTCTGTTGATATCACTGTAACGCGAATGATGCTAGTTTTTCTTTTGTCTTTGGCTGTGTTTTGAACAGTTATTTGTTTTGAATACTATTTTGTACTAGTTATTGTTGAATTTATGATATGGGCAAGTTGGAAAGGGAAATTTTACAAGCAATCGTTTTACTAAAAACAGAACAGTAAATATGGAAAGTGTAAATAAAATAGACAATGAAAACCACATGTAATATTGAGGTTAGTAGGCCCAGTTCACACAATACATGTGCTAATCATGATAGTAGCCACATAGAAAAATTGATGAGCTGCGAGTCCTGAAAGCAGATGCAATGGTTGAGGAACTGGCCAAGAAAGCAAGAAAAATGAAGAGGAGCTTGAAAAGAATAAGGGAGGATGCAGACAGTAAAGACAGTGCAGCAGGAATGTTCTGACATGTGGGAAGTCAGTAATCAATATATAAACTTAAAGCTGTCTTTCTCAGTTTGACATTTTTTAAAGTTCGGGTACACTTTTTTAAAAAAATTATTCAACCAAAAATATAAATTTTTGTGTATATTAAGCACACTTATAAGAATAATAATAACAAGGGATTTTTCTCTAAGATTCATAATACTTGTTTAAAAAATAAAGTTATCTAACATTTCAGTTTCTTTTTTTTTAAAGTAAACTAAAAAAATTTCAAATAATGATGGGTATTATTCAAGATAAATGTTTTAAGAACATGCCTGAAAATGTTCATGTACATATCAATAACAATTTCTTAGTAATGTGATCCCAAAAATAATGAAAATAGGATTGCGGAGATAAACAGTACCTTCTTACCTTAAGTAGTTACTTTTGGTCTTGAGTAGCCACCAATCATATATCACAATGGATATTAATTGCTTGGATAATGATGGTCAATGTATCCTCAAGGATTTCTACACATCACTTTATAGGAAACATGATGCTATATATTTCTATTACATTTATGTCTCCAGCACAGTTGATTTCTTGCAAGACGTAAGACCCTCCAGGGCTTTCAAAACGCAAAGGTAAAGAGGTCTGATTAACCTGACGATATTCAGAACCCACTCTTTCGGCCTACCTAGTGTCTCTGCATACGAGACAGATTATCTTCCAGGAAAACTCTGGGGATGCTCTGTCCTCTTAGAAGAAATGAATACAATTTCCATAAAGTATAACTGACAAAATGTGTTTTATATCTCCAGATACCTTGAGAAAGATGCCATAAAACCTTTCATGGAAGTCCATACCTGATATTTATCCGGTTATATTGATTGCATTTTCGCACATTAAGCACAATTATGACGATTAAGTATTCCAAGCTTGAGCTGAGACTAATTACAGCACACAGTCTCACTCATAGGTAGGGCCTCCTTTTTAATATACTGAAATCATTTTTTAAAATTCATTCAGCGATAAGCATTATTCTAAATGCGTAAATTTATCTATGAAAGTACATTTTCCCTTAGTAGCTCTCAGGATGGGTCGCATAACCGTACTGCTTGGACCCTGCGTCATAAACGGTAGCAGAACTTTAAGGTGACGTTTCAAAATTTTCAGTAATAGCCGAAGAAACAGGATTTCTGCTAGATTTTTCCTTATACACCTCAGAAATGGCATACCACAAAAGTTGTGTAATTGTCAAGCACGTAGGAGGGTGCAGCAAATAGTTGACTGCAGACTAGTTGAACTCCAGCATATTTTCAAGTTGAACTACAACTAAAATGAGTTTGTTTTCCTTAAACGTCAAGAGTGCATCGGCTACTTTGATTCGCTTTCATATGTCGCTAAGGGTCATACGGATACTCAGAGATAATTCAATGTAGCTCTAAAAGCAATACGAATACACCATTGGTTAAATAAAATGTGCATGTGCTTTGATAAGAATTTTAGTGGAACCTAAATATTATCCTGTTATTACGTCCTTTGTATACTTTCTCTATTGTGCTTAATATTTAGTTATGTGTACTTTTACCGTTTTATAACTTTCCCAATATCTGAAGTTGGAGCTTAAATTAAGTTTTCAAAATATTGGTTTCTATTTTTTCAAAAATAAAATAATGCATTTTTTCTCAAGAATCTTTCTGGATAGTAGTTGGAAGATTTTCACACACATTGGCGAGTTTTTTAATTTGTTGATCTACTTATAAATTACATCTTCAGTTCTTAGGCCCACTTGAGTTGTTTTTCTACTAAGAATAAAGCTGTAATCGATAACGGCGCTCTATCTCTGTCATTCAAAGTAAGAGGGATGGAGCTGCACACAAAGAAATGTATGAAAGGAAAGCAGAGTGTTCTGCTATTAATGCTGAATGTTTTACATTTACCTACTGGTTGAATTTATTGCGTATCTCTCTAAATGTATTATTTGGTTAGCTTGTATGGTGTTCACAAATGCAATGCGATCCATATAAACCTGAACCATTTCAACAAATAATAGGACATACGTGCAACTTTCGGATAATATAATACACAATTAGGGGATTAAATTACACTTTTTACATCTCAGAAAAATGTTGGAAGTTTCCTCCAGCAGCATCTATACATGTTGGCACTCGTCTCACCATATTCTGTGAAGTTTTACTGAGATTATATCGAATTGAGAGAAGGTTATTTCCAGCAAGATGGAGCAACTTGCCATACAACTAATGACACCATGGAACTTGTAACCAGTTTCTTTGACTTCTTCTACTTCTACCTCACGGCTTTGGATTATTTAACCCGTTCCGGCTCCAAATTGGTCTGCCCATGTTTTCTTCGGTCTTCCCTGGTTTCTTCTTCCTATAGGTTTATAGTTTAAGGCTATTTTTGGTATTCTGTTATTATTCATCCTCTAAACATGTTCTTTCCATTGATTTCTATTTCTTTCAATAGTATGGTTTATTTCTCCTACTTTTAATTCTGTCCTAATATCCTGACTACGTTTTTGTTATCAATTTTGGTATATCCAGCTATTGCTCTTATGAATTTCATTTCTGATGACTGTATTCTCGTACTATTTCTTTTTGTTAGTGTCCATGTTTCTGATCCATATATCAGAGTTGGTATTGCCATTGTTTTGTATAGTTTTATTATAGAGTCCTTTCTTGTTTATTTTTAATGTTCTTTTTATTGTGCCTGTCATATAGTTAAATTTATTTATTTTCTCTATTATATCAGCCTCCCCTTAGTACGAGAAATTACATCCTAAATACTTAACGTGTGATTTATGCTCAATTATTATGTTATCTAACACTATTTTTTATCTTACTGGATTAATTCCAGTAGTTTCTTTGACAATAATCGAATATTCTTAAACGATCTGTGGTCCCCCATATCCCCTGACCTAACCTCACGGGATTTTTTCTTGTGGGGTATCTAATAAATAGAGTGTAAAAGAATTGGCCACGGGCAATTTATATTCTCAAGGAATCCATTCGAACCGAAATAAGTAACATTGGCGAGGATACTCTCCGTAAAACTTCAGAGAATATGGTGAGACGAGTGCAAACATGTATAGAGATGTAAATAGTGTAACGTAATCTCCCAATTGTGTATTATATTCTCCCAAAGTTGCTTCAAAAGTTATGACCTATTGAAATGGTTCAGGTTTATATGGATCGCACTGTACATTCTGTCAAGAAAGTACCGGAAAATGGTCATATGAAAATATCGTATAAGAAGGAATTCGAAATTACTGTTGTGGCTAAGCTGGTGTATATTTCCTCTACACCCACTCGGAGTTTGATTGGCATTTGTTCTCTAGTTTGTTCACAGGTTGACATTTTGTTAGTGCATCTCAGAGATGTGTTGCGTTTTAGAATGAATAAAAATACTGAACAAAGAATTTTGTATTGCAAACGATATTTCGTGAGCCGAATCTCTGAAAATATTACAAAGAGCTTACCGTGAATCGACTTTATAAAAAACACGTGCGTATGAGTGGTAAGGTAAATTCAAAGTGGTCGAGACGTGGTGGAAGATTTGCCTCACTCTAGTCGGCCATCAACAGTTTCAACTGAACTGAACATCGCTTAAGTGAAGGTATGGTGTCTGAAAATTGTCATTTGTCCGAAAGAAACTGCCGCTGTACTTTCTGTGTCTCATGAATTGAATCGTAAAATTTTAAAGATTGTTTAGGCATGGTTCGTGTTGCCGCTCGATTAGTCCCGAAAGACTTTTACATTCTGCAATAACTAAATCGCGTAAGGATCACTGAAGACATGCTAGAACGAGTCAACTCCGACCACGGATTCACGAAACCATTGTAACTGGTGATGAGACGTGGCTTCACGAGTTTGACACACAAATCAGTCAACAAGCGTCCGAGTGGCGTCTTCCAACTGAACCGAAACCCAAAGGCGCACGTCAAACTTAATCAAACCTGAAAGTCATGTTGACAGTATCTTTTGAGTCGTGGTATATGCACTTGGAATTCTTGCCAGAAAGTTAGATGGTAAATAAAGACTATTACTGAGTGTTATGCGGCGTTTGAGAGAACAAATACGACGAAAAAGAGGAGATTTCTAGAAAGACAATTAATGGATTCTGCACCAATATAGCACCCCAGCGCGCGAGGCTATCATTGTGAGCAAAAAGCTCAACAAATCTCATCGAACAACCAGCGAATTCACCTGATCTGGCTCCCGGCGACTTCTTTCTCTTTCCAAAACTCAAGTTACCACTTTGAGACACCTGTTTTTAGTTAATAGAAGACATAAAGGAAAATTCGCGGCGAAAATTAACAGAGATTCAAAAAAAAAAAAATGCCTACAAGAAGTGTTTTGATAATTGGATTATTTGTATAGTTTCGGAAAGAGCCTACCTTGAAAACGATAACACAAAATTGAATAAATAATGCATATTGTGTGTTTCATGGACCAACTCCCGGAACTTTCTTGACACAGTAGTATACTGAAATTGCAAGAAAATTTTGATAACACTTGGTAGCATAAATCTTTATTTGAAAAGTTAAGTAAAATATTATACCTAAGCCATCTGATGTACAGAAACATCAAAACCATCTCTACAAGTTACTTTCACAATTATTTTATTGATTATTCATACAGAATATTAACTTTATATCTATCCAGATAATTAAGAAAAATAATTTTTTTTTCTAAAAAAGTTTTATTTTGTTGTGTAAATAAATAGATACATAGATAAGGCTGGGTCATTGAGGAGAAAAAGGATTGGAGATGCAATTTTAATGGCTTATTGCATAATATATTTGAAAAACTAAACTGATAAGAGCCAATATCTTCAAAATGGCCTGGGGTATAAAATATTATTTAATGCAAATTGCGAATTATAATGTGCCTCTATTTTGCCCTCTGTAGTAAGTTCTCAGTGGATCGAATGATTATTCAGTTTAAACAACTTTCAATAAGAAGGAAGGGGATTTAATGCCTTTCCATTCTTAAGGTAAAATTAAATGAAAATAAAATAAATCAGAATATTCAGAGTCGTAATAGAAAATTCGCTCGTGAAGTGTTGTTTGGGTTAGGTGAAAATGTTCTAAAATCTTTCTCATGCATCCACAAAGGATGCTTATCTTCATTACAAAATTCGATATTCACAGGAATTTTCATTTGTGAATTAATATGCTCTCTCTTACACGCATACACATACGCTTTAACACAGAGCGCGCATTTTCAAAAGATCCAACAGCGCATGCTTCTCGTAAGAACTTCAGTATCCAACAATTCACTAAACAGTGATTTACCCTCCAAAGGCGAATAATTGAGAAAGTGAGCCCTAGAGTTGTCAATAAAGGCCGGAAGCGTGTGCACTTTTCCATAGCTATACTGCTCATGTACTGTACTGTTGCTGCTTGCACATGTAAACAACTGCAGGTTGGTACAGCATGAGCAAGACAGCCGCCTCTGCGAGGGGAAACAAAACAGTCGCCTTGAGCTTGCGTCTCTTATACTTGAAAGGCAGTACTTCACTAGCTCACAGAGTACTACGTTACGTGGTTTTCGACGTATGCACATTTGATTGTCGTGCTGTACATCTGTACTCTGTATTCAGCTAACTTGTATCGTGTGCGAGCGCACATGCCTCCGGCCTTTAGTTATCAAGCATCATTTGGAGGAGTTCTAAAAACAAAATTGCAAGTGCCAACTTGATTTCATTATATAAATGGGTTACAAATGTTCATTATGGGCATAAAAAAAACCAAGAAAATAAAATAAAGAACCAAGAAAAAATAAAAGAAAGTGTTGGTAAACAAATCTGAAAACAGTAAGAAAAGAAAGATTGAGAAAATGAACTTACACCAAGCGAATGACTGAAACCCTTGGTAGTGATTTTGGATGAAAATATGGTTTTTTTGGTAATTTGCTTAATATGAGTCGACATAGTTTGGACAACATGCCCGTTATAAGGTCTTGTGTGTTTATGGCAGTTAAGTGTATTTAAATGGGTTTTAAATCTGGCGCCTAGGCTATCACGACCCCTTTTTACTCTGCATTTTCTCTTCTGCTTATAACAAGGAGATTTATTTAGGGGATGGGAACTCCAAAAGTTTTCTAAAAGTGTAAGAAGCCAATGTATATGGACAAGGGGTGCAAGCGAAAAAGCTAGAGCGGTTGGACATGTACAAAATAAATGGGCAGAAGAGTTAGAGAAAACAGAAATAATATAAAATGGTACATGGTCATACGCAAAATCCGAATAAGAGCTTCAATCACCTAATATGTGAAAGGGTTCCAAAATCTGTGTATGTTGGCAGTAAAACTCTTAAATTTGGTGTGATGGATGCTGTGATTTGTTTCAATGATGGTGCTACTAAAAGGGGAGCTGTATTTAGGAAAATTAGACTGGAACCAGGTTTTAATTTTGACTGTGCCTTTGAAAATATCGATCCATCAAGAATGAAAAAAGCAGAAAAACAAGTGCAGGAAGTGTCTGAGGAGGTAAGTATTAGAATGACAGGTGAAAAAATAAGGAGAGAGAATGCTGAAACAACTGGGCTGAGGAATATGGGCCAGAAATGTTTTGAATTTTGGGTATGTTACATAAAAGCACATCATTATCTTCTTTTGCCATTTACCGTAACTTGCATTTTTAAAACTTTAGGTACACTTTTCTAGAAAACTGTGATAGATAGAGCTTTGAATTTTTGTGCATATGCAGAATATACTGCTCTAAATAGCTGGTGAAAGCTTCATATGCTACACATTCATGACACTCCTAAAAAAAATATTACCATATATAAAAATTAAAAAATAAAGAGAACATTATTATTTATTTTTCAAATTGCTATTATTATTATTATTATTATTATTATTATTATTATTATTATTATTATTATTATTATTATTATTATTATTATTATTATTATTATTATTATTATTATTATTATTATTATTATTATTATTATTATTATTATTATTATTATTATTATTATTATTATTATTATTATTATTATTATTATTATTATTATTATTATTATTATTATTATTATTATTATTATTATTATTATTATTATTATTATTATTATTATTATTATTATTATTATTATTATTATTATTATTATTATTATTATTATTATTATTATTATTATTATTATTATTATTATTATTATTATTATTATTATTATTATTATTATTATTATTATTATTATTATTATTATTATTATTATTATTATTATTATTATTATTATTATTATTATTATTATTATTATTATTATTATTATTATTATTATTATTATTATTATTATTATTATTATTATTATTATTATTATTATTATTATTATTATTATTATTATCATTATTATTATCATTATTATTATCATTATTATTATCATTATTATTATCATTATTATTATCATTATTATTATCATTATTATCATTATCATTATCATTATCATTATCATTATCATTATCATTATTATCATTATCATTATCATTATCATTATCATTATTATTATTATTATTATTATTATTATTATTATTATTATTATTATTATTATTATTATTATTATTATTATTTATTATTATTACTACTATTATTACTATTATTACTGTTATTATTATTATTATTATTATTATTATTATTATTATTATTATTATTATTATTATTATTATTATTATTATTATTATTATTATTATTATTATTATTATTATTATTATTATTATTATTATTATTATTATTATTATTATTATTATTATTATTATTATTATTATTATTATTATTATTATTATTATTATTATTATTATTATTATTATTATTATTATTATTATTATTATTATTATTATTATTATTATTATTATTATTATTATTATTATTATTATTATTATTATTATTATTATTATTATTATTATTATTATTATTATTATTATTATTATTATTATTATTATTATTATTATTATTATTATTATTATTATTATTATTATTATTATTATTATTATTATTATTATTATTATTATTATTATTATTATTATTATTATTATTATTATTATTATTATTATTATTATTATTATTATTATTATTATTATTATTATTAAAATGTCTTAATGCCTTAATGGTTCACCAGCTGTGCTTAATAGTATGTTCGTAAAGTGATTAAAAGGTTTGAAATGTGCTACTCTAACTGTTTACCAGAAAAGGGCACCTAAAGAAGAAAATGTGTGAAAAATTTTGAAAATTTAGTATTTATTGGTTTAACAATATACCAAAAATTATTAACTTTATTTACGATTTGATTAAGGGTTATGGATTAGAAGAGACTGATAGATAAGTGGTAAAAGCTTCATTATGATAGATTGAACAGCTTTCAAGAAACCCTAACATATATTGCATTGAAATTCTATTCGAAAATTGCTACTCTGATACTACCAAGTGTCCTTAAATGTTCCAGGGTATTAACATAAGAAGACGAAGTGCCAAAATTAAATCCAAGAGAGAACAAAACATTAGATGATGGAATCGAAATATTAGGATTTTATCAGCAAATAAAGAACATAGAGAAATATCATGCAGTAGAATCATATAGAATTACTGAAGAATATGAAAATATAAAGACGTTGAGAGAATACTAAATACAGTTAAAGAAAGAATGATACACCTGGAAACTATGTATGATAGTGCCAATTTATAAAGAAAAGAAATGGATAAAACCAGGAGCAGGGAAATAGAAAGAAATACGCTTATTATCTTTACTAAGGAAATTGAACACAGAAATATTTTTCAATGGGAGAGAGTTGTGTAACAAAAAACTACCAAGCTTGTTTACAATTTCAAACAATATAGAGGAACAGAAGGCAATAAATAGGTAAAATATAATTTCTATAGCTGACAAATATCTGATGAAGAAAAGAAGCATCCCTCTAATCTATAAATTAATAAGAAAGTAGCATTGATTATTGAAAGTTAAGAAAATTTATAATAATATGAATCTTTGAATAAGATGAGAGAAAAAAATACAATCACAGAGACGACTGAAAGAAAATCTTAAAGTAAGGCTGAAAATTGAATTCCATTCTATTTAATGTGTTTAAGGTACATGGTATTACACTAGGAAGGGTGATCACACGAACAAGTTTTATCATGGCAAATAAGGGATTAATTACGAATAAAGGGATACCAAGTTTATTGTAAGCGAATCACTTTATGTTAGAGACTGAATGCAAGTTCTTTACACAGAGTAATAACACTTTTTATAAAAAATTATAAATAAAATAAAGACAAAAGCTCAAAGATTATGGCATTTTAATGAGAACCAAACCAAAGAGAATGATTATTTAGAAATGAAAAAGAATAAAAGTGAAAAATGAATGACCTACAGTGGAAAAGTGGTAACTTAAGGAAAGGCGGCAATAAGTTCCCAAATGAGCTTTTGTAAAACAAAATTGGAAATGTTGACTAAATTGCTAGAGAACCGTTGCATTGGTGAAGTAAAGAGTGATATAAGCAATAGAAGTTAAGTAATTAAGGGACGTAGCTTCGTTCGAACTACAAAGGCCAAATGAAATGTGTGTAGTGTTTAACGCCCGCTTTTACTACATACGTTACCGCAGGCGATGACACAGATGATACATGAGATCAAGATGGAACACCGGTGGAATGAGATGGCGGGGAATCCGGAGATCCCGGAGAAAACCCACCCCAGCGCCGTGTTGTCCACCACAATTCTCAATCTGCGGTCACCTGGGATCAAACCCGGGCCGCCTTGGTGAGAGCCAAGCGGTCTAACCACTGAGCCACGGCGCTGCCTACGAAGACCAAGAACAAATGGGATAATATTAGAAAGAATTTTGCAATACTGGTTTATCAGTTGGCTAAAACTGAGGAACAAATTGAAATTTATTATGCATGAATCAATAAAAGAATATGAGAAGAAAGTTAATTAGTGGGCGGAGATGCAAGAAGAGGTCAGAAATACCAATGAATTTTGGAAGGCGGAAATAAATTTGATGACAGAGAAATACTAGGAATCTGGGGGTTCTCAGCGACAAGAAAAATCACTAAGGTATTGTTCGATAATAAACGAAGAATGTGGTAGGGATTGTTATGTTCCATTGTAGTGGAGAATAAAAGGAAGGATTAGCAGTGAGAAAACGGGGTCAACGCACTTGAGAGCATTAAAAGCTAAGGAAAAACGAATTTGTGAATTATGTATTGTAAAGTAAAGGAACATTAAATTACGGAATGTAAAGAACTAACGAGGTGACACAAAAATATAGGACAAAGATATGAGAAAAAATGTACGAAAATATAGCAGTATAAAATGCTGTCAAGAATAAAGAAGACTTGTGTAGTTTTTAAGGAAAGCAAAAAGAAAAATGGAGAGGGTAAGTAAGAAAGAGTAGCAAAGGAGAGAGAGAGAGAGAGAGAGAGAGAGAGAGAGAGAGAGAGAGAGAGAGAGAGAGAGAGAGAGAGAGAGAGAGAGAGAGAGAGAGAGAGAGAGATAGAGAATGACTTCAGGGAAGGGGCTAAGACTGAAAAAGGCTCCTCAATGGTGCGATAAAGCAGGAACATTTGTCAAACTTAGTAACACATAATACGGTGCATAGAAAGCCACACTATTTGTACATAGGTTTAGCTTGTAATAGAAAGATGTAATAAATACGTAAAATAATACAAATAAATTTGGATAGACAAAACATTAAATACTGAGTGGTGGCAAATTTGAATGAGTCCATAAACACTATTTCAGACCAAAAGCAAACGGATGTCTTATTCAGTAGAACACTGTTTTCTTTCCAATTCTGATAATAGCTCAATATGGTAATAAATTAACAATATTCTCAATATCCACCTCACAAACCGCTGAAAGCGACAAGGCGTGTTCAAGTTATAAGACCGCCAGTTCTGACACCAGACAGGAACTTCTGATTTAAAAAATAAGAATAAAATAATAATAAAAAAAAGATGTACGTGCACACTTTGTGAATGCGTGACAGAGATGGCGACTCTGTACAGTGCATAGAACTCTAGTGGCAGTGACGGGAATTGGGACTGTTTTTGATACTTAAAATAGCGAAGTGTATTTGAAAAAAAAAAAAAAAAAAACAGAATATCCTATCTTTTCCCAGTCCTGAAAAATAGTTAGGGGGTGTTATAACTTGAAATCACCTCGTATTATATGCCTTTACTTCAAACGAAGTATATAATGAATCTAAATTATGTGCTTTATGTGGTTCATACGAATCAAAAAATATCTGAATTTTTCACTGGATTCTTTAGAGTATACGTCGCATATTATAATGGGTGTATTTACTCTTTTTGGTCGTATATGGCTAGGCAATTAATGTCAAGCGGTTACCAAATTCTTGCCTATCGGAGTATACAGGTTTAAGAATTCGTTGAAATAATGTTATAAAATCATCCAACCTGAACAACGTTTAACGGGAACACTTTCATTGCTTTTTATTTTGTACAACTTTTAAATTAAAATATAAATTTAATTTCCAGCAGGTAAAATGTAGCTTGAACTATCTGAAATGAATATAAAAGTACTCATTCTAATTGAGCTTTATGTAGCTACGTATTTTAGTCACCATAAGAATTAAAAATAAAAGGCTTTTGTTGACAAAAGGCAGAATCTATTGTACAGTTTCTGTGGGACATTTTCTTAGCCTAAGTGCATTATATTTCTTACAGATCTTGTTTTTTTTAAAAAAATATATATATAAAGAATCTTTGAAAGGATGCGACTTTTGCTTATTTTGCACAGGTTTTTCAGTAACAAAAGCTGCGGTCATACACACAAATAGTTTGTTCTCATGCATCCCTTCTCGTGAATCCCTTGTGATATACCTCCTAGAAAAGTACTCGTTTTCTTACGATTATCTTAAAATGGATTTTGAAATAACGTACTCTACATGAAAATATAAGTTTCATATAATAAAACTTAAAATTGGTAATTGGTATAGAATTTCTTGTCGGTGTTTATTGTATATCGCAGTTTTCAAATCCAGTTTCCACTACATCCATTTCCCTGTCAGGTAGAAGAGTTTCTTAAATAATGTCAGTTACAGAAACCCATCTCTGAGGTAATCAAACGAAACTATCATCAACTGAAGACATCTGACGTTTGTCTTATTGTTCTTCAGAGGATTTTCATAGCCTCAAGTATAATTTGTAAATGGAACAAGGGAAAAAATTTAAATGAAATAGGATATGACTGGCAAATTAATTTGATATAGGGTTATTTTAAGTTAAAATGTAATTTGCTTTGCGCAAATAAATAAATAAACAAATTCGTTGTGTGTCCGCCTCTATATTTATATTAAAACTGAGAGATCACCAAAAATATGGCTAAAATTAAATAATTTTAAGAAAGAGAACATCTGCTTACTGGATATTACTGGTTTAAAAACTTATGTAGCTATATAAATAAGCACACAAACGTTTATGCCCATAATTTCACCATCGGCTTGGGAGCTTTACGAACCGTAAGGATGCACATAGCTTAAAAGTTAATCTCCTATTTCCTAAATAAGAAACTTTTGTATTAAAATTACAGAAAGGATAGACCAATAATGAGCAATAGCCTAATTAGATCTCATAATTCGAGGGAGCTATGGCATCCTTGATCTCTCTGAAAGACGCCCTTTTGCTTAGACATATGCCACATAACGTCTACAAAGTATTACCTTTTCTTCCTTGTATATGTTGAACGAGGCAATGTGATGTGCTGAATATTATCCGAACATAGTAATAAGGTTTGCCTCATCCCCGTAAGCCAACCGTGATGTAGAGGTATTGTTTAAATTCTACAATCTATGCTTAGCTTTACAGCCTGTAATTGCAGACTTCTATTAGTTGAAGTACAGAATTCTGGCATTCTTGTAGTAGACGGAAAGGCCACTGTTTTTACCTGCCTTATTAAATACGTACATACATGTTTATCTGAGAATATGTTATCCATTCAAGTAATTAACACCTTTTAATAGCCAACAACACTTAGCACTGCTTATTTGACACTAGAAGCACTACATTAGTGACGATACGTCTAAAAGTAAAGTTGAAGTCATTTTGACTCAAGGTAAGTTCGCTAACAGCTTTATGGAGGATACACTGACCTTTTCTGTTGTAGTATAACTTGACTTAAATTACTTAAACACTATGTACTCTCATGCTTTACTATTAACCAACCAACGTTATGTTAATTATTGTCTCTGAAAATGAGGTTAACCTTTGTTTATCATCATCATCACCATCATCATCATCATCATCATCATCATCATCATCATCATCATCATCATCATCATCATCATCATTATTATTAACGCTTACTTTGTAGTCAGTGAAGTAAGGACCAACTTTCGAAAACTTAATATTTAATTCTTCTTCAGGTCGTTTTCTCAGCATTTATATGTATTTAAAATCTTCCATATTGTGGATTTCACCTTTATAATATAGAGAAAATATTTACTCTAAGTATCTTAAGACATATTTCTGAAAATAAAAATCAGGAAAGAATTCTATACCGAAATCAGCTTTAATTGCTTTAAAATGTTCAAAATTAATACTAAACTTTAATTTTAATTACAAAAAAAAATAAAGCAAATTTGCTTTAAACACTAATGCAAGTAATACTTTTGTGCGCTGCAGATATAAGAGATGATTATGAAATAAAAGAAAGATTATATTGGAAGTACGTCACAAGTTACATTTGACATAGCACCACTAATTCATTTTTAAATGTTAATGATATGGAATCTAAAAACATAACGTTAATAAATGTTAAACTACAATCCAATGTTCAAGTCAGACAAGCATATAATTAAATTTGTAGCTAATAGCAGTGCACACCCTTGAGTAATAAGTCTGTCATGGGCAGATCCCTGAACGAACATTTCATGCATATTTCATAAATATTCTCTAAACTGCACAATGATATATGTCGAAAAGTACATTTATTGGTTTCAACATATCTTAATTTCTTGCGCCCACAAAATGATAATGTCGTTTCATACACTTAGCGTAAAGGCTACACTAAATACATATTACTATTTTCATACTAGCTTTCCTGACGTTATTGATATCTTAAGTTCCGTTTCAAACCCACAGATTATTTTGTTGTCTATTTTATTTCTGAAATTGGGAAGTGATCGGTAACCACAGCATATTTTTTCCTACAAAAGGTGTCCTTTCATGTCATTTTATTTGACAGAGTTCATTTCTGTTTTCATTTGCTTTTCATATGATAAAAGCTCAGGTGGCAAGGAAAATAAAACCTCAAGGAAAGTACTCTTCAACAAACGTTTCCTGGTTAAAGAAAATGTGTTGGTACAACGATCTAATTTTAAGGATACCTGAAATTTAAGATTGCGACCGCTAATAAAGCTATTGTGTTCTACAAGTGACATTACCGCTAATATTCTTTTGTCTTTATAAGACTGAAAATAATAGTGATGATGATGACAACAGCAATAACAACAGCAGCAGCAACAACAAGGACAACAACAACAACAACAACAATAATAATAATAATAATAATAATAATAATAATAATAATAATAATAATAATAATAATAATAATAATAAATAATAAATAATAATAATTAATAATAATAATAATAATAATAATAATAATAATAATAATAATAATAATAATTAATAATAATAATAATAATAATAATAATAATAATAATAATAATAATAATAATAATAATAATAATAATAATAATAATAATAATAATAATAATAATAATAATAATAATAATAATAATAATAATAATAATAATAATAATAATAATAATAATAATAATAATAATAATAATAATAATAATAATAATAATAATAATAATAATAATAATAATAATAATAATAATAATAATAATAATAATAATAATAATAATAATAATAATAATAATAATAATAATAATAATAATAATAATAATAATAATAATAATAATAATAATAATAATAATAATAATAATAATAATAATAATAATAATAATAATAATAATAATAATAATAATAATAATAATAATAATAATAATAATAATAATAATAATAATAATAATAATAATAATAATAATAATAATAATAATAATAATAATAATAATAATAATAATAATAATAATAATAATAATAATAATAATAATAATAATAATCATTTTCTCTATTGATGAGGTTTGTAATAGGTTGCAATACAAATGCCTGTAAATCGGTATCGGAAAATTCAAACCAATATCAAAATATCGCAGAAATTGTTACCTTGAAAAAATTGATATATTAGAATTTTCGTGTTTTACGAGATATATAATTTCTTTACAGTGAAATTTTGTATTTTTCGTACGATTTATCTGTTTATGTAAACTGTTTTTAGACTGAAGTGGATTTCAGGTAATTAAAGTAAAACATTTTGAGGAAGTAAAAATATTTGAAATATTTTCCAAATGAAGGGTAATCTGGGCTGTAGTATTTATCAGACCTTTCGTTATTGTGTTATGACGTTAGCAGGGAGAAATGCATTCCGACAAGGACACACAACTATACTTACTTTTCATTCACTAAGTCTCAAAACATGTACTTCTGAGATATTGGGGTAAAGAATTGTTAGGTGGAATACACCAATTTTTCTACTTTTTATTGGTATGTTAAAAAAATGTAGAAAAAAGTTTAAAAAAATACAATTATCAAGTTATACCTTAATTGGAATAGTAAAATCAAACTGAAAAATTAAATATTGCGGTCTCTGTCTGGTTGCTCTTGAGCTACCGTGAGCCACCATTGAGCTACCATGGTCAACATGCCAGCATGACTTGAAATTCTCCAATTTACTTGTGTTTTTCCCCGGTAAACCACTAGGAGTTCTCATAAACACATGAGACAACTAGCGTAGTGGGGTCTTACTGCACTGTAAGTACTTTAAGTTCCGGGTTTTATAGTTCAGACCATTATTAGGTCAATTAATGGAAATTAATTGTACTTTCACACTGGACGCGTGGAAAGGTAGTATTAGACTGAAAAATTCAGTGCCATTGCAATGTTATACCCTAATTACTTTGCTAGCAAATTAAAGTTCACACCTTTCGTAAGTAAAATGTTCCGCCAGGGGAAGGAAGCATAGCCCCATGGATGGAAGGTACACCGTTTGAGTTACTCGTCTTGGAACAACTTAAATCAACAAGTAGCGTTAGCCAAAAATATATCTAGTCATAGATAAACAATAGGCCTGGATCACAGTTGGCAGTGCATTCCATCTAGGAAACCAGAAGTTTGATTTTCACAGCCGAGTTATGTGTCCGTGCGTGTGCGTGCGTGCGTGTGTGTATGTATGTGTTAGTTCGAGGAAGAATTAAATTATTTATGTGAGTATTCAGAATGGTTTTCAAATATCACAAATATGTTCCTAACATCCTTCAAATGAACATATTTTCCTAAATCAAAGTACTCCATTATCTTTTCTGGCAGGTGTATTATTAACCTGTTGTTATCCAACAGGTTCCTGCTTGGAAAGAAGTCCATTTAAAACCAGAAAATTTTTAAAAAGTTCCTGAAGGTTAACTTCTTTGAAGGGATAGTTTGCGAATGTCCACAGCAAGTTGCGTAAGCCGTAGAATGTCATGTGTTTTCTGTACACAGCAAAGGCCAACCTAAGAACTATATATTACGCAAAACTAGCCTGTTTGTCACCTTAACTGTTTGACAAAGTATAATTCATTTGTCAGCGTTTAGATAAAACGTTCTGAGACTCTGTATCACAAAGAAAAGCCTGGAATCTGTCTTGCACTCTAGTGTATACTACACATTTTGGAATGAAATATCAAAAACATAATATTTTGGTTCTGTTAAATGGCAAGAACGTGGAACTTTATTGCCTGTGTTAGTTACAATGAATTCCACAGGGCTTTCAAGTTTTCTTATATTTTTGCGCATTTATATTCTATAGGATACAGTTTCTAACAAACCTTTCAGCAAACTTCGAGAGAATAAACTTGTTTTTTTATACATTTTTAACTGCACTAGGTAACGGTATTGCTAATTTGAAAATCGAGGTAAATTTTTAAAAACAATTGATATTAATAACAAACATTCTTTTTTCTAAAATAATAGAAAAGAGAAAATACTTCTATTAGTTTGGTGTATTAGTGTTTTACCACTAAAAGACTGGTAAAATGGATTTAGAAATGGCTTTTCTTAAACTGACTGCAATACTATAACAATTCACTAATTAAAACAAACGAATGGGGTATAATTTTCTCACTATAACAGCCTTTACAGATTATGCAAAAGCTTTTGATAAAGTTTAGGGACACTTCTGTAGGAAATAATGCACAGCTTGGATTTCCTCTACACATAATGAAGATAATACCAAAGAAGTATACAACCACAACATTTAGACTGGAGAATTCAGCAGAAAAAAGTATGTAGAAACAAAGCTAGAATTAAGACAGGGGTCCTCACTGCTTCCTGGCTTGCTTAATGCACACACAGATGTATATATGCAGCTATGTATATATTTATGCGAGGACCGTTTGATAAGTCTGGTAGATTTCCAACAAGAGATAGAATTTTTTTTGTTGCAGCTTTGTGGGTGGCAAACCTGATTATTCGAAAGATTTTACAGAAAATTTGAATGTGCTATAATATACAGTTCATTTTTGGGAGCCATCTGTACTGGGCAGTGTACTAGTGCGACGGAAAATGGGGAAAAGCAGTTTCCTGATGTTATTAAATGTGTTTAACCCGCCTCGGTAGCGTAAATGGTAGCGTGTCTGCCTCACGTTCAAGAGGTCACGAGTTCGAATCTCGGTCAGGGTGAGTTTCCTGGATAAGGTTTTTTCCGGGGTTTTCGCATATCCTTCAAGACGAATGTCAGGTAACTAAGCTCCATAGACCCTGGACTCCTTTGAGCATCATTTCACCCAGTTCATTCACGTCCGATATGACAACGTATTCGTTTGAAGGACTGGACTGCAGTACAAGTCAAAACTGAACTGAATGAAGTTAACGTGATCTCTGCACCAACAATGAAGACCATTTACTGTTGAAACAATGTATTTGAACGTGGTCGTAGAAGAACCGAAGATTAATCGCACTCTGGTCGCCCAATTGAGGTTACCACACAAGATACCATTGAAGAAATCCCCGATCTGGTTATGCAAGATCACCAAATCAAAATTCCTGAGATTGCTTAGGCTGTAGGCATCTCAAATGCGTGAGTAAACAATATCCTGCATGAAAAATTGGCAATGAAAAGGCTGTGTGCAAGATGGGTGCCGCGGTTGGTCAAGTCAACAAAAAGCGCATGCGGAAGAACCCTTCTACTGAGTATATGGTGATGTTTAATCACAATCCGCAAGAATTGCTGCTCTGATTTGTGACCATGGATGAAACTTGGATCCATCATTACACACCAGAGCCAAACAGCAGTTAAAAACAACGGTCAAAGGCTGGTGAAAGTGCACTAAAGAGGGAAAGGACCATCTTGTCAGCTGGTAAAATGATGGCCTCTGTTGTTTTTGGGATTCTCAAGAAGTAATCCTTGTACTCTACTTCGAATAAAGCAGAACCATAACTGGTGCATATTACGCTTCATTATTGGATTGTTGGTGACTGAAAAGAGACTGACCATTCACCAAGATAATGCACCATTGCACACATCAGGAATCGCAATGGTGAAATTGCATAGTTGGGTTAGAACTGGTGCCTCATCCACCTTATTCTTCAGACTTAGCCACAAGTGACTTCTTCCTGTTCCCAAATTTTAAAATTTGACTTTGTGGTAAGGCACTTTCATAAAATGAAGAAGTGATAGTCACCGTCAATGTGTATTTTGTAGACCCTGACGGAACCTATTTTTCCGACCGGATGAGAAATTTGGAACATAGTGGATCAAGTGTACAGCCGTCAACAGAGGCTATGTGGAGATATAAGATGAGATGTTCACGAAAAAAAAAATATATTCTTGGTTTACATCTTTAAATATTTATTAATTGCTGTTTGCTGATCACCAGATAACCTCAAAATTTCGAGAGAACAAAAAAATGGTATTTAGAGGAATAAACGGCATATAAAAATTATGAGGATAAAACGGTCCCACAGCAAAGTAATTTTAACTATTTTGGATACGGTGTCTCATATATCAATAACAGATAATCATGGAAACATATGATAATCGAGCTCATAAACAATACAAAATTATAAACTGTAAATGAGTGTCCGCAGACAGCGAATGAGATAGGCAGATCAGTTTCCTTGAAGATGGAATAAATCACATGGATTATGCCGTATTAATAGGCATGACGAGGAATTATGTAATACTTTTACTACTCCGAGCCTATGATTTCTGCATAATGTGCAACACTTCTTCAGAAACACTGTTAAATATATTGATACAACCTAGGTAAGGCAATCTTACCTATAATTTCTCGTAGCAGCTTGTGACCAACTTTTGACAAAATTTGTGTAAAAACTGCTAGTTTCAGACATTTCTTCTTGGGCAAGATAACCTTGTAGACAAAATTACTTTTAATTTTATACCGATTTCAAGTAAATTAAATCCACAAATTTTGGCTCCACATGTGTTAATAATGTCCACTTAATGCCTGAACTAGTTCTCACCATTTAAATAATAGTAACATAACTGATAAGACATTTCATTGTATACATCTGCATACAGTTTACATTTTGGAAGCGTGTGTGAGGTTTGGTGTATCTTATATAGTGACCTCATGGTAAGGTTTGGAGGGAGGCCTAACACTTGAACCTATGGAAGATTTTGTGCCAATGCTCCTAATGGTGCATTCCCCGTTACAGGAGATTATGTGAGCGGGTTCAAAGGGCGGTCGGACTAGAGAAAGGACAGTAATAGAGCGCAGGGTCACCAACAGTCTCAAATGGAAATTCCCTGGTGACGGACTTACACATACCGGGATCCGAGTTCTCCCGATCCGAGGATAAGGATTGTAGAAAGAAAATTCCCTGCCAGCCACGCCGAAGCATGAAAGGTGAAGTGAATAAATAGAGGAAGAGGAAATTCGAGGGGTGTATATAATTATAATTTTCAACATTCACCCTGCGACCCACTATAGGTATATAAGATATTCCAAGGTTTTACTAATTTGAATGACAGATTCGAATTATTTTAATTTGAAATCTCCTGAGATGTTTTAAAGCGTTTATTTCATAATAATGCATTTGAAAATAATAAATATATTACATATTTCATTCAAGTTGCACACATTTGAGGGGCCCAAATGACCTTGTTGTCGACGGGCCCTTAAACACCACACTCACTCACTCACTCACTCACTCACACATTTGAAATCTGATGTGTTAAATTGAATAAAAATGTGGAGCTACACATAGGTATCACCTAATAATGGATATAGAAGTTATTCTTTCAAAAGTTTATTTTGCTACTTATATCTAAAATAATAGCTATATTTACGGACGCACAGCAAAAAAAGTCCAATATTTAAATATTAATTGTAATAAAATTAATATTTGTATCCGTTTTGGGATGCCACATTGTAATAAAATTTTGTATGTTGCGAGTTAAAATTTTACTGTGATGATGTTCTCGTCCTAAAAATGTGATAAATAATTTTGTTTCTTTAATTTACTTTTGTACTTTCCTCTTGTTTGTATTGCGGGATGATTAGATTTGAAAATTTTGAAGTTGTCATGGATTTAAAGGGAACTGAATTTCCTTCTCTCAGCCTTTTTCCAGTCGGTGCACGGGAAATGTGATCCCTGGATCGCGGTCTCGAATTGCTGCAATATTTAAAGCTCAATTTACTAAAGTAATGATTTTTGAAGCTACGTTCTGATAACTATTTACTTGAAGAAATAACTTAAGCAGCGTCTTCTCTCCAAGCGTCTCTTGGAAGTTGAAACTGTCTCCTTTAGCAACTGTTCATATTATACAATATAAACATTTTAACAATTTTTTATTTTTTAAATTCTCAACAACACTACCAAAACCTACAAACAATGTGCTTTGGGCCCAAACAACGACTTTATGTTTAATAGTTTTTAACTAGTTGGGCACATAATGTTTCGAATTTTATGGCCCTCCTTTAATAAGTAACCTCGTACTTCATAATTTAAAGCCATAGTAACATAACTCTCACTTGGATAGGCATATTTTTTGTATGACTGGTTTATTGTATAAAGAAGCTTGTAAACAATTATTATGGGTTAGGAAAGCTACATTATTTTTACTGTAAAGTGTCAATCAATGGAAACGTTAACATTAATGCATACGTTTATAACATATGACGTGTACAAACGATTAGCTTTACCCCTCATAATGCAACCGAATGCTCTAGCCTCAGATCAAGATAATTGAAGTACGAAAGTGATAAAAATGTGTGGACTGCGCTGATTAACAGTATATTTTAAATTGTTATGTAATAGATCAATTTTCCATATATGAAAGCAAATAGATTGTTTCATAACCTATAGTTTTACATAACTCGAAATATACCATAGTAGTAATAATTAAAAGCTATCTTGACCTTTCAGTTCATTTTCAATTTGATTCTAACTATTTATTTTGATTATATTTATACTTTTCATATAACGATTTAAAAATGAATTAACTTCTCACATATTATATTCCTCCCTCATTTTATGCAGTGCTGTACTGCTTTTTCTCCCCTTTAAAAATTCATTATTGCGAACTAAAGCTTGAAGAGCTACTTAATTAAGCTGATCACAAAAATAATGCTTCAGTTGCATTCTATTTCTTATTTCATGTGAGTGAATTGGTGCTATTACATTTAGTGCTTACTTTGTATTTTGTTAGAGGGTTTTATGCAACATAAAGTGAAAACAACATACAGTTGTGTACATAAAAAGAAAGAATTGTACAAAGTATTTTGAATCACACTGCCCAATTTTTTACCTATTATTAATCAACCGCCTTAATGTATCCAAAAAGCATTAAATAAACTGAAAATCGTAACAGTTGTTCTGGGTTTAGCCTCGAAAGAAGAACTAACTGTTGTTTGTTTGTTTTATAATGTTATTTAAAGTTGAAAATACTTAAAGAATATTGAATTTGTTATACTGTTTAGATTAGGAAATAAACCTGTAAAAATAAATAAGACGTAAAATAAGACCTGAAGCTTTCCTAGCGACGAAGCTTGGGAAGCAAGACAGGTGAAAAGACGATTAGAAATCGAGGTTTCGGGAGCGTACATCTCTCCCATCATCAGGATATTTTTTAAAAAGTGTTATGAGATGTACGCTCCCGAAACGTCGATTTCTAATCGTTTTTTCACCTGGCTTGTTGCCCGAGAAAATCTCGAACATATAGTATAGTGTATATAGGTTATTACGGCCCGCCTCGGTAGCGTAGATGGTAGCGTGTCTGCCTCACGTTCAAGAGGTCCCGAGTTTGAATCTCGGTAAGGGTGATTTACCTGGATAAGGTTTTTCCGGGGTTTTCCCTTATCCTTCAGGTGGAATGTCGGGTAACTGTGAGCTCCATGGACCCTGGACTCATTTGAGCATCATTTCGCCCAATTCATTCATCGTCCGATATGACTTAACGTTGCGTAAATTACAAAGGAAAAAAAAGTTGTTACGAGTGGCGTGGATATAAATAGACGTATGGTTGGTTGCTATGGGGAAGAAAGTCAATAATCTCTAAGGGGATATTTTGTGAATAAGTTTGACCGTCATAGAGGATGGAGGTGAGAGATTAAATTTGATCATCGAAGAAGTTGAACGCTTAGGGATTGCCACTAGTAATTTTAGAAAGTGAATACCGTGGATAGATTTTACTTTCATTTATACCTTTCAGCTAAACCATTTCAGTTAAGCTTCTGTTAATTGATAGAGAATTAACGTTAAATTATAGAAAAAGAGAACATATAATGTATTTTATTTTGGCAAATCAGTTAGAGTAGCAGAAAGACATCAGTCCAAAATGACGCCCTGAGATAAGGATCTTCATGTTCCGGGTGGGAAATCATCGTCCAAATCAATTTAATACACAGTTGGATACTGTTGGTAGTAATTTATTTGTAAATTAGTTCTCATCTTTTCTTTTACAGCATCAAATGGAAATACAAAATCAAGATTACAATTATAAAATCCATACTGAAAAATGCCATATATTCTTAAATCCTGAAAATCCCATCATGTTGCCTACTATTGAATAATAATTTGGTTCCCATACACCTAACCCTAGGTTTTTGTGTATTGGAGAGCCTCTACTCCTTTTTACAGAATTTGCCATTTCACCTATCCCACTCTAGATTTTTCTCTTAATTCTTCTTAGCCATCTCTCTTTAACTTTCCCTAAATAATTCCCTATATTTCTCCTGTTATTTTCCCCTTTTACTGACAGAATTTTTCTAATTACTATTTCACCCCCCCCCCCCCCCAATTGTCCCATTTACGTAGCCTAGCCTGCTCTCTCCATATCTTTGTTTGACTACAATTTAATATACAATGGAAATCTGCTTTCTCTTCTCCACACAATGGACATTTATCTAGCTCCCTATCTTGACCTATACCTTTCAAGTTTCTCACTGCTGTTCTAGCCCAAGCAATACCTTCTCGCCCTAACTTATTACATATATCTATATATCCTTCCTTCCCCCAGTTTTGTTTTATTTATCTATATAATCTCAGTGAGCTTTTGTCACTTGTATTGGCGAAAATGTCTTGTCTGTCAATATCTTCTAATCTTAGCTTAACTTCTTTCCAGAAGACTCTATACCCATACTCTGCATTTATCCAAGAACGACCCATACCTATCTGCTTCAATACGTCATTCATTTTATGTGCCCAAGACCTTCCCCAGTTACTTCTCTTTTGAATATAAAAACATTCTTTAATAATATTGCCATATTCCAAGTTTGTGATTGTGTATAAATATTTCATTTCATTGGACAAGATTTTAATTTTAGTAGGACGCCTGCCTAGTTCCTAATACAAGTTAACAAACATAGATTGACAAGCTACGAAGTCAAATTCTTACAAACGTTCTACACGCAGTTCATAAAACTTCGATGGATAAAATATATCATATCATAAGAACCTTTCTTCAAAGAACGCCGCAATCTGAGGCAGACTAAGAGACCATACATTTGAAATTATATTATTTAAAAGTCGTTACAACGTGGAACTTCATAAAATCACATCAAAATAAAACGCCATATCATAAAATTCTCTTTCAGAGTAGTTAATTGCAGCTGTGTGATTACGTTTTCAAACTGGATAGAAGCAAGGTAATTTATTTAACTCAGAGGTTAAGTTCAATATCAACTTTTTATAACGCGAGAGTATAGCTTTATATGTCGATTGATAACAAGTAGGAACTTACATTAAGTAAAATATTACCTGTACTTATGTGAAACACTCGCTTCCAAGTATATATTTCTGTGTAAAATGCTGAATATTATACTGTGTGTGTCTTGTTTTTTCAGATGTGGTAGTGAACAGTGCACGTTTGGTTTGCTTCTTCTGAATCCTATTGGATGACGCTAAGACCCTGAAAAAGCGGCTTTGTAAACAGGAAATACCCGGTCGAGAGATTGCTATAAAATGAATGGTGGCAGGCAGTCGTTTTGAAAGACATTTTCTGCATTGCCTCACATACTGTACTCGCATATATCTCTGGCATCAATAGCATTCAAATTAATGCAGCTGCAACCTTCCAGTCAAGATCGTTGAATTATGAAAGTAACCGAACCGCTTGCACGTGTTCCGTATTACTTTTTTGAAATATAGTGTTTTCTAAAACAACAAGAAAAGCCACATATTTTGTCAACTACTTCGTACATGCAAAGTTATTATAAGACAAGGTTGATAGGTCAACAATAAAGCTATTGCTTCTTTTTATTGGGAAAAGTCAATAGGGGTATTTTATGGTACCAAGGGAAAGCATTACCTTTCACCTTAAGCTTGAGACTTAGAGATTTAACCAGAAATACTGTTCTAAGGTTTTCTTATCCCTCCCAAAAAAAAAAAAAAAAATGTATGAATATGAGTATTTGTCTGTATATGTGTATGTTTAGAATGTATATATGAACAGAACACGACAGCAAAAAGGCACTTAATTTCAGCATTTTCTATGCATATGACACAAAGATCTCCAAGAAATTTTCCAACCTCAAATAAGCCCTTACATGGAAGACTTTTTGAAAATTTTGAATTTACAAAGAATTCATATAATGATTTTGATTAGAGTACCTTGTATTTAAGCTATTTTCATGAGAAAAAACTGTATATCAAATTTTGTGAAAATGGCTTTTTTAAATCTAGGTAATACTGGACACTGAACGAAATGGGTAAAATGATGCTTAAATAAACCTAGAGTTACGCGATATTCACCTTTCAGGCTAAGGGAAAACCCCGGGGAAAGCATTATTCGGAAAACTCACCATGACCGAGATTTGAACTTGGGAGACTTCTTGTATATGAGTCAGACACGCTGCCTCCACGCTACACAGGTGGACAGGAATAGGTTATAAAGAAATGCTCGTTATGGATGAAAAATGTATAACTGGTAAACCGTAGAGGATAGAAAACTCTTACATCACAAATATGATAATTTTGTTTATGCGCAAATGTGAATTTTTGTAGAGGTAACCAGTTTAGAGGTATTTATTATTGGCATGAATTTTCAAATACAATATTTTTCTCAAATAAAAAGTCTTGATTCGTTTTTTTTAATACTGGAATGTCAAAGAAGTCATCATATAGTGAGAAGCTTTCAAAAGTTTTGACTATCGCTTAAACCCTATTGTATTCTTTTATTTCCATTGTACCTATAAGGAAATATTTAATAAAAGAATTTATACAAACTTTTATCTGATTTCATGAGGTTACATAAATAAATAAACGTTTTGAAGTTTATATCACAGATAAGTACGTTTGCATACAAGAGTGACAGAGAAAGTCATAATAGTTCAGATTGTCTATTTACTAATTTGATTTAATTCCACAGATTTATACAAGCCGTTTGGAATAAGAACTAATAAAATTGTTTATTTTATAGGAATTGTGCAATGCGCCATTCATTATACCAAGACAGGGTATACGAGACAGGGCACTTTTTTGTCATTGTAACTATCGCAACGCATGCTGCTAATAAAACTGGTACTCTATGTCTGTTAATTTAATTTACCTTTTGAAGTCATGCTTGTTGTTAGTTATTTCTTGAATGAAGAACAAAATAATCAGAATTCCTTAAGTTTAATTAATTTACCGGAAAACCAATATTTGTGGATTAATGAAGACTAATTAAATTTAGCTTTGATGCTTTTATATGTGACCATCTCCTTATTCCCATTGTACCTAAAGGATATATGCAATAAAACCATGAAGTTGGTAAAAGTATAAGCTTTTGTAAAGCTTGTAATGACAAATGTAAATCTGCGATTAGAATTACAGTTATGCTTATAATGTTCGTTTAAGATTATTTAAAAATTGTTTTTCTTGCTTCGTTATTATTTATTCAATTAATACTTCCTCATTTACTTGCGGAATATCACATATCATTTATTCTTTGATGGTCATCTGTCTATACACAACAGGAAATTATAGCTTTCCTTTTTGTAAATCTATTTATCAATTTATCAGCACAGTTAATGCTATACAAATTGTGGAGCTAGAGGTACAGAATAAAATTAAAGAATACAGCTGGAGAGGATACTCGTATTGGAGTCTTGAAGCAAACTGATCTGATTAGTCGGAATATAAATTACGTATATAGCATTACAGAATGAACACTTTATAGAAATAAAATGTCCTGTGGCAAGCGTGGCTCCAGTGTTGGTGCTGCATCTAGGCGGCGTCCCCTTGAAAGAATGTAATAACTTCTCTGGACTCGACTGGGCCACTTTACGGAGAGGATTCGGCACGGAGACCCAAAACGGTCTATTGTACTCATACTCCCAATAGGAGCATCTCTGGGAGGAAGGATGAGGCGAAAGGAGCCACTACAGTGCAGAGAGCACCGAGCTTAATTTTACTTTATGGAAACTCCCCCTGTAAGTCAGGACAAAGGACATCCCACCTTTCTGTGGTTCGGAAACACGAGACCGGGTTCGGAGCCCGGCAACCGTCCAACTAAAAGGGGAAATTTTTACTCAGAGCATATCATCACACTTTTACCCTGAAAGAGACTACCAGATGAGACATGATGTGAACTGATAATGGTGATGAACTGGAGAGACAGGAAATTCGGGGCATGTATTTAACCTACCCAGAATTTGCCTAGCGACTCAGGAAAACCGTCGAAAACATCCATGGTTCAAATAAGTTGAGTAAGTCGGTCACGGGAATCGAACCCATGCCTCCTGAATGTGGGAAACAGACGAAACCTCCTGAATCATCACGCTCGGTTATAACTTCTCTACTGCGATGCTTCTTTCACATCTCTAAGCTATATTTCTCGACGTTTATTTCTTGTCACTTTATTTTCGTTAAATGTGAGATCTACTTTAAGTTAGTTTTATCGAATAAATTTTAGTCATTCTAAAATGACCTCTTAATATTTTTAAAATTTGCAGGGAACGAACATTGTTATTTGTCCTCTCTGCTTCATGAGTTTGCTTTATTTGCTTGTTTCTTTTGTTTAAGTGAACTGGGTAGATTACGACAGACATCAAAGGAATTTAAAAAATAAATAATCCTGGAATCCTTAGAGTATAGTTATCCAGAGGATAAGGGAAGACTTAATTAATCTTATCAAGCTGTCTCTACTTAACCGAGCCTCGGGACAAATGCAAAGGAGACACATCAGGATGTGGGCTGCCATTCTCTGTAGAAGGTAAGGAATTCTCATATTATGGCAACAGTAAATCTTCTGACGTAACACTGAATCGTCGAGGATAAAATTTAATAAACAAGCATAACACAGTGTCTACATAATAACTGAAGTAAAACTTCATACCATTATACCTATGAAACTCCATTTATTGGTTCCTTTGCTGTCCATAGGCTTTTAAGTGGCTTTGCGAGGATTTAGAATGTCATTTCAGCTTATCAAATTTCAGACTAATATGAGCCAAATATTAATACAAAGATTTTTTCATTGGATATACACATTAGCTATTCATATTATTATTTTAAAGTATTTAAATAAATTAAGGGAATTATGTTATGCTCATCAAACATAGATAAAGCACTATAGTCATACATAGCCCCCCTTTTGAGGCTTAGTAATTTATAATATCTTTTTTGGTTTACACAACTTTTGGATTGGATTAGAGGCGGAAGGAACTCTACAAAGAACCTACGTACACGCTACGGCATACCAGAGCTTCTGGAGGAACGGATAAGTTGGGAGCGCTCTACGGAGTGCCGGAACTCGGGCGCGGAAGCCACTATGAAGGTCCTTAACGCGGGCTGGCCAGGGTTCGCGGTGGAGCCACTAACCTCAAGGAGTTTGACACCAGCCCTCCACTGCAATACAAGCTAACACAAAGCCACCCTTCAGCAGGTATAATGTGCAGTTCCCACATAGCAATGCCACACGCACCCATCGCCGAAATTTCCGATCCTGAAAAGACTGGATTGAAGTGAAAGTGAAAGGGACGTGAAGCAATGGGAAGTAAAATATCCAGCCCAGCATTCGCCTGGGAATTCGTCACACGGAAAACAGCGAATACACCTTTAGTCAGCTTGGACCATCAACATGAAACCTTTCGAATGGGAGTCAGAATCGCTACCGCCTTAGCCGCTCCAATCCATTAAATACTCTGGCACGTTTTCATGTTTGCAGATAGTTGAAAAAAGCAGATCTCTTACCGGTTTTCAATGCTTCACGTGATCTGCAAATTCTAGAAAGTGATGTGGAAGAAGGAAGAGAGTGGGAGAGTGAAAAATGGGGAGTCACATTAACTGTAACACTAACGAGCTCTAGAATACACATACATAGGTTGCTATTATATTCCTCATTATATAATCTTCATTTATCAATTGATAATCTGCGCTGTAATCTGGCACGTGAGATAACAAGGCAAACGACAACAATAGAACACTTAGTTCATCCTTCAAATTCAGACTAGTCAGTGTTTCATCTTCGCAAACGATTGCTAAGGATGTTAATTGACCTAATAACGTATCCTGTAAAGCCCGGAATTGAAAGTATTCAAGTACTCAGCATTTTGGTATGCTATCTCAAACTGAATTTGGAAACGCTTTGTGCTTAATTGAAAGAAATGCGAGTCAATAGGGAAGCGTGACGTCGTCTCGACATAGTAATTGATTTGGCAGTTGTAGTCATCGCACGGTTATCCGAAGATTCGAGGTTCAAAATGAGGCTATGGAATGATAGAGAGGGAAGAAGGGTAAACATAACTCGGTCTCGTGAGAAGAAAATTCATAAATTTGGCAATATTGCTTACGAGCTTAGCAATTTTGCATCATGCAACAAAGAACACGGAGGAAATATATTCTCATTATAAGAAACCATTGGAGTGACATTGCAGCATAAAAATTTTTCAGAATTACCTAGCATAAATTCAAAACAGCTGAAAAACAGAATCCTGTTTAGCAGCTTTTTATTGTCAGGTACGTAATCTATGAGAATCGAGGCGCCTTGTATGAAGCGGGTGTAGACAGAGAGAGCCTAAACCGACTTTTGGTTGCATGTGCAAAGTGCATGCTGCAGTCATACTGCGTCAAGGCTGTGACCATAAAGTAGAAGTGCAGTAGGAGGGGAGGGGCAGAAGGTACTTGGCTGCGTCCTCAAGTTTAGCATTGTGTTGTTTGAGCACTGGCTTGCTCCTAACAAACGTACCCGGAAAGAATTGGCCTGCAAAATACGTAATCAAAATACTTTTCCCTAAAGCTGCGTTTACTAATCTTGTGAGACAATATATGATTTGTACTCTAGAATTTGTGTATAATAGGTCGAGAAATATTGCATTTTCTCAAATACTTTGTGTATTGCATAACACGCCGCTTTCACATGAACTTCACTACTTAATCTATTTTCTGATTATTTTTATAAAAATGTATTTCTTTCGTTTACCTACTTTTTTAGGGATATAAACTCTCAGGACCATTTACGCATTTCTTTATGGGTATATGAAGAAAAATATAAATTAAAGTGATATATTTCAAAAACATATCGCCATAAAAGAATTGAAAATATCTTGCTACTTGAACATGATAAAAAATAATAGCGTCTTCCCAGGTTGAAATTATACTGGCGAATACTACCTTTACATGAATTACTGTTATGAGATTTACACTTTTCGTGTAGTGAAATTTCTCTCATTTGCAGTTGACAGTTATAAAAATTCACTCAGTACGGAGAGATCTTTATAGGTTATTCACAGAAAATACAAGATATACATAACATTTTTAATGAAAATTTCTTAAACATATGACATTTAGATAAAATGGTAGCGGCCATTTTTAAATGGTAAATCAGTGAAACAAACTTAATATTAACTGGCCTGTAAAGGACTGCAAAGGGTAGTTTGGAGTGGGGAAGGTTCCTGAAAAGCTTTGTGGCATAAATACCCAATTTAAATCATATGTGTTTTGGTTAACCGTGTTTTTATTTGTGTTACTTAAAACAAACACATACACGTACAATTTTTTTCGGAGGAATGAGGGAGTTTTAACATATTTTAGGTAACATATTGTAATTGAATTTTTGGATGGAATGTTGTAACTTAATTTGCTTTAATATAGGTATAAGTTGTTCCAATTTCTATTAAATTGTAATATTTGTTAAACAAGTGCATGAAAATAGCAGATAGATCGGGAATTTTCTGCAAATCTTTTAATTTTGAGCGAATTTTATATAATTTTTATAGTGTTAAACCAGGAGATACAAGAAAAATTAAATACAGGAGTATTCCTCTAGGACAGTTGTTCTAGATTAACCCCGCCAGAGATTGTCTATTAATATTTATTGGCGATTGATACAAAAAATTATGGTGGCGCACAGTTCCACGTTGGCACTACCGTTTGTAACGAATAATATGGGTAGCTCAGGGTTGAGCAATGAGGTTTCTCTCAGGGTATGCGTGGGTATGTATGAGTAATGATGGTTCTAATGACACTGGAATGCCCGTTTCAAACTGGTTTAATGACTGATTCTTTTTATCATAACATCAAACTCCAAGTTGCCGACCAATAAATCACTGTTTAGAATTACTGAAGGTGGAATGCTTATAACTCGATTAGCACTTAATTCGTTACGTATGAACTGACAAATCTTCCCTCCGGTTCTAATCTGCCTTCGACCAAGATAGAGAAACTTCTTACTAGGTGGCTAGCCGCGGACCATCTATCCTCACATTATACACGGCTGTGCGTGGGTGTGTAACTTTCACTTTCTCCTCGCCCTTTATTCAACCAAAAATCCTTTTTGACTATTTTGTCCATTGTGATTATTAGTCTCGGTCATGCCATTATTAAGGGTCCGAAGAATACCCTTTTCAAACAAAGTCAAGTGCTATCCCTTAGAATTCTGTTTCTCCCGTGTCTTTTGTTAGAGTCTGTCTAGTGAACGCGAGTGCAGTTTGCCTCCTCAAAGGAAACTACCCTCCCGCCCACTATTGACCGTCATAAATCCATCTCCACACTTCAGAAATGGAACACTGTCGTTGAGAACCAATAGCAACCCTGATTTTCTCGAAGTGACAGTCGCATGTCTACTCCACGTGGAGTCTCAGTTGTCAAAGTTCCAACTTCCAGTTGATCTGTTTCATTACGTGCAGAAATTCGTTGTGTGTCACGATGTGGAGACCGTGGGAGGGAAATTTTGTGGTAAATGCAAATGAAGTAATAGATAACTTTCAGTCAAGTGAAAATAATCAAAGTGATGACAATAGTGTGAATAACTGGGCCGAGTTATATTACTGGAAAAGCCTCAAAAAACAAACTTATAACGGGAACTGTTTCTAAGCAAATTGAAGCGCTTGTTTTGAACACATAAATATGTGCTGAGAAATAATCTTGGTAAGGGGTCGTGCAATGTACCTAATGACTTCTGGGTATTCACAGAAATACAGTAAGAAAAATTGTGACGAAAGGAATACCAAACATGCCGATCAAGAGTGAAAACAAAAGGAAACGTTTCTCTAAAGTAGATAACTTCACATGCGATTTAATTCCTCAAAAAATGTATAGATTCTATGCAAAATGGAGAGCGCCCACCTTAGATGAATTGGTTGTACTTTTGCAAGATATTTGTGATTTTCCTTAGCGCACTTAGCGCACTCTCCTAAAGGAGCTGGATTTCAAAAACCGCACTTTGAATAAGATAAGGGTTATTATGGAATCCAGTAGCTTGGCGATATATATGTTAAAACTAAAGAAGTTTCGCAGTAATGGACATAAGATAATTTTTTAGACGAAACCTCGTACGATACCCATGACGTAAAGTAAATGTGAGGATCTACTCCCATTAGTCCTGGCCCCGTAGGACCAGAACCCGGGCCTCTTGGGTCCATTTACCGTACGACAGTACATATTTTATAAACTGCCCCCCCCCCCCCGCCTGCACACGGCAGACCGGACGGAAGTGGATACGCCACTTACACGCTGGTTCTTAATGAACCAGCTACCAAAAACCTTGGTAGGGCCGCCAGTGTCTAGCTCACCAGCTACTAGCTCTGCAGGCTAGTTCCCGGGACTTATGAGGCAACCCTCTACCCCCTCCGGGCGGACAGTAGCCTGGCCGGAGGTACCCAATTGCCCGTGGGTGGCGGTAACACACTGCCCCCTCAAGTCCAACCCGAGTGCTAGGGGTCCGCAGCGCCCGCACCACCCATGACGTATCGAGAAAGGTGGCAACCTTGCATAAAGGTCTGGGAGAAGGAGGGCCATTGTTGTAAAACGATTATAACGGTTCGTCAAAGGCAGCGGCCGACGTGCACACGAGTTAACTGAACAGACTATACACGATTCAACTCAACTGCCATTCAACTCAAGTGCACCAGCCAGCAGGTTTTGTAACAAAGATACACAATTTATTTGAAATCCATTACTAATTTTTACTTATTGCATCCCATATTGCTTACTTATCACGATCTATATTCTGGAAATAATGTTAATTTATTGGTATTGCCGAAATTTTATGTTGTTTATAACAGAAATAGAAAACAAAAGGGTAAAAGTCTTTAAGAAAATAATTATAATGAAAAGTGACGTCGTTATGGAGATCCTGGAAAATAAGAAATTCCGAAACCAGACGAAATAAGATGATAGACATATTTTATTCCGAGAGTAAAGAATTATTACACGTAATGTGGTGTTAACTAAATGTTAGCCGAATATTGAGGTTTTAAAATAAAGAATTACAAACAGTATTTTAAAGGTGGCGTGATCTTTTATTGGCCATAAATGACAATCATCAATCTAAGCCCTGGACCTGAAGAAACGTATAGCATCAATTGCTTCCGACTTCAGCTAGGTAGAGGAACAGTAATTATCTTTCAGCAGCAAGAGTTTAGGAAGCATCCAACAAAGAATAATGAAATACAAACCTCCATTAAAGATTCGCCAACACCTAGACACAAGGAGTTTATTAAATAAAGAAGTATGTTTTATGTAATTGGTTTATATGGAATAATATATAATGGATATTAACTCCTTCCGAGATATTCATTGCTGTCAGGTTGAATACTGTAATCCTTGACAGTTTTGAGATACTGAGATGCTAAGTATTCCTTTATTTCTCCCGATCATGTAGAACGAGCATGAATTTGAACCAACTTCTTGCGACCTGCTCTTAGAAGATTTGACAAGGCAACTATTTCTTTTATACATAACCAGGGGAGTCCTGCCCTATTTATTCTTATCTATATAACCGGTTTATAGTCTAATGCGAAAACATTGTTCCTTTAAGCGTAAAAGCCATTACTGCGGCTCTGATTTTCTATTCGATATTAAATACATCTAGCATTAATACTTGCAGACCTGAATGAGGACCAAGAAGCTGCGAAAAGCTTAAATAAAATAGTTTTTTCATGTATATAATACCAGCAAGGTGATAAAAGAATGCTTTCCCAGAGAGCGACATAGAGTACGCGACAGCTCGGCATTTGGGTTAGCTGCTGGAATATGGTAATACAAAGACTAGGCTCGAAACGACATCACACTGTTTTGAATTTGGTTTCTTTTACATATTTTTTACTGTCTGTATTTTAAGTATTAATTTATTGATTATTTCTCTTGAGAGCCAAAGACACGGGAATTGCAATCCGATAATTAGCATCTACAGAGATTAGCCGAGCACACCCAATGGCAGGTAGTTGATGCTCTTGCCATTTAAAGGGTAACTACCGGCTATCTATCTTTTATTAGGGATCATGTTTAACTTTGTGACCCTTATAATCTATACCGTCTCTGACGTTGTAAACCATGTTGCGAAGTTGGCTTTCATTTTTTACGAGCATGTCGACGACATTAAATCTTCATGCTTAAATTTTATGTTTCACTTTGCATTTGTGAAATGTTTTGAACTTGGTTGAATAGGTCAAGCACAATACCAACCATAATAAAATATCTACTACGAACTATAAATTTATAACTATCTGCCAGTGGAAAACATGGCGATTATTGTACTTTGTGAACACCTATATGTTATAGGAATAATTTGTAGAATAGAAACACAAATTAATAAAAAAATACATTTTGTGTGTCAGAGATAATTTGGACTTTAGGATTTTAGGAATCTTCTTGAAAAATTTCTTCTAGTATTTCTGGAAAATACTGAGCTAAATATGAATTTTGGTATTTGTTCAAAATGTCGGACTGCACCGAGATTGACTCTCGCCAAGGCAGCCCGGGTTTGATACCAAGTGACCGCGTGTGAGATTTTTAAGGAACAACCCTGTGCTGGAGAGGGTTTTCTCCGTAATCTCCAGTTTCGCCGCACCATAATTTCCCCAGTTGCTCCATCATCATCTTCCCTTTCATCCACTTCGCCTTCATTCCGTTCATCTACTTCTCTCACACTTACTCCAGGCTTTGGACTGATCACCCATCTCTATTGCTGTATCTGATCCAGAGTTGCGGTTGCTCAACCCGAACCCTAATGGCATAAGGGATAGAGGACCAAAAATCCCCTAATTCCACGATTATGTGGAAGTTAAAGAAGAAGCAAAAGTTCAACATTTCATCTTTAAGTTATAATGTTCAAATGCGTGCACAAACGCACGCGCACGCACACACACACACACTGAAGCGCACACACCCACGAGCGTATGTCAAAAGGAATCGCATTCAAGCACGTCCATCAGGTGACATAGTATCTATAAATTTTATAAATGCAACCGTCAATGTTTTGAAAACGGCTGAACTGTAAGAGAATCGGGTGCAAATTATATATTTAACGTGTTTCACATTATTCATACCAAGATCTGTAAGTTATATACAATTACTCATGTATAGAATGTACAGTTTAACACAAACTATTTGACAAACATTAATCCAACATTAACGTTTCTGATGTTTTTCATAACATGTTTTAGATATGTTTGAGAAAATGAAAAGAAAAAGCGAATCTTATTCCACCCAAAGGATAGAATGTCGTGTAGAAATGTTCTTCAAAACGTTCCTCTGGCATGCCTAAAGTGTACTGACTAATGTAGAAAAATTAATATGATCTATTGGAACTTTGCATTCACAAACATGTACACCCATATATACACCTTTCTTCTTAAATTAAATGAGGTATCCATTGTACCTATATTGAATCTGGATATTAAATTTCTTTGTAAAATACAATGCTTTCTCTAATTCACTAGTCAACAGCCGTTTTGCATCTGGGATGTGATAAATCTGCTAGTATGTATTTTGGTGTGTAGAATCCGAATATAGCTTTCGAAATGTTCTAGCACTTACCATTTTATGAGTTCTTAAGTGTATTTATTTATTTATTTATTTATTATATTCAGTATTTCTGTGTTTTCTGCTCTTCTGTTTTGATGATCATATGTTCCTATGTTCCTGGATACCTAAATATGAACAATACCTCGTTGGTTGAGCCCGATAAAATCATTTTGCCTCCCCTTCATATCAAGTTGGGATTCATCAATAGCTTTATAAAAGCTCTGGATAAAGAAAGTGAGGCCTTCAATCACTAAAAAGAAAATTTCCCCAAATTATTGCTTTCACCAAGACGTTCTTAGCATGGAGCACCGTTACCAAGGCCATTGGAAACATTCTATGATGGGTGACTACTGCTGCGTTCTTATAAGGGAGAGTGATAAAACGGCACCAAAAAAAAAAACAAAAAAAAACCATCGTAGTATTAATTTCAAACGTTCTGAATGAATATTTTTTGACTTAATTGTGTCAATTTTCGTTATCCTCATTTTATATTCCGCTGTGTATCTAAGAAATTTGATATTACGTAGAAAAAAGTGATTTTGCCATGTATTCAGCACCCCACCAAAATTAAGTAAATCCACACATTTACAAACCATATGCAGAAAAAAGTGTAAATCTGTTAACTAGTGTTAGCAAGATAAGTGCAAAAAAGTAAAGCTGTATTTGTAAGCTAACAAAATGTAAGGCAAAACGTTGAATAATGAATAAATAAATTTTGCATTCATAAGGAAAATAAGTGTATAGCTTTTACAATCTGAATGAACATTGATTTAACTTTAGCACATACATTAGGTCCACCAGAACAAGTATTCGCATATTTATTTACAGTGCATATAAAATGCAAATTGCAGAGAAAATTTATTTTTTCCGCATTTCAAGTATAAACTTAATAAGGATATCCTACTTTCATTACTGATCTCACGTATACAACTTGCTTCTTAGGGAAAATGTTCGTATATCTGTCCTTCAGAGTTACTAAAACAGCGGGAGGGGCCTTGAAGAGATTCTCGAACTTTACATACTTAACACTCCAATTTTTATTTGGCTTAACTGGTTTACCTACCTTTCCTTCCGCAGATATTCTAGATGTCGAGGTGATCTAGTTCATTTCATTCCTAAAATTGTGCCAATAATTACTGATTAATGTGTAGAATAATTTTAGCTTCTGTTTCTTTCTTTGGTTATAAATCCTTTCGGAGTTATAATTTTAGGCGTTTTCATTTAAATTTACATTGAGTCATCTAACTGGCGATATTCACTTTATCGTTGTAGGGATATAAATGTATAAAGCTAAAATAATATTTCAATTTAAGATGATATTATTTGAAGTGTTAATTTAAGGCATATAATAACAAATTAATAATTATAAAGCTATAAGCTTTCTAAAATCATGTTATAAAGTAAATGCTGAAATTCTAACTAGACGTTTAAATAGAATATCCCAAGTATTATTGAAGGACCAGCGATATGGATTTAGAACAGGCAGATCATGTTCGAATTGTGTTTTTACAGCGATAAAATTATTCAAAAAAGAAGAGTATTCAATCTAGAAACCGATATTCTCTTTGTAGATTATATAGCAGCATTCGACAGGGTGCGGTGTATACAAATTTGGGCAATAATGATAGAACAAGGATATATGAGACATCTTATTAAAATGATAAAGAATATGCATGAAAAACTCATCAGTATTGATAACTTATCAAAAATGGTGATACGTATCATCTAGTAAATTTAGAATTTTGCCGACACTGGACGCAGCGAAGCCGAATGGCAGAATCAGCTTAAACATAATTCTAAGATTAATGTTATTAATAATAAACATTTTTAAACACTATCCTAAATGTTAATGATCAGGTTATACTGACAGAAAATTAAAATATGTTATAAGCAGCAAGATTTTAACTAGAGAATGTGTGTAGTGTTTAACGCCCGCTTTTACTACATATGGCACCGCAGGCGGTGACACTGATGATACGTGAGATGAAGATGGAGCACCGGTGGAATGAGATGGCGGAGGAAACCGGAGGTCCCGGAGAAAACCACCCCAGCGCCGTGTTCTCCACCACAAATCTCACTTTGCGGTCGCCTGGAATCGAACCAGGTCCACCTTGGTGAGAGCGAAGTGGTCTAACCACTGTGCCACGGCGCGGCCCAAAAACTAAAGAAGGAAATATTATTTGAATATATCGGTAACGAAAACGAAAGGAATGTCATCATTGGGAAAATACCCATAAAGGTACAAAATAATGATCGATAATAAAACAATCGAATAGTTTCAACATTTCAGTTATTTAGGATGTGATGTTTCGTTTGACTATGACAACGATTTGAAAAATAAAATTTATAAATTCCAAACTATATGTTGGACTATTAGAAGAACGTTAGAAGATCAAACAAAAAATAAACTTTGCTAAAACTTTATAAGTCGTTGGCAGTACCCATCTTTATTTATGACTCAGAAAATTGAGTCAAGGACAGGAAGGAAAGAAGAACGATAGAAACAGTAGAAATGAAATATCTTAGATATGTTGTTTAGATATTGTCTCACAGATCATATGAGAAGCGAAGTTATCGGAGAACAACTCAAGATATTCAACATAAACAATAAAATTATTAGTTACGAATAAAATCGGTACGACCACATACTCAAAATGCGGGATAATAGATCGGTGAAACAGGCAGTGCAATATAAACCCACGGGAACTAGAGATGTTAGTAGACCTCGCTGATGGGAAGATGACATTTGACTTGGAGCAGATAATACTGGCCTATCTTGATGAAGAGGATTACTTTAAGTGTTTAAAATATCCATATTATAACTTCGACGTAAAATATACCGCACATAGATCGCTTGTGAGCTTTTGCTTTAATAGTGACTAGGAGCAATAATTATTCTTCACTTTGCTTTAGTATTAGTAATAATACGAGGAGATTGGAGAGAGCTATACAGTCCTTACACCTTGAAAATGTATTAAAATTGTGATATTTTATTCAAGACGTAACTTAGAAAGTCAAAATGTTAGAAAATTTTACCATTTAAAGAATACTTCGTACTGAGGGGAGTTTCCTTAATATCTTCTTATTGTAACCTCGGAAGATGATTGCTTAAATGCTAAGGTATTGCACTGAATCTTATTTCTTATGGTGTTCGAACGCACGCACACACACAAAATGGCAAGTTACCTAAAAATGCTTCTTTTAAATTGAGTGAATTTCAAATAAAACCTCAGCCTAACATATTTGTGAATGAAATACAATACTTTCTCTAATTTCTACAGATTAGAAGGGGAAGATTAATTTTGTTTTTATTGAACGACTGAAACAACGCATTTATATGTCATATGTCTAAGTTTCTGACATGTCCAACAATATGAATATGCTGATTTTTCTTTCAAATACCCAGTGAAATCTTCCTCCTTCACTGAATTTTATGTTACTGCAAAGTGATGAGAAATGAACAGCTTGTAGGAATAATTAAAACATGTAAATAACTTTCTCTTTATCAGATGTTTCCTGTTAATTACTTAAATGTACCAATATTCAAACATTTTAAGTGTATTTCGTTTGTTGTCATAACAAACATACAGTAAGCAATATCAGCTCTATCGTAGCATGTAAATTATGTAATGAAGGCGGACACAAATTATTTCAGGAGGAAGGGATGAAGTAAGCAGTTTAGGGCCGCAAGCAGAGAGGCTATAGAGGTGTGCGGAAGCCCATAACAATTCCAGGTTCAAAGACCCACCCCACTGTAAAGCTTCCTGGAGATCTGGACTAAGCAACTCTATTTACATGGCAAAACATCCGCCATCTCTCCGAAACTGCCATACGTCACCAAAAGTATACGTGAAGGATTAGAAGGAAACTCATTTATTGATCGATCAGCGCATCTGCGCTCTACAGATCATTGATCATAGACATTATTTACATACATGATACAATGAATAACAATGAAATGAGGAAAGCCCAATTGGGCCCCCCATTGGTTTAAGCATTACAGAAGCCCTTGTTGTGAGATCTGATCCAGTGGTAGGCGACTCCTGATGCGAGTTGGTAAGCTGGGTTTTCTGCAAAGGGAATAGTGAATGGCTCATGAGACGTGTTTTAGGTTGCTGTAGAACTTTTCGGCTTGTGAAGAAATTGACTGTTCAATGGTGCTGACTCCAGTTTCTCTATGTAGTTCACTATTTCTGACAAACTATGGTGCATTTGTTGAGATTCGTAATACTTTGTTTTGAAATGTCTGCATACGAAGGACTGGTCCCTCCCCAGACTGGGCAGGCATATAGTAGGAATGGTCTTAATAAAGTCGTGCAGAGTAGTGTGCAGTTTTTTGTTTTTGAGTGAAGATCGTTTGTTGAGAATAGGGTAGAGCTTAGCCAGTCCTGCTCGAGCTAGTTTGAGTTTAGTAGGAAATAGACTCAAAGAAAACTATGGAAAAGAAATCCTGGAATATCACCCTGGCATTCGCTATTGACTATGGAAAACTAGTCACAAAACTACGAGGAGAACCAAACCCATGACTTACTGATTGGGGACCACACAAGTTACAATGAACCCATGTTACTCGGTTACGACAATTAATTTCACAATTACGATTAAATTGAGAAAACGGCAATCATCAGTGTTAACCAGCAAAGTAACAAACATTGTGACAATTTTAGCTGAGGAAATATAAAATAATGTTATAAAATAATTTTCAATTGTTCTGGCATTTAACATTTTTATGTCATATAGCAATGAAAATACTTCTATTCCTTATGAGAATTGCGGAGAGCATTTTGTGAAAAGCTTCACGAAATGGGAGGATAAGGTCGAGAGGTGGCCAGACTGGAAATTCGGTGTTATAGCATAGAGATAAATAAATAAATGTAAACAATATTTTTCTCAAATAATTCGATTGAGCGCTCCTTGTGATTTATCAGAAGAAAAAAAAACGGCAATGAAATAAAAACACAATGCATTGCGGGATGTCTGTCATGGTGTCTCAGAGCAACCAGACGGAAGCTCCGTGGTGTAAATTTCGCCTATGATATTAATTCTTTAGTTTGACTCTATCTTTCCATTAGCATTGATGTTCAACCGAATTTCATTTTAAATACAGAAATAAACGGATATTCTTCCTAAAACGATTCTTTGAGAGGCCTAGAAATGTATTTAGGTTCTTAATAATATTTTGAAGATGCATTTATTATCAGAATAAAATGCTTTTTTTTTTTGCTAATATGTAGTATAGAATCTATTATAACTATTAATCGAAAACTTATTTGTTGACAATAAACCAGCTTCCATGTATGCAAAGAATACACTACTCAGAAGACTTAGCGCACTTCATTGGAGCAGTAGTGCATATAAGCTGCACTACAAACACAGTCGCTATCAATATCCTTCAGCACTTGTGTTGAGAGACCCACCCCTCCGATATTCGTTTCCGACTGATGCTATCTCACCGAACAAAACAGCTTCTCTCTTCCCCAACATAATCCTATAGATTATTGCCAGTCGGTGCTCCACTTGATTGTGTTAACGCTCCTTGCCTTGTAACGTCTTGCTTCTGGTTTATTACTTTCAGTAATCACTAAGACGGAGGAATTATATTTTAAAATTTCCACCTTGAATAACAATTAATTTAATTTTTAATAAAATGGATGTTATCCACAAATGAAAGCATTAGAGTAAGGAGGTATGTTGCGCACATATAAAATGGACTTTTCATTTATATCAAGCACCTTTTAAAGAAAATAAGTAGAGCACTTCAAGAACGCCCCTTGCTATGATAGACCCGTTAAACATTTTTATTCAACGAGTAGTATCTAAACTGACCAACAATTGGTTTGTAATATTAAATATACTAAAGTTTGAAATAGAGTAAATAAAAGTAGGATATATCCTTCAATTTTACACTTACAGCAAACACGTTTTAAGAAGAAAAATATGTATTATAGAATTCCTCAAACGGAACCTTTTTATTATTCTTTTCTTTTCGCAAAAGAAAAGGCACACAGAAGCAATGAAAGAAAATTGGCTGACATTCATCAGTTTGAGATTTTAATATAATACACGCTTCAAATAATTTCTTCTTGTGTCATTAGCTGGTTCAGAAATTTCCATTGTTTTATATTTAACTTTTAAAAATTCGAGGACTTTTTGGCATGCTACGAGGGCTGTTCAATAAAGAATGATCATAATTTTTTACGGTCATAACTTTTCGCACTAAAATTCTATTTTATTATATTCTGTTAGCTTAATGTGAAACAAACACACCGTAGTAGTTTCATTGCTGGTACTCCTGGTTCCCGCCTGTGAGAGCCAGGCAAGTTCAGACATGTTCAGTATCGCCTACCACTGTAATGGAGGTAACATGCGAGGAACAATATGTGGCTTTGAAATTCTTCTTCCGTCTCAACAAATCTGCAGTTGAGGCCTATACAATGTTACAGGAGGCCTATGGACAGTGTTTTTCCCTACAGCACAGCCCGAAGGTGGTTTAAAATGTTTAAAGAGGGGAGATAATCAGTTTCCATGAAAGGTGGACCCGGTGCTCCAGTTACTGCTCTTACGGAAGAAAACATCAACACTGCTGCTGTCATTGTGAGAGAGAATCAATGAATTACCTTAAGATCACTTTCTGAAATACTGAACATTTAATTCCGTGCCACCCACACGTTGGTGACAGGAACATTACACATGAGACATGTTTGTGCGCGATGGGTTCCAAGATGGCCGATTATTGCCATTATTGTTGCTTAATATCTTGCAAAAATCAACGTGAAGTGCATCCCTCATCCTCCCTATAGTCCGCATTTAGTCAAATGTGACTTTTTTCTACTCCTTAACTTGAAGAAACGCCTTCGTCGGAGGCATTATCCATCATCAGAAGCAGTGGTGAGGGCTGCGGAGGCGATTTTGAAGGATATCTCAAAAATGGTTTCCAGCATGTCTTTGAAGACTGGCAGAAACGCTGGGAAAAAGTGGATCGCATTTAGGGGAGACTATTTTGAGAAGGACTATCACATTCTTCGTGCTGGGACTATTCTTCTATTTCTTATTTAACAAATTATACAAATGAATGAAGAAATATCATAATGAAGATTCCTAATAAGTTATTTGCAAAGAGATTAAAGATATATTTTATTTACAATGCAGATAACTCCATACATAGATACACGTGCTCGTGCTTTATAACCTCACATTTAGCGGATTGAAAATATGTTTCATATTTAAAATCTCAATGTATTATTTGTTAGCAAAGTACTTTATTTTTCTACCAGTTTTATAACGTTCAAAGTAAAGCTCTGTTCAATAAATATGCTTAATTACAAACAAGCATTTAAATGTCACCAGGGGCAGAGCTCTAAGGATACTAAGAGATAAATGATAGACCAATTAATTCATGAGGTATTTCAAAAAGTGCTTGTAGCTTATTATTAGGAAGTCCACATAGGTATCTTTCAGTGTAACAAGGATTTAAAAGGTAACAATATCAGAATAAAACGTATTAGAATCAAAAATGTATTTTTATACCAATACTGAACAGAATGCTTTTAAAATAAAAACGTCTAATTATATTTGAATTTTACTGTTACGTTACAAGAGTTAAGCTAATGTTACACACGCGAAACAGGGTGAAACAAGAATGAACACAGGACCATAATTATAACGGCACGATTATTTGTAATATTTATTATAACTGGCATTTTATCAAATATTTCAGAAATATCTCCAGAAACACGTAGTTACATTTTCGTATGCAAAATGTAAGCTATTTGCTCTTTCCGTTATAATGAAATTTTTAGAAACAGTTCAGTCACATATGCTGGGAAGTAATTGTACATGATGGTAAGCTTGAATACAATAAATTTTAAGTTCATTTTAATTAAAATCGTATTATTGAAACAATTTTATTGCAACTTATTTACAATAACTTTGTACACATGTTGAGCTTAGCCTAATATTTCGCAAATTGTAGTTAAATGTTTTATGGCCCAAAATTAGTAACATGTTTCTTTCGGATGTTAGATTAAAATGTATCATGATAAAGGAATAATAAAAGCGCTTGCTAAAAAGGTCTTAACTTTAAGTTGACAATGCCATGCAGTATACAAAACGAGATACTATAAAGGCAAAAGCGAGTTAAATTTTGTTGTTTGGAGTACACGTAAATGCAACCTTCAACAAACAGAAGAGAGAGTTTAAATCGATTCAGTGTCATATCGGCCTTTTAATTGCCATAATCAAACACTGCAGATGCGTAAGCAATTAAACTGTGTTAAAACTTCTGAATAACCTTTATTTTAATTCTGTGTATGCAAGCGTCAATGTTAATAAATATCAGAACCTTCCATTAACCCTCAGGTAAAGGAGCTTTCCTTAATTTCCTTTGCTTTGACGTTTTAAGTAAATTGTCAGCACAGAACGCTAAACAATCATATAGACTGCTAACATTATAAATCACATTTTATACCAACTAAGAAGATTCCTTTGCTCGATCGTTGCAGAGTATGGCTTTCTAGAGATTAAGTTGATGGTTTGAAAGTGATGAGTCTTCTTCTATAAGTGTTTTTGCGTTATGTAAAATAATGCAGTATTTATGTTGTTAAATAACTATGGGACACAATGAAAGTGTGCAAGGGTTTAAAATTTAAGAAAATTGCTCGAAAATACCATTCCAACTGATGACTATTCTACCGCTAATTGTAAATAACATTTCCAAACTTGATAGATTATCATAGAGAGATTAAGGGAGTCAGTTGTTCTGTCGGAGTGTCAAATTCTTATGTAAGAATATTGGGGGAATTTTCATCGTTATTAGAATAATACGAAGTTACAAATACTCTAAAAAAACATCTAAATTATTCTGTAATAATTTCATCAGTATTGAGTTAGGTAAATGAAATAAATTAATTCATCTGTGGAGTTTAAAAGCTTAACCATAGCTATTACACCAAGCTATTTAAAACGGGTTGCTCTGTACCAACGAGTTCTTTGTGTATAGTTACTGCTAAGAACTTCCATCGTCTTGGGAGAGATCAGTCGATCTGTGTGGCTCACTTTGTTAGGCGCTAGCTTACTAATGGAAGGTCGCATGTTCAAGAAGTATCCCTTATACAACCCCACCATATCATCATATTTACTGGCATTACAATAATCCTGCAGGAAGACGTGGACATAGTCTTGGCAATTGACATTGTTGACAATCAAAATATTAATTTTATTTGGAGACAGATTAACAAATAATATACAATAATAATGAACATTTTATATACAACAAAGAATTATGTTGATTGTAGAGGAGAATATATACAATAAACAAACATTACAAGAACAGATAACTGAAAACATTGGGCAACTCATGTTATATACTCGTATCAAAATGATCATTTTAAGGTCAGGAAATAGATGTCATAAATGCGTCTTAGAGCGCTATATACGTATCTATCAGGTTAGAGACCGTTTCTAGTAAACAAAGAACAGCATGAAGGCACTCTTGTACGCAGTCACTGTCACCAGTTGTTTGTTGCCGTATGTATGTTGTGAAGCCAATGGGTTGCTTATTTGTTCAACAGAGTAGGATAATGATCCTAATTGCTTGGCACCTCTGCAATACAATAATAAAACGTTCAGTATTCTGTCATGATCTTATTTAGCAAGAGTTAGTATTTATGAAATATGGAACTGATAGCTGAATTATTGCTCTTATTTTCAACTGTTTATAGCACAGCGCCAGCTGAGAAAGGTGGTAGCTATTAAACGTGTTGTTCCATGAACCTTGATGAAAGTATCGAGATTTTCTGAACACTGAATCCACTGTAAAAAAAAGTTAAATAATTAATTACGAGGTAAATGTACAAATAATGTTATAATAGTCTGAAATGTAAACGAAGCTCCAGAGAATCAATATAGGTGTTCTTGTTTTTAATATCACAGACTTAGGATATAATTCAATGAATTCAAATTCTGCTGTCATGGATTTAAGAGTACTATCAGATATTTAGGAGTTATTGTCACTGAATAAACGTCTATATTTTTTAATATATTCAAACATTTCAATTATGAATCAGATAAAATATGTTATAGAAATTTTAAATTGTGTTGCTAAATGACCTTTGTCCATTTATAACCATTACCTACACAGCACTTATTAAAATATCACGAAAACTGGTGACCTAACCCTACAGTGCTCGCAGGTAATTTTAGCTTCTTGGTGTGGTCAGTACTCATTAGTTAAGATAATACGTACATACGCTCACTTTCTTCTCGGGCAGCCAGCCCGGTGAAAAGATGATCAGATATCAACGTTTCGGGAGTGTGCATCTCTCCCAATATCAGGATATTTATAAAATGTTATAACCACAGATGAAACACTGGATATAAAACAACTATAAACAAAGACAAAACACTACCAAAATTCACATTACTGAATAAAAGACTGTTTTCAGTATATTAAATGCCAGGTTAGTAGATGACGTGAGTATAGAAAATTGTGTCAAAGAAACGTAACTACTTGATTATCAAGCTGTATTGATCTTTACTCCTTAAATCGGCGGTTTTCCATTTTTAAGGCCGGTTTCCAAGAGGAGCTGAACTGAAATCCAGCAACACGATTAAGCGTGCTCCTTTCAGAGGAAATTGCCAAAGCATCCTTAATTCTCCGCTCCCAGTAAGTGTTGTATTTTGCCAAGATGGTCGTCTCCCGAAAATTGGCTCTGTGGTCGTTATCAAAACAATGCTCTGACAGCCCAGACTTCTCAGGTTGCATTAAACGAATGCTCCGTTCATGTTCGATTATTCTAGTAGCGATGGTCCTTGCGGTTTGTCTTATATACGGTGTCTCCCATTCACAGGGAATGCGGTACACTCCCAGAACTTGGAAGTCCAGTTTGTCTTTTACTGGTCTCAACAGATGTTTAATCTTCGGAGGTGGCTTGTGGATGGTCCTGATCTTGTATTTGGCAAGAATTCTGCTGATTCTGCTGGATAGATTGCCGGTAAACTGGATGCAGGCTGTAGTGGTAGGCTCATCTGGCGCTTGCTGTATCACAGGTTTCCCTGTACATACTTGCCGAATTGATAGTATTTTATTTTAAGTAGTGTAGCTGTGCTATTATACTGCTCCTGGGATGCGTTGTTCCTACCCTTAAAGTGTTTACTTAGATATTGCATCTTTACAACTGTCTGCACTTTGTTTTTTCGCGTACGGGTACTAAATACATATATAAACAGAGAGGGAGACAGAAGGGGAGATGAAGAGAGAACTTGTATCCAGCGTAACAGAAAATGAACTATTTCAATAAGTGAACACATTATTTCTCTATTTTAATTGCAAAACAGTAACATTAAATCCCCAAGTTTAAATCTATATTATTTATATCCATGAATTAATCAAAATTTAGTTTACATTTCTTAGTATAATATTTATAAAATCTCCGGAATGAAAAAAGTTGTGGGGTCAAAGAGAACGGGAAGACAAAAATAGAATGTAAAGTTACATATATTAAGCTAATTTGAAACGTTTTAAAATTATTGATTAGTATTTTAAATCCTTAAAGTTACTTACAAAGCTGCACAGTCAGTCCGTAATTCTAATATTATTAGGAAAGGTTCTAGGGATAAGAAATGTAATAGATATTGGAAAGTATTTTATTACACGGATTATAGTTTTCTTCGCTAAATTGTGGTTCTCAGCGTGAAAGGAAGGTTTCAGCATGAAAAGTCTTTTAAATTATTATAGAATAATGTAATAAGGAATATGATGCTGTTAAATGTAATTAGTTAAATCATTGTTGAGGTTTCTTTGAGGAGCCATCCTATAACCGGTAAACCAGGAAGTAGTTTTACATTTTGGTTAAAGTACTTTACCAAATATATATGCCTGGTTCTAATAGTTCCAGCAGTTTATTACTAGTTATTGTTTTACTGTTACCCAAGATTATTTTTGTTACAGCAAGTTTAGTGGTAATATGGAATCGCTTCCCTGCGGCTCTGTGCACGACGCTGGCTAGGCTTCCCTATTTTCCCTTCACTTTTTCGTGTACCGCGCATGAAATATATGAGTAATAGGGATCCAGCATGAGCTACTCTGTATGTGTGCTCTGTACAGATTATTGACAGGATAAAAAAAGGGAACAAACAGTAGTTATGACTTCATCTAGTTAATTTATTGGATGTTGAATGACAAGCTGGGGAAATGTCACAGACATCGGGCGTTGTTCCTCTCCTAGCTTGCTATTGGTTGCCACGAAACAATACGGAGTTGCAGAAAAAAAAATCCTCTGCTCTCTTTTCCCCCGGGGGTTTTGCACGGGACTCGAACAGGGGACCCTGGGATTGAAACCCAGCACTCTGGGCACTTGCAACCGATCGATCGGCCTGCTTGCAGATTAGAGCATGAAAAAGTGAGCTGAAGTACTTGGATGCAATATCTACTGCCAGGGAATGATTTCAAAACATTCACCGAAATTCAAGTGTTCCATTTTAAATTACACCGAAATATTTTAATTTCCATTTTAAGACGAAATAATTCACAATTTTAAGAATAAGAACTTTGGATTTAGAGCTAATGTGAAGACACAAAACTAAAATGAGGTCGAGAAGAATGAATGACGGGGAGAGAGAGACAGAGACAGACGTATTTATTGTAATATATATTCTTAAAATTAACGGGAACATTAAAATTTTCTTCTTCTTACTACAGAGCATGATAACAGTTGGTTTTGAATGTTCCCATTCCTTTGTCTACAATTTAATTTACTACACTGCAATATAAGAGCTTCAGAAATACTTACAACCTATTGCTTAAAATATATCTAATATTATTCCTAAATCGCAGATAATTCATTCAGCGTACCTTCAACATTATCAAAGTTTCTTGAAGAGATTTTATAATGAGAAAAATTTTATATGGGCATACTAGCAGTTCCACAAGTCTGGTATTTACAATACTTAGATAAAAAGTTCATCTTTCTGAGTTAAACTATTTCCAATATATTTTCACCCAATATAACTCCCCTTTTGAAGATTATAAATTTAAAGATAGTCATTAAACATTTTATAACTCTTCAGATATGTAATTGTGATTATAAGCTTTTATGATTGAAAGAAAACAGAAGAAGCTGATATTTTCAACCATGATCATCAGATGATGTAATTGAATAAGTATAAATATCCAATATAGAAAATTTAGGAAACAGCTGACGTTACGATAAAAAAGAATGATTATGAAATAAATTGGGTACTTTAATCAGCTCTGAGTGACTATAATTTGCTAAAGGAAGCGGCTAAATTTATTATTCTTAATCTTTAAGTCTATAACTTCTTTTCTTGTTCTTTTTCCTTTCATTCTCTTCTTTATTCTTCTTTTTCTTCTTCTTCTTCTTCTTCTTCTTCTTCTTCTTCTTCTTCTTCTTCTTCTTCTTCTTCTTCTTCTTCTTCTTCTTCTTCTTCTTCTTCTTCTTCTTCTTCTTCTTCTTCTTCTTCTTCTTCTTCTCCTCTTCCAGCATATCTTATAGAAGTATAGAACGTTTTAAATTCTGCCCAAGAATTCATACCACAACTTTTGGGGAAATATGTTAGAAAAATTTAGAAAATGAGAAGATCTTTGTATGTGTATGTGTGTGGTACGTGCGTGTGTGCGCGTGTGTCCGGCATACCAGAAAGTAAAGTAGCAGGTAAAAATCAGCTTCGTGAGATATTTTGAATACGTGTTTATGTTCTCAAAAATAGCCCTAACGATTATTAAAATATATACTTATAACATTTTAATAACTGCAACATAATATTTTATCCGAAACCTCGTAAGTGAGAGCCCAAATATCTACACATCTGCTTAACCTGACGTGATAGATTTCTTTGGCGAGTTTGAAAATTAACACACATTTTTCCTTAGGAATCCCCTACTTATATCGCTTAGGCATGAAAAAAACTTTATTGCGTAGTTTTATTAAACATTTACTTATGGCATTTATATGACATATATACTGAATATTTTGTATCTTGTACAATCAATAGCTTGTCGTAATTAATTTCATTTTAATTTTACATTAAGGAATTTGTATGACTGGTAAACCTTTTGAGATATAGAAATATTTGCTTACACATATGTGAGTAAATTTCTTGGAAAGATGCAATTCATTCTAAATAATTGTTTGTGGCTTCGTTTATTCTCAAGATAGTTGTGAATACTTTGAATTTTCTAATACTTTTTAATTTTCTAAGTGTGGTCAATAGTCAGTTTTTTCACAGAATGTCATGCACGTAAGGTTGTTAATTTGCAAAACCAGCACACAGTGCCCGAAAATTCTTGCTATCACCTTTCTTCCATTAAGACTCTGTTGCTTCAGATAGTTGTAATGCATTGAAATCACTTTTGGAAATGGTTATCTTGATTAATACGCAGTACTTATAAAAATAAGGTTTTGTAAGGATTGCTTGTAGAAGATATATAAAACTAAATGGTTTAAAACAGACGATGTGAATGTAACATCCACTTTTCCCCTAGCTTGTGTCTCCTCTTCGTTATATGCAATTCAATTCAATGTGAACACTTCAGAGTCTATTCACAGAAAATACAAAACATTCATTTAAATTGTAACATTTAAATTGTAACATGCTTGCAGCTCTGCGGAACAAGAGCAATAATAATTCAATAGCAGCACATATTGAAAACCTCGGAACGACAGCAATGGAGAACACACGTCATATAGGTATATATGGTGCTGAATTAGCACATAAATTAGCCAAATCTGCTGCTCAAAATGCAGATTTGCCAATAGCTACAAAGTTATTCCAAAATCTAGAATAATTACTGAAATATAAGAAGCTGGCGGAATAGGTGGTTGCCATTGACAAAAGGGCTCCCAGATAATCATTCTTCCCTTCAATACAAGACCGGCTTAATATCAACTTCCACATCTATAGTTTCCGGCTACGGGAAAAGCAAAGCCTATATACACAGATTTCATAGGATAAAGGATCAAAGTTCACATGTAATAGCCATCAACAAACTGTAAACCATTTAATAAATGAATGTGCAGATACAAAGCAACAAAAGGTCCAGCTAATAACAAGATGTAAATAAAACTGTAGGCAAGTGGTCAGTAACCAATCGGAATCTAGTGAAACACCCAGCACTTTGTAAACATATCAAACCCATCAACCTTAAATATATTAAGCTATACTATAGAAAGTTGCAAACTCATGAAGTCTTTAGCAATACTTAGAAACTGTAATGACAATTAAATACGTAACTACCATCCCTATTAATACACCTTTATTACTATAATGTGTAAAATAATTTAACTTAATGCATGTGATACTATAATGCAGTGCGGCATGTACATTTTATACATACTTCCTTGATTACTGCTTCAGCGCTTCTCATAGAATGCGTTTTTTTGTGAAATATTGATAGTGAATTTAGGATAAATACAAGAAATCTTATTTTTACTAAAGGTAAGTTTTTCAGAAGCATAAATGTATGTTTACAAATTAACATTCAAGTATTTTAGAAACATACCTACGGAAAAATTCAGCATTCTGATGTTTGACTTTTTCAAGTAATTGTCACAAGTATTAATATAGGGATAATATAATGTATTACTTATTATACAATTCATGGTCTAAATCAATCAGAAAGCTATTTTTGAAATTAATTAGCTCAGCTGATATTTGCTGATATTTTCATTCCATATCAGCAAATAAATCCGAAACCATGGCATTTAAGGAAATTAATCCAGTAAGATCAAAAATAGTTTTTGATAATTTAATAATTGAGCAGAAATCACAGCATTTAGGATGTAATGTCTCGTACCAAGGGGAAGCTGACATAATAGAGAAAAAAATTTAACTATATAACAGGCACAATAAAAAGAACATTAAAAATAAAGCAAGAAGAACTCTATAATAAAACTATACAAACCAATGGCAATACTAGCTCTGATCTATGGATCAGAAACATGGACACTAACAAAAAGAAACAGTACGAGAATACAGTCATCAGAAATAAAATTTATAATAGCAATAGCTGGATATACCAAAGTTGATAAAAAACGTAGTCAGGATATTAGGAAAGAACTAAAAGTAGAAGAAATAAACCATACTATTGAAATAAATAGAAATCAATGGAAAGAACATGTTCAGAGGATGAATAATAACAGAATACAAACTATAAACCTATAGGAAGAAGAAACCAGGGAAGACCGAAGAAAAGATGGGCAGACCAAATTGGAGCCGGAACGGGTTAAACAATCCAAAGCCGTGAGGTAGAAGAAGAAGAACAATTAACTCAGCAAAGTAAAGAAAGTATTTCGTTTCCACATATAACGAATTCTGTAGTATTTGAAAACTTGAATGTATCGCTTAATGGCAGAGGTCGCTGCAGCTTTCCCCATTTTAAATTGTTGTTTGGTATTACTTGCGCAATAAAGATCTTCCTGAAGTACCTGGTTCAAATCCCGTTATTCAACCAATCTGACTGTTCGTTTTTTTCCTTCGTGATTTTATCTCCGTTGTTAAGGTAAATACCAGATTGGATATCAAATACGACCCAAAGTTCCACCTTAAATTTAGTTCAAAGTGTAAACGCCCTAATAGTGCATGTTTTGCCATCTAACCATAGATGATAAAAGCAGACTGGCTAGCTCGTACCTTAATGCCATCTGCCGAGCACTAGAAGTAGAGGTACGGTTGTCAAAACTCAGGTCTCTGGAGAGTTGCCTAAGATACAGAAACATGACCTTACAATGACACCTGTAAAGTTTATTTGTGCCCCAAGAACCTTTCCAAGAGTCATCTCTTAACAGATCTGTCTAAATATTACCGTATAGTTAAAATGAGTTGAAATAACACGAGCAAGAGAAAAGAAGAGAAAGCTATAAAGCTCTGACTTTTATTTCGATTTAATTAACATATTAGTAGTTTTAATGCACTGATCATAGTTTTTTCAAGCTTCTGCTACATAGTATTACATAACAATTAAACCTGTGTTTCTTTAATTCCTACAGGCTCTTTTAATAATAATATTAAACAAGTATGAATAAAGTTTCTTCTTAAATCTTCCGAAAACAACTGTTTAGGATTAAAGAAGTTTTATTTATAAAATCACATATTAGGGGTATGTTAATTTAAATAGTACCTATACAAGTTCGTGTGTGTCTGTGCGTGTGTGTGTTTCTTAAGGGCTTCTAAAGCATTGCATTGCGCTTCAATACACTTGATGGAGCAAAATACAATCTGGCTTAGAATTCTAAATTTCACCCCATTTTACACAATTAATTACTTAACTTTATTTTAATGCCTGTAAAAGCGTGCAGAAAAATCTCTACCTTTTTAAAGGTAACTGTTTATTTTAACTGTTAATCGAACATTACCAACATTAATTACTTACGTTTTCATGGCCTCACAAAATAACTAAGGTACAGTAACATTCATTGATCTTATTCCTGACATCGGTCATTAAGTAATAACAAAATAAAGTTTTCCTTTCCTTTAATTTGCATTTGCTATGTTTTCTTAGAAATTTTGGGTATGTTGGTTGCTGAAAGCGAGAATAAAAGGGGTTACATGTACCCCGAATGCCACAATGTGGAAGTCATTTGTTGCACTAACGAGAAATTATGACTACAAACTTTGATGTTTGTGATCATTAACGGTGTGTTACTTAATATTTTTCCGGCATTTTATTGCATATACTTTTGCCTTTATAATATCAGAGTTAGAATTAATTCTTTAACTGTCATGTGTAAGATTTTTAAAATGTTCTCAGAAAGTTTCGCTAATGCTCTACGGATAGAAAGGTCAAACCATAGGCAACGACAAACAATAATTAATGCAATTGCTCTTATTTGTATCAACGTATATTTGGATACAGATGAAACATATTTTAATATTTTTAAGGAACCTGGATTGTCATTAGGAACCTAAGAAACTGCTATAAATTCTATTTACACACCAACTTCTGAATGAATGGTAATCAAACAGGGTTGGCTCTACTTTGAGTTTCTGTAATTAATATAGTGCGATCCACATAAACCTGAACTATTTCAATAGGTAATATGTTCTGAACCAATAATGGGATACATGTGCAACTTTGGGAGAATATAATACACAATTGGGAGATTATATTATACTATTTACATCTTAGAGAAAATGATGGAAGTGTCCTCCACCTGCATCTATACATACTTGCACTCATCTCACCATATTCTCTAATGTTTTACGGAAATTATATAGAAGTGAGAGAGGTTATTTCCAGCAAGATGGAACAACGTGGCGTACATCTAATGGCACCATGGAACTTGTAACGAATTTCTTTGATAATCGAATAATCTCAAAAGGTTTGTGGCCCCCCAGATCCCCTGACCTAACCTCACCGAATTTTCTCTTGTGGGGGTGTCTAAAAATAGAGTGTACAAGAACATGTATAAATGCTGGTGGAGGACACTTCCAACATTTTCTCTGAGACGTAAACGGCGTAATGTAATCTCCCAATTGTGGATTTTATTCTCCCAAAGTTGCACGTACGTCGTATCATTTGTTCAAAAGTTATGGCCAGGTTTATATGGATCACACTGTAGTTATATAAATAATAAGTTAAAGCTTGCCTAAAATTACACAAAACTGCTAGTGATATCTACGCTTCTTCTAAACACAAAATTTATTTCAAACATCCTCTGATATTTGTGATAAACCAACATTGATTTTGGATAGCTTTATTCGGTGTTTAGATTTATTTATTTGGTATAACCTGTGAACTCTATATCTAAGCTTGTTTAAGTGTATAAAGATTTGGTTTAAATTTCTTCAAGAAATGCAAGGACATTGGGCAAGTGGAATCCAACTCTAAAAATTATGAGGTAATACAACACAAAGTATTTCAGCAAGTAAGCTGAAAAAATGTCAGGCCTGTAGCTTCATTATTGTATTAGTAATCTGAATGTTAGTGAGAAAAGCAAAACAGGATTTTACTTAAAATGTTTCTTCCATTTATTTATAATATTCAGGACCATAATAAGGGTTTTCATTGAGTTGCTTGGTTATCTTATGGCTCCTCATATGTTCGAAACCTTTTTTGCATTTTATGAAACACAGACATGCACAAAAAAGTCTCTAAAGAGGGCGTGTCCTGCAGGGATTTGACCAACAATAATTAAAAATAAAGAATCTCACGAACTTAAAATCACATATTGACTGCACATTCTTGTTGCAGATATCAATTTTTCTCAATGTTGGCTAGTTGTTTTACTTAAATATACCTTTTCTGTTGTATAGGAAGAACTGATATTGAAAACATATTACCATAGATGCGGGCGAGAATAACTGCATTTGTTCATTTGATTTTTGTGAAAGGACACCTGAAAATGTATGCATTAAGATGCACGTGTTAAGAACAAACCAACTTGTTTCTCTTAAAATGTACCAAACATTCTAAGACGCCTCTTATTATTCTCTATAAATTTGCACTGATAAGTCATATGTAAACGCTATTTTCAGTTCATTTGTAATTTCTCAGGCAAACAGTATATAAAGAAAATGTTGAATTTCAATAAGGAAATTCGACAAAGCACGTTAATTATAATTTTGTTAACTCTCTTTTCATGGAAATATAATTAAAATACCATCTAGATATTAAATATCATCAAAGAAACAAATGCATGTTTATAAAATTAATTTAAAAGACTATTGTGAGAGGAATTTGGTGGAATAACCAAAATAGTTTCCCAAATAAGAACCACCACAAATGTTTTACAGTGTGAGAAAAACTCATCTCAGTGCAAACCTGATTTACAACCACCAAACTTCGAGAGTTTTAATACCTTAAACGACCTTGAGTAACCCTATTTATGAAACTAACTGCTTCATAATAAAACGTCCTAGACGCGCTTCATATCTATTTCATGCCGCCACGTGGCAGTCGGCTCAAGGGCAGCTGTATACTGGACCATCCATGCCTGTCCGTCCGTTCAAGACAGCTGCAATAGCGGAGAACACAGGTTCGAAGCCCACTTGAGTCAAGCGCTCTAAATGAAGTTTTTATCCGGGATTTTTTAAACGGATCAATGCTGTACAGCCATAGCGTTTCAAGCCAGAACCTTGATAACGGAATCGAATGGTAGAATGTTGCAAAAATATTATATAACCACTAAATTTTTACATTTTATGTCAGCATGGTAATGTGTGATAAAGTAAAAAAGTATAAATAGAAAATTAAAGTAAATATAAAAACAGATGAAGTTATACTAATAAAGTTTTTCACGGTAAGCGAGATAATAAAAAAGGAAAAGGAATTTAACTTGCAGACCTCTTAAGGTTTATAGATTTGTATAAAGTTTTTGACTGGCTGAATAGAAATTTAGTATGAAATACCCAATTAAACAAAAATAACTCCCACAGACAAGAAAACTCTTAAGGGATATCTGTAAAGAAAAATAATAAAATACACTCACAGAAGTGTGGAGTATACATAATATTAATAAGTTGTGAGATAATTGTGAAATATCTAATTAAACAAACCGAATACTCACAGCTAATAAAAGTTTTAATGGAAAATTTCATCATCATAATCATCATCATCTACATCATCATAATCATCATCATCAACTCTCATGGTTTAGTAGAGCTCGCCTGTTCCTGCCTTATGCTTCTTACCGTCGTTTTAGTGGTCTTCCAGTTGTTCCATAACCCAAAGCTTTGAATTTGTAAGACTGTAATAGATTGGAGACTTATCCATTCTTTGTAAATGGCTTTTCCATTTATTTCTATTTGTTTGTATTTCTTCTTGCAATGAGAATATATCTATTTTCTTTTTGTTTTTTGTAATTTACGTCCTTCAACGTTGTCATATCGGACGATGGATGAAATAGGTGAAATGATACTCCAATGAGTCCGGGATCCAACGAGCTTAGAGTTACCCGAGATTCGTCTATCAGGATAAGGGAAAACCTTATCCAGGTAACTCACCCTGACCGAGATTCGAACTCGGGACCTCTTGAAGGTAAGGCAGACATGCTCCCACCACGCTACCGTGGCGGGCCAAATATAACTAATTCTTTCCTTGTGTCTTCGTTTCTAATACGATCTTGTCTAGTGCATCCTTTTACTGCTCGGAGATACTTCATTTCTGCCGCTTGTATTTAGTCCAATCTCTCTTATTAAGTGTCCATGTCCCCGAACCATATAGTGAAACTGGAACAACCATTGTGTTATAAAATGTTAGGTTTTTATCCTTTCGAGTTTTTTTCTTTTCAAGGTACGAACTATTACTCCACATATGTATTGAAACTTGCTTAATTTACTACTTAGTTCTTCATTGTTCGATTTATAGGTTACATTACAGGCCAAGTAATTAACTAACCTTTTCTAAACCTTTTCTAACACTTTATTATTTTACACTATCTTAGATCTTCTTATTTGTTTTTCTATAAATGCTGCAATCTTTGATTATCCTACGGATGTACTTAGACCATAATCTTAAATCAATTTTTGCAGCTTATCCTCTCTGTCTAATGTTAACATCATATCATCCGCAAAGATTAGCATACTTAATGCATTATTTTTATTTATTTTTATTCCAAATGGTATTCAATCTTTTAATTTTCTGAGAATATCTCCTTATACATATTAAACAATAACGGAGATGAACTACATCCTTGTCTTAAACTATTATTAATTATTATATCTCTTGATAATCGTCCATTTCTTAAAACTATTTATATTTTTGTTTCTTGATGTGTGTTCCTGAGTACATCTATCAATTGTTTCGGATATCCTTTCTTGTCTAACATGGAATATTTGTAAGGAAAAATTGTAAAATACCCTTAGAGAAGCATGGAGCGTTTAAATATATATAGAATAATATTAATAAAGTTTCCAGATGATTGTGAAATTTATCGTCTCAAAATGTTAACACGTATATAGGAACACATTCTTGGAGAATTATGAGATGATATACCAATAAATAGATATTCCATGAAGAGCACTGTGTAGGAATCAAGCGTATTTCTTCAACCATCAGATGTAACATCATATGTAACGTATATTTATGCAATATTATAACGAAGACTTAAACAATAACGTCAATAAATTTAAACATTATTTTAGTATTCCAGGAAAGGAAAGAAAGCAAAACAAGAAGAAAATTTAAATTCTTAAACGAATGTAAATGGCTGTTCTTACATTATTGCATCGCATGAATAGCGAATTGTAACGGAAACGTTATTCAAGTAGAATACATTTCATTTAAATTAAGTATTTAAGAATGATTAAAGGAAGCAGAATACCTGTTAAAATAAAATACAGTGCGAACCATATAAACCTGAACCACTTCAATCTGTCATAAGTTCCATTTGAAAGCTCGTAGAATTTAGAAATTTGTTAAAATGATTTCAGTGGCTCTGGGAGATTTGACAACACTGACAATTGTCCATTTTATTTGATACAACTGTAGACACTGAAGTCTATATGCGTAACTTCAATACATTTGTGGAGCAGCCGGGTGATATAAAATTGAGAGAAAGTTATTTCCAGTAAGATGGAACAACATGCCATACATCTAATGACACCATGGAACTTGTAACCATTTGCGTTCAGTAGGTTCACTTGTAGCCAGAAAAGACTGTGAACATTGAACATGTCCAGAGGTATAAAGTTCAATAGCATATATATGTACAAAAGTTAACATAAGACACATATTATAGTATACAGGCAATATGAACAACCATATGGAAAACAAAGCAGGGATAATTATATATGATACAAAATCAAATGCTTTTTCATTCAGCTTTCAGTTGGCTTATGCCAGTACGTCTCAACCTTTTTGCAATGGATACCATTCTTGTTATTTCTTAAATACATATATATTAACAATAAACTTTCAACATGCATCAAAGATTTATTGGTAATGGTTTGTCATTGGAAAAGTTAGATACTACTCACAGAACTACAGAACATTATCAAGATAATTTGTCATTCAGATAATCTTGTACAGAATAAAAAGATTTTGAACAAAGATAATCTCTAACAGCATTTTTAAAAGCATCGAAATTATCAATTTTTTCTTTAAGAACATTAGGAAGTGCGCCAAATATTTTGATAGTTTCATAATACACTCCTTTCTGGAAGCAAGAAGGTTTAGCACTGGGATAATGGATATTATACTTTTGTCTAGTGTTTATTCTGTGAATTACATTATTTGTTGCAAATAAGATACGACTGCATACAAAGAATTTTAGGATCGAGAATATATACATGCAAGGAAGCGTTAATATCTCCAATCTTTCTTTACAGGAGCATCTGTTGTGGGTGTTAGCATAAGAAATATTTTTTTACTTTCTCTTAAGTTGCCCCAAAACAATATTCCGTAATATTCCGTATTCCATAGAGTTAAAGTATGCATAATATACTAATTTAAGTTTGTCAATGGAACTCACATTAACCAGCTCTCGGATAACATAACAGACAGAGCAAAGTTTAGGGAAGGTATAATTTATGTGAGCTTTCCAATCTAAACATCTGTCCATTTGAAGGCCCGGAAATTTTATGTTGTCAATTTCTTCTAATAACATATCATTAATACCTTTTTCTATTTGAGTATGTGACGTACGACAGGTTAGAAATTTGACCACTTTTGTTTATTCTAGATTCACAGATAATTTGTTCGCTTTAAACCAGCATGACATACAGTTCGAAATATAATTCATTTTTATTATACACTCGTTTAAATTTGTACTGATCACCAGGACACTAGTGTCATCGGCGAAAAGAATTGTACTTGCAATGTGCTTTGTATAAAGTGAAAGGTAATTTATATAGATCACAAATAATATAGGCCCTAGCACGGAACCTTGGGGTACTCCATGAGTTACTACTTTCCAATTCGAAGTTTGTTTCTCATAACCAATATCACTGACGGCTACTTCAAAGCTCTGTTTTCTTTCATTTAGATATGATATAAATCATCTTAAATGTTCATTTTAGCTCATAGAATTCCAATTTTGCTATAAGAATGTCATGATTAACACAATCGAAAGCCTTTGCTAGATCACAAAATATTCCATCTACATGTCTCTTATCGTTTAAGGCAGTGAACACTTCATGTGTAAGTTTGTAAGTTGCATTATTAGTCGATATTCCCTTTCCGAATTGATAATCGAATAATCTTAAAAAGTCTGTGGCTCCCCAGAAGCCCTGACCTAACCTCACCGGATTTTTTCTTGTGATGGTATCTAAAATGGAGTATACAAGAATAGATCACGAACAGTCAATGATCTCAAGGAATCCATTTGAACCGAAATAAGTAACATAGGCGAAGATACTCTCCGTAAAACTTCAGAGAATGTGGTGAGAAGAGTGCAAACATGTATAGATGCTGGTAGAGGACACTTCCAACATTTTCTCTGAGATGTAAATAGTGTAATGTTATCTCCCAATCGTGTTTTATATTCTCCCAAAGTTGTACGTGTGCCCTATTATTGGTTCAAAGTTATGGTCTAATCATATGGTTCAGGTTTATATGGATCGCATTATAGAACTCTATGAGGAAAGATTAATTAGCTTTTTATTACTGAAAAATAATCAACATAGAAATAAATGAAGAGGTTTATATAAATTATAACAGAATTATATTGCGCTATTCATTTCGTGTTGCCTGGGTAGCTCGAAACAGCGTGGTTAAGTGCAGGTGGAATGCCGGTTCTTCCAACACTAAAGGCTGCAACAATAGTGATACCAATGCATTGATGGGTAAAGTGGAGAAGTGTGGAGTTGCACTAACCTCTGAAGTCCCAACACTTCTACAAATCAGTTTTAACCGTTACCAACCTAATGGACAAGACAAACTTGAAATTTTGATGATTGTCAGGCTCCGGTCATAGCCTTAACAATTTGCTTACTTCGTGCTGAATCAGAACAATACCATACTTCAAACACTTCGTTGCTTCCATACAGGCTGTAAAAGGTGTACGTTGAAAGCCTCAAATATATAGGTTTGCAGAAGACGTTGCATTCATACGAAGGTACTACATCAGCTGTTATGTGATGTGTAGGAGTTCACCTATGATTTTATTTATGGTAGTGTATCATTTATTAGAGCAGAGGTCTTCGGCGTTGTTAAAGGATCACTAGATGTAGTGGAACTCATTTATATTGCTTTTATTCATATATGCAATACATTCGTGTTTTACATAAGGACAATATCCGTATAAACATTTACATATTATAACATTTAACTTAATACTTGTATTGTTTACAATTACCGTTATATATTTATTTTTATTGCTAATACGTATGGTAGTCTCCAAATAATGGCAGATTGCCGGCTCTCTCAAGATTGTTTCCCCAACAGGCATCACTTAGCCCAAACCTGCATTAAACTTAGCCAGAAAACATGCGAAAAAATAGTACTGTAAGCATCCAGAGTTTGAACTCCTAATAGCACCACGTAACATAAACAGGCGGTGTATAAAATATAGGTAACTTGGCTGCAGCCATTTTAATCCCTAAAGTAGTTGAATAAGACATCTTTTATTCCATGTATACCCTGCCTGTAACTGCAATGGTCATATCGGCCACCGTTCTCCTTTGGAACATATCACCTATTGGCGATTATGTTAACTCTTAGATATTAGGTTCTTGCTGGTACTTTGGATGTTTTAATCATTAGATCACGCACACATTCACACTTTCATTGATACTTTCAGACTTTAGGGAAGGTGGGGAATCATCTTGTTTGAAGAAAATTCTCTATCCTCAGCCGAGAATCTAACCCGGGACCCTTCTCACACAGCAGGCAGGTGCTCCACTGACTGACCAATGGGACCAGCCGAATAATACATTATATACCGGGAAATATAATGAGTCAATTGGAGAATTTAATGTCAGGACGGCACGTTGGCCATGGTAGCTCAAGGGTTAAGAGCGACTGGTTCAAATCTCGGCCGTGGCATTGAATTTTTCAGTTGACTCTAAATAAAAATCACCCATATACCGGAGTAATGTATTTAAAAGGATTAATTCTTTAAGAATTAATTTCTCAATATAAATTTACATTAAAAATATTCAGCGATAAAATGCTAGTATTTAAGTACTTACAATAGTAGGTCACCACAAACGTTTATCTCGAATATGAGAACGCTTAGTGGTCTACCGGGAAATAGAATGAGTCATTTGGGGAATTTAATGTTAGGACGGCACGTTGGCCATGGTAGCTCAAGGGTTAAGAGCGACTGGACGGAAACCAGGAGATCCGTGGTTTAAATCCCGGCCGTGGCATTGAATTTTTCAATTGGCTCTAATTAAATAAAAATCACCCATATACCGGAATAATGTAATTAAAAGGATTAATTCTTTAAGGATTAATTCCTCAATATAAATTTACATTAATACATTATATGTTTACTATCTTAGCACTCTTTTTACCTGTCTCCTAACTCCTTTGATCTATACTGCCCGCGTTCTCCTGCATTCGTAAACAAAGCGTTTCTGGACATTATTTATTAACGGACTATGAGTACCTACAATCTTGTAACATTTGTTTACATCCTCCATGAAGAATTAAAAAAAATAAAAAAAAATAAAAAAGGAAACTCAATTATTCATGTTTTAAAAGGGATTCAAATAGTATGGCCCTAACAAACCGTACACAGACTGGAAAAGTTTCAAGAAGACCTGTGGGGCAGACAAGAGAATGTAAGAAGTAGTTCATCATGTCTACGAAGTAGGAAGAGCAACTTCTCCGTCGATACTGATTTCATAACTGATTTCGAAAAGGGACAGTATAATAATTAAATCGCTTGTGTGCCAATGTTATAATGGAAAACTTCCAGTTTCTAAGACTTTCCCGTTACTGATGTGCATTTGGTGTGTCCGCATGCATCTGACAATTTTACATTGCACCTAAGCATAAAAATGCATGTAATTCAACATTCTCCAAACGAAAGAAGACAGTAAGCAGTTAATACATTGAAGATTATACATGATTACTTAAGTGGTGCCTCTGAAAACAAATTAGCCGTTTTAAATTGTGCATGAAATATTCATGGTTCAGGCTTGTAATTTCGTGTTAAATCTACATTATTGCCTGTGATCAGTGCTGTACTAAAGCATTATTACTATCTAAAGGGCATACTAGCGTAACACAACGGTTTCGTTTTTGTGTCAGTATTACGCGTGTATGACGTAGAATTATAAGCGCATTAAAGTCACCTGAGTCCTTTTCTCTTTCTGCTTTCAGTTATGCAGAAATTGGTGCCCTGGTTTTAAATATCATGTACAAATTCTGAAAACTGTGAAGAAGGATTATAAAATAAAAAATCCAAATGAAAAATTGTAATTTGTTTTTACAAGAGAATGTATAGAAGGCTTAATTATAAACCTATAAAAATATAAGTACTACGGAGAGGAACGAGAATCTGTTGCAGTCTAGCTATATTTCGAGGGGTTATCACCACTATGTTCAATAGAGAAGTTTGCTTTCTTAATTATACTAGACAAGCAAAGTGAGTGAAATGGAAGCAATAAATATTTCCTCTGTATTTTTACGCAAGGGTAGGTTGCGAGGGTGTGAGAGGGTTAACACACTACCTGCAACTAGGACATAGCTAGGAGGGATGAGAAGGTGGATGGTAGGACACACGGAAGAGAAACAACACGGAAGTCCATCTTTAAACCCATTTACTAAAAGCTAGTTCTTGAAAAGTAGTCAAATCACCACCTTAGTCTTGAAGAGATTTACGTTGGCAATGGTGATACAATATTATACTAGACCCATAAGGGCTTACCTTTAGAATGTGTGATCTTTATGGTTGGGGAGACACACAGACTTTATATCGAATCTGTGAACTGAACTCTGCTGCTCTCTCACACTCCAGCCCTTCTAACCCCACTGCTGGCTTAAGCAGTACTCAAATATGGGTCCTACCAAAATGGCATTGCTATGCCAATTCAGCATTTCCACCATCAGAAAGCTACATAAAGATTTCCCAAATTAAATTATTTGGACATTGCTTAATGACATTATACCAAGAATGACCTATCGGCTATCTGCTCATATTCGATAAGCAAAAACAGGAATGTGCAATCTGACAAGTGCTTTTCTCATTAGTCAGTGGAATTAAGAACTCCAGAATGTGCGAATGAGACAACTCACAAAATATGGCCATTGAGTCATAAGATTCTAGAATTTGATAGGTTCCTAAGTTTTCCACAACCATACATGTGACATAATACTGTAGCTACATAGTAGCGACTTACATTTTAGCAAATTGTTTTCAACCAGAATTCAAAACAAGGCTCTCTTGAACCAGTGTCTTCGTTTACGGAGTTAATTAGGTAAACACAAAATCCGCACCTGTGGAAAAAGCGAAATTAAGACTTAAATAACTGGGTATATAAAATATAAATGTAATAAAATAAAAGAGTATTGTGACTTTGTGGGTTCGTGAAATGAAAAGTCCAATTTCACCACTCAAAAATGTTCTTTATTTCCACCGACTTACAGTTTAACACTTGCCAATTACACAAAATTACTTGCTGCACACAATTACAATTTACCCGTTCGTCCGTTACAACTTCCTTGTACTCGCGATTACATAAACTCCGATGCACGCACAGTCTTCTGTTGCACAATCCTTTCGTTCATTAACACGTCACTGACTAACTCTTACACCAAGAACTGCGACTGTCTTCTCGCTCACACTAACCAACTGATTGACCAACTCAAACCAACAACTGACTGACTACACCAAAACCAACTCAACAACTGACTCACACTGTCTGTCTGTAACCCTCTTTATAGGAATATCGCCGGTTTCTGGTGTTTACACGATTGTTCTGGTAACAGAAAAATCGAGAACCAGGTGGAAGGAAAACAGACGCACAATTATGTTTCTTTCCGACCGCTGGCTGTCACCACTATAAGACAAACGAGGGAAAGGCTGGCTAACCGAGCCTCCCCTGTCTTCCGTTGCCAGCTGCTCACAGGGTGTTTCAGCGATCCCCGCTACACTGCTCCCTTCTCAAAGCTGTTCGCCCTCGAACAGCCCCATCGTAGCGTGCGAGGCGGTCCAGGTGTACCACCAGCATCTGCTCGGAGTCTCAGCCAGAAGTAGCGCTGCCGTAGTTTGTGAATCATTCGGTTCGCTCCCAGGTGTCCTCCTGAAGTACCGGCGTGCACTTCCTCCAAGACTTCCGGGACCTTACTCCGGGGAAGTACCAACTGTCCTCTCTGCGCCTTCCCATCGGGTGACTCCCATACCCGGAACAGCACGCCCACTCTGGTCTCCAACGAGTCCCATTGGGCCCAGTGCGACTTGTAGGTGGCGCTCCTCGGTGCGATGTCCTCCCAGGTCGGTCTCGTCCCTGCGTCCACTTCCCTCAAGAGTGGCCCCAAGTCTGCGTCCGCCAGCTGCTCCCTCCTCAGGCCTGCGCTATCCCAGCCTTCAGCAGGCACTGCCACAACTACTCGGACTGCTGCGGCACGCTCCTCCTCTTCCACTCTTGTGCGCTCGTGGCCGTCCTGGATCTGCGATGGGACACCTCCAATGCAATGGTCGCTGGCGTCGGTGTCCACAATGAAGGCGCCACCCGGTTGTGGGAAACCCAAAATTGAAGCACTGCACAGGGTCCCCTTCGGGTGCTGGAACGCTTCTTCGGCGTCCTCCGTCCACACATAAGGCCGGTTTTCCTCCGTCAGGCGGGTGAGGGGTGTTGCGATGTTGTCGGCCTTTTCCTCTAAATCATTAAGGCGGTCGTCTACTTGACCCTTCCGTTTGCCCAGGTTCGCGACGTCATCCCCCACGCCGGCCAACCGTTCCTCAAACTTGGCGGCGAGAGCCTCGTTCGCCACCTTCATTTCGGTAGCCAGACCGTCATTCGCTGCTCTCATTTCCGTGGTTAACTCGGCCTTAATTTGTTCCGTCTTCTCGGTGATGTTGTTGTTTGCCGTCTTCATTTGTTTCAACTCTGCGGTGATGTTTTCCCTAGCCGTCCTGATTAGTTTCAGTTCCGCGGCCAGGTTATTTCTAGTCTCCAGCTTCTCTGTTAGGCTGTTCTTTGCCGCTTCTGTTTTTGCAGCGAGGTTTTCAGTTGCCGTCCTCATTTCTCTCAGTTCCGCCGTCATTTCCGTCATCATCTCTAAAATTTTCTCCAATGCCGCGTCCATGGTTGTAATGTTCGGTGATGTTATCTTCCCGCTTCCTGACACCAGTGTGACTTTGTGTTATATCCCACTTCTGACACCAGTGTGACTTTGTGGGTTCGTGAAATGAAAAGTCCAATTTCACCACTCAAAAATGTTCTTTATTTCCACCGACTTACAGTTTAACACTTGCCAATTACACAAAATTACTTGCTGCACACAATTACAATTTACCCGTTCGTCCGTTACAACTTCCTTGTACTCGCGATTACATAAACTCCGATGCACGCACAGTCTTCTGTTGCACAATCCTTTCGTTCATTAACACGTCACTGACTAACTCTTACACCAAGAACTGCGACTGTCTTCTCGCTCACACTAACCAACTGATTGACCAACTCAAACCAACAACTGACTGACTACACCAAAACCAACTCAACAACTGACTCACACTGTCTGTCTGTAACCCTCTTTATAGGAATATCGCCGGTTTCTGGTGTTTACACGATTGTTCTGGTAACAGAAAAATCGAGAACCAGGTGGAAGGAAAACAGACGCACAATTATGTTTCTTTCCGACCGCTGGCTGTCACCACTATAAGACAAACGAGGGAAAGGCGTGGCTAACCGAGCCTCCCCTGTCTTCCGTTGCCAGCTGCTCACAGGGTGTTTCAGCGATCCCCGTTACAGTATTTAAGAAATTATAGAATAGCAGAAGAAGCACAACGGTAACAAAAACAGCACAGACCAGATATCCTTGCTGAAGATATTCTAGGAAACTGTATTTAATGAAAAAAGAAATATAAATAAAATACAAATGAAGTCGGCCTGCGAAATTTCATCAGATAATACCATCATCATCAACAGCAGCAGTACCAGAATAATTGATCAAACCCATTATGACGCGATAATGTTATTTTCTGCGCAGGTGGGTGATTACATTAGATTTCACAATGAATTTTTTTCATGCTTTGATATTTGACTTTGGGATAATATTCGCTTTCCAAGAATTTCGGTTTACTGTAAACGGTATCATAGGAAGAGGCACTGATAATACAACTGTAACTTGATATTTCCAGATGCAACTTTGGTTAGCACCTGAGTATTTGAATTATGAAGTGTGCGAGAAGGAATGGCAAAACACTCAATCAAGGAAGACGATCCTGGCCAGATTTAAGCCATGGTACCTCCAGTATGTGTGTGCCTTAAAGTAACATACTAAAGTAACACGTCAGTGTAATCCAAAATATTAACTTAAACATGTTATTTACCTTATACATATATTTTTATATTTTTGGGATGATGATGATAATGATAATGATCATGATGATAATAATAATAAAATGCAAATTAACCGAATTTTAAAATACAGCTCAGCTCTTTGTGAGGCAAGGAGCTCACTCTCAAGATTATTTTAATTGCTCTTATATTATTTTAATAAAATAAGATGTTTCACATAGATGGATCATTATAATGATTTACTATTTGTTCCTTAAAGTATTTTCATGTAGTTTTACCGCCTTATATAATAAGACATTTAATTTGTTAATATAACTGGAAGATATTTCCGAGGTGTTACATCGACTCGGCAGTGAAACCTTGCATTCTTTCACTATTCGGCTTTCTTCCTTATTACAAATACCAGTTAAGCACAGTTTGGTACACCTGTAAGTTTGTTCAATGATATGATAAATGCATGGAGTAAATTAGCTAGGAATACGCATCTCGAAATCTGCACCAGTGATCCTCCTGATATATATCATTGTTTATTAAATAACTAGAACACAGATAATCACAGATGCACAACCCATTTTTGTGCATTTTGATGAAACCTGTTTATCAAGGAAAAAATTACTATTGATCTCGAGATTCCAAATCGGTGAAGCAATAGGACCGCACTTCATCACTGAGCACTGAAGGCAGTGTGGGTTAGCTTTTCTACTATTTAGAGGAAATAGTGCATTTCGCCCAAATAATCACTAATGAGACTTCACCTTAATACATTCGTGTGTACATATATGTGTATCCCCGCAAAGAACTGAGATAAGAAACGAAGGATGTGATAGGTACCCAATTTCGCATTCAAGTTCACCTGATTGGAATGCAACACAAATATTTTCAAGTAAAGCCCAAATCCAAACTCTTTTTTAAGTTTCGATATAATAATTATATTTTTTTCTTTTAATTTTTGAACTATCACATGTTTAGGGATTTACATGACTAATATTATTCATACGTATTCGTGTGTATTTTCTTTGCTGAGAAAATTGCATACACGACCGGGATAGTGGGAACTGCCCACCTCAAACTCTGTAACATTACACCCCGTTCATGTCGTCTGTGGAGAATAGAGGTGGGAGATGCAGCGGCCGAGCGATACTTCTAAGTTTGAGAAGGGCTGTGGCGCCTCGGGATTAGTTATCTGTATTTTCTGCTAACAGACAGATTTTTTTTTTTTTTTTTCATTTTGAAGGAATTCTTTATACATTTCAAAACTGGTGAACATAAAAGCATACACCATTTGCAGGGAAAATGTAAATCTGGCCCAGTTTAATTTAAATGACTTTATCCATATAGTAATTGCCGACATTTTGTTGCTGTTTTTAAATAATTTTTATACATTATTGGTCTTATAATTGACCATTCTTTTGTTTCTCGTTTTAAATATTAAACTATCACTTCAACCATAGTGAAATAATTTGTTAAAGTTCTATCTCGATTAATGTTAAGTGGACATAAAAATACAAAGTTATAAATATATTGTACAGAAGAGAAATAAAAACGGCTTGCGGGTATGCCTCGTGCGAATGTAACACAACAAAATATTTGAAATGTTGGCTATCGTCATTATTTTACATATTTTATAAATTCCAGATGCATTTGCTGTGCTTTTTCCTACCTCATATTTAGCTGTGGCTTAGCAGTTGTTTCATATTCATAGCATCTTATTAAAATACGCTATTTTTATACTTAGATTCGAACAATTTTAATTATAAATGGCTGTCTACTTTGATATGCAACAGGATATTAGGTTTTTTATAGACTAATATAGCATTATAATTTCTAAATATATTTTTCACTGTTAAAGTTTCACTTTTTAGAGGAATAATTAATTTAATCTCAAATGATACGCTGTCATTTATAATAACACAAAAATACAGAAACGTTGTATTAATAACATTAGCCAGCGAATTTAAATTTTTTGTTTGTTGCCTGAAATGAATAAAGTGATTCTGTAAAATGCTGACGTGCTAAGTCCAAATTTTCAATCCGTTTACTTCTATCTTTAAGGCTTTTGCAAAATCACTATATATTTATTGTAGAAATAAGGGAATTTGACCATCAACTTTCTCATAACACTTTTTATTTTATTCAAATTATGTGTATGGTTATTCATATATGTCAGTATTTTTGTTCATTATTTTCTTTTTACTTTACTTTGTTTTCCCTTATTTGATTTATTATTGCAATGTACGATCACATTCATTTTACAACCGTTGCTTCTTAGTTGAGAATGTCCTGTTGTTCTTTTCCTTTGTTATTTGTCTTCAGGTATTTCACGCATGAACATACAACATTAATAGAAGAACATACAGAACTGCAAAGAACATATGAATAGAGTGGACGAAGAAAGAGTACCGGTTATAATAAGAAGATGCAATCCCCGTGGAGAGATGTAGATACATAGAAAAAGATGGTAATAGTTGATGGAATGCGAAGACGGAACACCAGAAATGCCTAATCCCTGAAGTGAAGAAGAAGAAAAAGAAAAGAAGAAGAAGAGGAAGGAGAAGAAGAGGAAGGAGAAGAAGAAGAAGAAGAAGAAGAAGAAGAAGGAGGAGGAGGAGGAGGAGGAGAAGGAGAAGGAGAACATTCAACAAATAGTCAGCAAGCATAGCTCCAGTGTCCCTGGTACCTCTTTTAGAACTCTTGCATATCCTTATGAAATCGTTCGCTTTGCTCATCACTCAAAAGTCCCAGATTTTCAGAGAAATAATCTACCGGGTGAGTAAAAAGTTGGATCAATGCCTCTAATCATGTTGTTGCAACTCTATGAAGTAATTTTTCGTTTTTTTAGAAAAGCTCTAACATATCAACATGCCTTCACATTACTGTGATTATAAATAAAGGGTGTGAGCTTTTTCAATGGCAACATTTCTTTTTCTGCACTCTCCAAGTTCTCAAGTCTCAGAACATACAAACAAATACCAGCAATTTAAATTTATTAGAGCTACTACATATGCACTGAACAAAGGAACACGCATCACTACTTCAAATTGAGAAGGTATTGGCTTAAACGATACAGTAGGCTACTTCAGTATGTGGTTAAAATTGAACAAGCACAGACAAAAGCTAAGTTAATAAGGACTACAACGCCTACCTCATAGCAAAATCTTCCTGCAAGTAGTTAGTCAAGGCAAAACTGATAGAAAGACAACAGACTGAAATACTAATGTTTATCGGATATGGTGATAGGAGGAGGACCCAAGAGGAGGTTTGTTTCTTGTTTAATGAAATGCATAGATAACGAAGGATTAGTCATTCTACTGTAAGCAAAATTTTGAAGAAAAAAAATCAATGTATATTTTAAAATAATGTTAAAAATAAGGCAAAGTTAGAACGCTATAAATATTTTTTTTTTTTTTTTTCATTTCACAAGTTACTTCATAATATGATTGATGACCATTATCTAAGTCAGTGAGTTTTTACGTTCCAAACGATGCAACCAATAGATTCCATAATATTTTTGTTCTTCAGAAGGTTAATACTGATTCATATAAATATTCACCTATGCATAGAATGCAGTCATTATACACTAAACTATATCACTGTATTTAGTATGAAAATCAGAATCTTTGCTTTATCCTGTGATTATTACCAATAGTAGAATGATTGACTTACTGTAGATATGAACCAATGTTACCAACTTTGTTTATGTTTTTGTTTTGTAATAATGTGTTATGTAATTAATTTTGTGTTATTTTTTATTCAATTTGCTCATATTGTAGGTTTATATTAAATATTGTAATTAGGGAAACCTGTAATGTTAACATTATATATATGTCAGAATAGGAAGTATTGAATGGCCACCAAGATCTCCTGAACTGAACTCCTTAGAGTATTTCTTGTGGGGATATTTTAAGTGGAGGGTTTACAAGGACCGACCAAGTGATTTTGAAGGATTAAAGCGAAGAATTGGGCAAGAATTGCAGCTATCAGGCGAACTAATTTCAAAGATGAACTAGGGCATTTTTAAACAGTAAATGGAGGATATTTTGAGCAACTTTTGAATTGAAATCATCAAGTGTTATAACAGAGCACCAATAATTTTGTTATGGATGTGTTTTCTTGTTTTAAATTTCATGTGTTGTAATACCTTCTAATAAATTTACAGCTCAACAAGCATCCACCTGTATCTAGAGACCTGAGAACCAGAAAAAGGACTACTATTAAAATAAGTCACTTCACAAATCTTTAACCACGAATTTACAAGAATTGTTCCGTACCTTTTACACAACACGTATGAGAAAACATGAAATGAATTTTCACAGTCATGTTGCTACCAAGTTCCTTATATGCTTCAAGCATGTTAGCCACAATGTTGCGGTAATTGGGATCCTTGATGTTACCAAGAAATTTTGAAACAGCTTAACAGAAATATATAATTTTATTATTAGCATAAACGGTGCACACTTAATTTGTAATACACAGTTACAATTTATACACGAAAATTAATTCAATGAATTAATGGTTATCTGCCCAAAGGCATATACCTGTCTCTTTCTCTCGTCCCTACTTTTCCCTTTTTTATTTGTTCTAAAGTTGATTGGTGTCGTCTTGTACTTTTTCTGTTTCCAGTCAACGGTGTATGCAATGCATGTCTTAGCAAGCATAGTCTTTTGGTACGATATCTCTAACACTACCGTTCCTCTTTTATCTTAGACGTTTCATTGTTTCTTATATCTTCATTTCAAAAGCTTGCAATCGCCTTTTGTAATGTGGTACTATGACCAGATTTTCCCTATGGAGCATCAGACTATGTCACAGTTCACAGAGTTTCTTGAGGTGTCACTTATTTGTTTTCCCTCTGACAGATTTTAGTTAACATCTTCCCCTATTCATTAACTTATTTATTACTAAAATTTTCCAACAGAGAGCTTAGTGACACTGTCGATATATAGATAGATTAGATTAGATTGAATTGCATTTAGTGGGTTAACTGCAGCCTTTGAAAATTCAACATAAGAGACACGTTATATACAAGAGATATGAAAAACAGTATCGAAAACAAGGCAAGAATCATTATATACGACTACTTTCACTTGGCTTTGACAGTATGTCTACACAGTTTAGCAATGTATAACATTTATTGTCATTTCTCAAACACATGTACTTTAAAATATCTTTTGAACAGGCCTCAAATATTTATTGGCAATGATTTGTCAGTTAGATTCTACTTACAGACCTATATAATCATTATCAGGATAATTTGTTATTAAATAATAAACACAATTCCAAAATCTATTAAAATCCTAAAATACCTTGCTAATCAGTCCATCAGGGATTTTGTTAAAATAGAACCGTTTTGGTCTACACTGATCTGATGTAATGTTGCTAACAACTTTTAAAAGTCGAAACATTTAAAATATGTACACTTAAATATGTACATACAAGTAGGTATGTTAAAATTAGTTATATGTCCAGTGAATGTTGGTTATTTTTAAACAAATATAACTTTTATTTGGCATGTTATAGGAGTTTCAAAATATAAAATCACGTCTCAGTCATAATATTTCAAATAAAATTAGAGCTCTATTCTTTGTTAACAGATAAAATTTAAATTATAATACCCGCTTCTGAATAGTAATGGTTTATTCTTTTAACTGCAATAGGATATTTCACTGCTGTGTTATCAATGTATCATGAAATAATGATGATGATGGTGATAATAATAATAATAATAATAATAATAATAATAATAATAATAATAATAATAATAATAATAATAATAATAATAATAATAATAATAATAATAATAATAATAATAATAATAATAATAATAATAATAATAATAATAATAATAATAATAATAATAATAATAATAATAATAATAATAATAATAATAATAATAATAATAATAATAATAATAATAATAATAATAATAATAATAATAATAATAATAATAATAATAATAATAATAATAATAATAATAATAATAATAATAATAATAATAATAATAATAATAATAATAATAATAATAATAATAATAATAATAATAATAATAATAATAATAATAATAATAATAATAATAATAATAATAATAATAATAATAATAATAATAATACTAATAATAATAATAATAATAATAATAATAATAATAATAATAATAATAATAATAATAATAAATAATAAAAATAAAAATAAAAATAATAATAATAATTAATAATAAAAATAAAAATAATAATAATTAATAATAAAAATAAAAATAATAATAATAACAATAATAATAATAATAATAATAATAATAATAATAATAATAATAATAATAATAATAATAATAATAATAATAATAATAATAATAATAATAATAATAATAATAATAAAAATAAAAATAATAATAATAATTAATAATAAAAATAAAAATAATAATAATTAATAATAAAAATAAAAATAATAATAATTAATAATAAAAATTAAAATAATAATAATAATAATAATAATAATAATAATAATAATAATAATAATAATAATAATAATAATAATAATAATAATAATAATAATAATAATAATAATAATAATAATAATAATAATAATAATAATAATAATAATAATAATAATAATAATAATAATAATAATAATAATAATAATAATAATAATAATAATAATAATAATAATAATAATAATAATAATAATAATAATAATAATAATAATAATAATAATAATAATAATAATAACAATAATAACAATAATAATAATAATAATAATAATAATAATAATAATAATAATAATAATAATAATAATAATAATAATAATAATAATAATAATAATAATAATAATAATAATAATAATAATAATAATAATAATAATAATAATAATAATAATAATAATAATAATAATAATAATAATAATAATAATAATAATAATAATAATAATAATAATAATAATAATAATAATAATAATAATAATAATAATAATAATAATAATAATAATAATAATAATAATAATAATAATAATAATAATAAATCGTGACGTAAGTATGTAGTTGACGTCATTGTTACGGAAGTCGCGGCATGTCAGTTGTGCATATAAGGTGTCCATGCTATTTAAGAATACAGGATATGCAATATAGTAGTGCATAAAACAAAGGAAGAACAATATGTCATTGTCTTTTATCTTGATCTTACATAATCAAGCTCCAGGGAGTCCTTTGCTGTTAACTACTGCAATGCATGGAACGCACCTATCTAGAAACCGAGTCTTTGACATGGATGTAAGAGCACTACATCGGAGTTTTCTCTACAAACTAATTATGTACAGGATGAAAACTGAAATTTAATCAAAACAGTGGACAACCCGAAAGAAGTTCATCAGAAATTGTTGATGTTTATACGGACATAAGTTTATGTCATGTGCATTTTCTTATTTAAAGTTTAATAGGACTTTGCTTTCAAGTACATAAGCTCTGATTTCCGCTACTACAAGTTTACTTAATTCGGAATACTCTTGAAGTAGAACAGCATACTCTTATAACCTGTTAAACATTATTTTTTCATATGTTGTAAAGCTGTAAAAAGGTATTTGGGACTGCAATTTGAAGGGTCGTGAATATTGCTCTTTTTAACATCTGATTAAACAGCATAATTATTTCAAAGAATATCTCAGCCTTCAAGAACACGTTACTATGTGGCGCAATAATTCTCATTAGAACTAGCTTTCAGTACCTTATGGAAATTTCATCATAATTTTCTGAGTATTTGCATGTCATGCTCGAAGGACTTTTACTACTTGTGTTGATGTGGCATATTCACACTTGAAGTACACAAATGGATCAGGAATGGTCGACCGCGGAAAAGCTAAGGCTTCCTCTTTGCTTCTTGTTTTTCTGAAAATTCAATCTTCCCATTCATCTGTTTGGATGGAGACTAGATACATATTTTGGTGAAACGCGCGTGAGAAAGCTAGCGAACAATTAAACTCAAATAGAAATGTTAAGTCCTGCTAGATGGGGAGTAGCCTGTTTCGAACTTCTAACTTATCAGAGAACTGTTAAGTCATACCCCATTTCCTAGCTAAAGTCAAATAAAATTTGTTCAGAGCAAAGGTAATTTATATAAGTTTATTTTTATCAGCAAATTAATTAGATAGCATTTCCTTCTTATTCACCTGTTATTAAGGTTGTTGTGTGCCTGGGTTCACAGCCTCTTTGGCAGCAGAGAAATTCTGGATCCGAGGAACATATCGAGGATGGAGAATCATCCCGGGGAAAGCGGAGATGAGAGTAAACCAGGCAGATGCCGCTCTATCCACAGTAATCCCACATGGGCCTTCTGGGATTGAACCTTGGGGAGAAGTGAGTGGTATGAAAACTCGACCACGGTGACGCCTACTTTTATACGCTTCACACCAATAAAAATACCTCATCCCATCCATATATCCATCTTCTTTCACCCCGACTCATCCTATCCATCAAGTTCAACTGTGAAATTTAAAAAGAAATGATGTAGTATATTGGGTATTGTTTTGAATGCCTTCATGTCTGCGTTATCCAATTTGAGAGTGAATATATTTGATGTTTAGGTGTTTTGTGTTTCAATATATTGTGACAAAGACAACAAAAACAGAAGTTTGCTTCAAATTTCTCTATACTTCACCACAATCATTAACAAATGCTAACGCAAATCACCTCTCTTTCACACAAACACACATCTTCAAAGTTCTTTAAAGTGTATTTATGTCTCGCAGCAACTTGTGCTGCTAGTAATCTCTCAGATGCACACATAAGTTTCATCTCTTACAGAGAACTGCACGCTAACTTTGAACATAACTCTGATATTCGCTCGTGAACGACGACACTACTTGTTCCACTGCCGCCGATTTCTCACCACAGAGCCGCACTTACTGACTCGTGAATTGTTTCGTGCAACGTTCCACGGCCTGATGACTCCTCACTACGGAGCTCGGAACATGCATGATTCTCTACACAACATAACTGGCCGACTGATTCATGAGCTACATCACTGCGCTGACTCCTCCCTCATCGACTCAACTCTAAGCTGAGGTATGCTAGGCTAATATGGTTTATTATAGGTCATAGATTTAGGTTTAGGTTATAGCCGATTACAAAATGGGCCAGTGTTCTCTCAGAATCGATAGCCCTTTGGACGCAATGGACGTGTAGAAAACTGTATATAATAACGAAACGTAGCCAGCAGGATTCTCGCTAAACAAAGGGAAAAAAAACGAAGTTGATGTCAAAAGGAACAGCGTCAACAATATTAGTAGACGGAATACCCCTTATATACGTAGACCTGGGGCAGTTAATCTCCTTTCAGGACAAAGTGTAGAAGGAAATGCAAAGAAGAGTGTCTCTAGCCTGGAAGGCATTCTAGGGTCTTTCTTTTATACTCTTAGACAGAAACCGAAGTAGACGAATAAAATTCCACGGATTAGAGACCTCTGTCTACCCTGTTTTACTGCATGTGTGTCAGACATGGTCACTAACAGCAAAATGGAAGAACAAAATCCAAATACTTCAACGGGAAATGCAACGCAAAGTCCTGGGAGCATCTGTGAAAGTCAGAATCTCTACTGTAGTGTTGAACCAGCGGTCACAGACCAAAGGCATGACACAATTGGCCACAAGATTAAAATGGAAATGGGGAGGTCACGTGTTGAGACTAAAGGACAACAGGTGGATGTACAAGGCCACGATGTGGGATGCTCGAATAGGAAAACGACTACAAGGAAGACCGAGCCGCAGGTGGGCAGACATCTTCAAGGAGCATAAAGGTCAGCAGTGGTTATAGGGTAGCAAGAGAAAGCAGAGACTGGAAATCTCTAAATATGCATATGTGTAACGACTAATTGTGAATAGTGTAAATATAGAACGGTGTGGTCAAATAGTGAACAGTATAAATACGGAGTAGCAGTGATTAAACTGTGAAAAGTGTACATAAGTGTACGGCAAAACTGTGAAGAGTGCAACTAATGGATAGTAGTGACTAAAGAGGGAATAGTATAATACTAAATAGCGTTATTACTAGGTAATGACTAAATAGTGTACCGCATAATCAGACAAAAGTGACAATAAACATGGCCAACGTCTAACGTGGAGTAGCTCACCACGTTAGAATAGATGAGCTTTTCCTGTCTGATAGCAGGGTTTTGCCCTTCACGGGACATTTTAGACTATTTTCATTCATGCATTCGATTTCAAAAGTAATACATTCTTATATACCTTCCCATATACAGCAAATACTACATAATACTTTAATATAGATTTTACGTTAAGTTTAAATAAGTCAAATAAGGTTCCTTTTTTATACTACAATAGTTGGTGAAACAATTCTGCTTAGAAACAGAGAGACAGTGCGGTCTTAATAGATAACGAATGCATCTTAAAAGAACACATTGTTACAAAGTTGCGGCTATTTCAACCTCATTATACGGTAGCGAATCCTAAGTCATGCAGAAGGAAATAAAAGTTAACCGACCTGAACAAATGAAAACTCCTAAGGTGAATTTAGCCGCTGTAGCAGAAAGGTCACAATTTCTTATGAGAAAGCAAGAGGGGAATATTACAATTTTGTTAAGATTACTTTACATATTAAAAGATGTCTCATATTATGATATTCTAATTCATAAAATTAGTATATTTCTATCCAATTAAGTAAATGACAAACATATTATTCAATGCAGACTTGGTCAAGTATGTGTAGCACGAACAAACAGCATTTGCACTTTTAGTAAAAGACGTTGTTTATGTGTTCGTACGAGAAAAAGAAATTCAACATACAATAATTAATGTTTTATAAATGAATAATATGTAGAAAGCTATTTAATATACGATACATGTTTTTAGGAATTTTTACGTTACTTGTAAGGATATTTCAACTATATGATTTTCTAGCTACATATTATTTCGTGAAAATGAAGACAACAACCTAATCATATAACATTAAGTAGCACATATACACAATATTTTAATGACGACTATTTGAGGCATTTTTGGGAGAATGAAAACTAAGATTTTTTTTTTTTTCATTTTCTTTCCTTCTTATCGTTTCTTAAAAAACTGTTGTTTCCTTAGCATGGAAGAAATTCGAAAAGTACATATTTGAAGGCATACATATCAATTTATGTTTATTAGAAATGTCATCTTTAACACATGTGTTCTCATACACAACATAAACAAACAAACAAACAAACAAGCAAACACACACACACACACACACACACACACACACACACACACACACACACACACACACACACACACACAGGTACAAGCGCACAAATGTTCTCCTAACTTTTGTTAATTTTTTTATAGTTCCAACAATGTCAAAATGTCCACATCTGGTGAAAAGTCGATATCGCACTCTAGAAAGGAATTACTTTCAATAATAAATGTAACTGGGTATACTAAATGAGCCAAGTACCATGGAAAGATGATAACAGAATATAAATTTGGGGTTTCTGTTTTTGTTAAGTCAAGATTATCATTGTCATAATAGGTTTGCGTAATTTCATCTTTTGCTTCCCTTAGACATTAAGTTATTTTCCTTTAGACATATGAAACAATAACTGCTAATGTTAAATTTCTCATTTAGCTATTGCTATTTCTCATTTCTCATTTATTTATTTATTTATTTATTTATTTATACATTTGCACTTCCTGCACTCTTATGGAGGACAGAGATAATCTTAATTAGAGATAATTACCACATCAGTTGGGAATCGATTTCGCGATATGTTGGTTCATAAACCAGTACCTCAGGCATATTAAAGCAAGTCTAGCGAAACTAGATTGAGCTTTGGACCCTCGCTAGAGATTAGAACTATTATTAAAAATATCAGAGAGAGTTAAAACTTTATCCATGCTGTGAGGGGAAAACGGAATTTGCACCTTCAATTGTATAAAAATAATTAATATGCTTAATGAGCATTTCGAACGAAGAACACCTAAACCATATAAGGAGCTTGCAGATAAGACAAATATTCTGTAATGATTAGATGCTTTAAACATTTAACTATCATGAGGCGATTTTTTCAAATATATTTACAACCAAATACCAACAAGGGGAATTTGAAAGAATCAGCAATTTGTGATCAATATAATCATATGTTTGCTAACTGGAAACATACATTTATGGATTTCTTTTTTGTTGTAATGTTACGTCATATCGGACGATGAATAGAATGGGTGAAATGAAGCTCAAATGAGCCTGGGGTCCATAGAGCTCAGAGTTACCCTACATTAGTCTTTCAGGATAAGAAAAAGCCTTATCCAGGTAACTCACCCTCATCGACATTCGAACTCGGGACCTCTTGAAGTTGAGGCAGACACGCTACCATCCAAGTTGCCGAGGCGAGCTTTCATGGGAGTGTCAAGCGTTGGTTATGCAAATATTTAATTCTAAATCTTTGTACCACTTGAGAAATATGTCATATAATAACGCAATAAGTACGACTTGAGATATCCTGATACGCACTGTTACTCATGTTTGTACCAAACCACGAACGGTTTTATCAGAAAGAGAGAAAATTCTCTTGCTGACACTCGAAAAAGCATCTAGCTCCGTTGTAAACTTTTACCAAACAAGCATTAACTGTTGGTAAAATTAAATTTGAATTATGCAAACTATATATACCAGGTCAGCTGCCCCTATTTATTCTTACCTATGCAACCCGCAGTTTATAGTCTAATGTGAAAACGTTGACCCTTTTAGCACAAAAGCCGTTATCGCAGCTCTGAACTTCTAATCAGTAATATCGCAACCAGATTAATACTTACAGCCCCGAATGAGGACCAAGAGGCTGCGAAAAACTTAAGTAAACGACAGTTTTTTATGCATATAATACTAGCGAGGTGATAACGTGTACTTTCCCAAAGAACAACATAGAATACGTGACAGCTGGACGTTAGCTGCTGCATTACTCATGGTGATGCAAAGGCTACGTTCGAAATGACGAAATATTGTTTTTTTTCCCCCCATTCTCCAAGTCATTATTGTCTATATTTTAGTTAGTAATTTATTTATTGTTGAGCCAAAGACACAAGAATGGCAATCTGATAATTAGGGATCTACAGGGATTATCTAATAATTTAGGTAGCGCACCGACTCACCCTCTCGGCAAGCAGAAGCTCTTGCCCTTCAAATGGAAATTACGGGCTATCTTTAACTAATGATTATTTTAAACTTTATGACCTTTAATCTCCACCGTATTTGGTATTATAAACCATGCTACGTAGTTGACTTTCATTTTTAGTAGCCGATATACTAAATTAAATCTAATAGTTTTTGTTTCATGCATAAATCTTATGTTTCCCTTTGCATTTGTAAAATGTTTGAAACTTGGATGAATAGATCAACGACAATACCGAGCATAATAAATGATCTACTAAGAACTATAAATTTGTAACTATCTGCCAGTGGAAAACATGGCTAATGCTGTATATTTAAACACCTTTAGTGTTATGAAAATGTATTTCTACCATAATATCAGATCTTAGGCCCTAAGAGGTAAAAGAAAAGGTAACAACATTTTTCAACTAAACAGGAGGGATTTGAACCAGACTTGCAGTATCAGAATGGTGAAGTAACCTATATAATACCATTTAGCCAACGCTAACTTGAGAGGGTAGGTTCCTATAAGAATAAGTAACGTGGATCTCAGGCCTCCATCTCGAATCCTTACACGCTTTTACAGCTTCATACAGTGTTTTGACCTTATTTTGGTAGTTTTAACACAAATAAAAAACTGTATCCACAATTAAATTTACTTTATGAGCTAAAGACTGCCGTAATTTGATATAGAACTGAAAAAACTTTACGTAATTCTTAGCATTTTTTGACATAGCTGTACAACGAACACACTTGTTTGCTGAAGATTTAAATCCAATTAATCCCACTGTGTAGACCTGCCATTTTGTGTTCGAATGTTATAGCATGTGATACGTTGCTCCTTCAGGAGTGTTTAAAGGCGTGTGCGAATGTACGCTAGTGAATAAGAGTTTGGAATCTCGTCTAAAATTACTACTGCATCCTCTGTCTGGGTATGATGTTTTTGGAATCGACATAGTGATTGCTTTCTGTCCCATACAACACTTATGCACTGAATTATCTTCCCCTCCTCTATAAACTATTCTGAAAATCATCCATTCGAAGGCATTCGAGAAGGGCGTAAGTCACATATGTCACTTAGCACGTTGCATAAATTGAAAAATAAATAGGGGCAGGTGACTCACCTGCATACTGCATATCAGATGACAGTGTAAAAGATATATATATTTAAAAATGCAAATTTGTATAATAATATCGAATGCATCAGTTTGAAGTGGCAAATAGGTGTGAACATTCAAGTTATATTTAAGAAACACGGCGAGACTTTTCAAGACAAGAACACGTCTTTATCGGGAATAATGTTCGTTATGTTTACCTTCTCAAAAATCGACAAAATGTTATTAAAATATCGGATTTTGACTTGAGATAATATCCATACATTTAATTCTCTTAGGAATTTTTCTTCTCACGGAATTTTCTTAATTAAGCAAAACCATGTACCTAATTTTTGTAGCTAAAGTCTTCGCAATTATCTTCATTTTCGCTTCCCGTCATACTACAATACCTTAATTTGTCTAACACCAGTGAATTTATTTCCCGTTCACTCTTTATTATAGTACACCTATTGGTAAGTTGTTTGTTCTCCAGTTATTTTATCTTTCGATAATTTTCAGTATTGTCGCGAGCATTGCTGCGACGGGGGCGGCCGGCGCGCACAAAGAGACAGTGTGGCCCGGAGATAAAAGCTTTCCGAAACAGAGAAAGAAAGAGACAGATGACTGGAAGGCTCGTCTTTCTTCTGGTGCCGTCTTGATTGTTAGGGAACATTCCACAAATTTCTAGAACAACGAGTTGAGGTATAAGAGGAAGCCGCGGTTAGTTGTCGCATGACAGTCGTAATTGGAACTGATATCCACTATGTACGTGTGCAGCTGTGATTTGAAAGTGAACTCTTTTGTTTATTTACCTGTGCAGAAGTGACGAGAGACTCTGTTGGTTTATGTTACGTCATCTTGCTGCTAAAGGGTGTACAAACTGTGTTTCTACGGAAATAAAGAACGTTTTGAATTTCTGCAACGTCAGTTATGTAAAGCCTGCACATATTCACTACCCCATTATTTTCTCCCGCTTGTTTGTATTATATTTAACCTATTCTCATCACCATTCTCCTGATGTTCACCTCCACTGGTAACTTGGACATTTTTCTCTTTTGTCAGATGTGCAATATCAGCAGCCAATATTATGAAAAATATTCTCCATTTTAATATCACCTCCATTACTATTTTTTCTTTCTTTAGAAAGATTTCTTTAGTAAATTCTTGAAGCTGACGTTGAATATAGTGAATGACAGCGAACACCTCCTCTCTAGCTTAACATCTGTGTTTGCTTCAATAAATTAGTAACATTATAGTGCCTATGTTAATCAACGGATTCCAGTTTAGTTCTGAACTTTCCTAAGCATATTCCAATTTATTCTGACTAATAGCTTCCTTCACATCCACATTTGGAAATAGGCAAATTTTCACGTATTTATCTTAGAATATGTTTCCACACTTGAAATAACTTACTAGAGTAGGGGTTAATCAGAAATATGAAGTGAGAAGTGGTTTCTTATGGCGATAACACACTTTTCAGGTAAAATGACAATGTCTTCGCCGATACTGGATGCGAATTTGTCCAATGCTTTTGAAAACGATAAAGCTTAAGACAGTGTGCCATAGAGCTGCTCAAGTGGAAGTAAACTTCAAATACATTAAAGGTTTACTTTAAAAGAATATCTTGTAAATTATCTATAAGGGTTTATAAACACGATCTAGTAATGGATGAGGTTAAGTTGATGAAAGATAATATAATATATGTACATTCTGTGTATCATCTGAGTCGTGATCATTTATATAAACTATTCGATGCTGACTAGGAATTGTCAGCTGTTTTTTCAAAGAATTATTCTACTTTTCAGCTGCTCATTTGTTCCGTTGTCAGGCGTCTGCGCGTTACATGATTATGTTGGCCTCCAAGTTTATACCTAGGGGTAGGGGTTCAAGCCTATCCGCATTTTACATAATATCTAAAAAAATTTAATGCGTCTTCAATATCATATTTTACCTCCAAACTCGCCTTACAGCCTCCATAATTAATTCTCAGCTCAGAAAATACTTCACAAAAAACAACGTTTACACTCTTTTAGAACCATTTATGGCCACAAATGCAAATTTAAGTTTACAAGGAATAGCACTTCACCTATAATACATTAACTTATTACCGTTTTATTTTTTATTTTTAATATTTGTTTTATCAATAATGTTTTAAATGACGAGGGGCGTTCCTAATTTTTTTCAGCACTGGGGCCAGATAGGAACTTCTGTTTAAATATATATATATATATAATATATCGCCGGTTAAGTGAGGCATGTGATGATGGTACCATGGATGTGTCTAATGTGCGTTTCTGGGTGTGAGAGTTCAATGAAGGCAGAACATCGTGTGACAACAAACCAAGACAGTCACAGCCTCGCACCAACCTGTCTGACGACATGATCCAGCGAGTGGAGAACGTTGTTTTGGAGGATCGCCGATTGAGCACTTTCAGATCTCCATGCAGGATCCGTGCACAGATCCCACGGAAATGGCAATTTTGGAGGCGATGTCTGAAACTGTCTTGGTTTGTTGTCACACGATGTTCTGACTTCATTGAACTGTCGCACCCAGGAACGCACATTAGACACATCTATGGTACCAACATCACATGTCGGTAGCGTAGATAGTGGCGTGTCTGTCTCACGTTTCAAGAGGTCCGGAGTTCGAATCTCGGTTAGGGTGAGTTACCTGAGAAGGTTTTTATCCTGACAGACGAATGTCAGGTAACTCTAAGCTCCAGTGACCCCGGACTCATTTGAGCATCAGTTCACCCATTTCATTCATCGTCAGATATTACTTAACGTTGGAGGACGTAAATTGTTAAAAAGAATCACCACATGGCTCACTCAACTGGCGATGAATTTCAATAGGTGTTACACCACGAAAATGGAGAAAACGAATGATTACGCGCTGTTCTAGTCATGAAACCGTCGCCATTTTAAGTATCGAAAACAGTCCTAACTCTCGTCGCTGCCTCTAGAATTCTATGCAATGAACAGTGCTTCCATCTTTGTCACGCATTCATAAAGTGTCGATTTGTATTTTAAAAGAAAACAGATTTTTTTTTATCTGTTCCCAGTCCTGAAAAAGCTAGGTGTTATAACTTGAACGCACTTCGTATTAACCAGAAATGGACAAAAAAGTTAGAGGCAGCTAATTGCAAAAATAAATGTACAGCATTTCAAGAATTTTGACCAAAACTGTCTTCTGCTGTTATGTATCAAGATGGTGATGAATGTACCAGATAGCCAACATCTGCTTTATATACGCATAAGGGACACATTTGCATTTAAATGAAGAAATGTGTGATCTGGATCGTACCCTAGTTAAGCTAGATAATCTTAATTTAGTTATTTCGAGAGTTATTCAGAGTTAATAAAATCGAATTTATAAAATCTTCCCATTTTCAGGTTTGTAACTACGTCAATTGTTCATTTTCCTTTTAATGAAGAATTGTCATAATGTACCATCCATTTTAGAAGGCATAAATCTACTCAGAAGTCTAATCACCTACCTCTAATATTAAATTGATGTAATGACGGCGCCTAGTTTCAAAGTTTAAGTTAGAATCACATTCCTATTACACTCTTTAAAGTTCTGCATTACCTGTATTCTCGGAATGTAACACAGAGTCTAATTTGCCATGGTAAGTATAACTAAACGTGAAACTGTTTAACATCTGCCTCCTTTGAAACAGCTCCCACTTCAGTTGTTGTTAAGCAAGGCTTGAAATACTTGCATGCACGCTGTTCAGAGAGCAAATACAGTGACTTATATTATGGCTCAAGAGTAAGGGAAAAAAAAGAAACTGTCGAACACCCAAACACCTGGTACTCGCAGGTGTATACTGGCGAACGTAGAAAGAGAAAGAGTGTGCAGCTCCCGACCTACCTTAAACAACGATTTGGTGCTAGGTTAGGTTGCTGAGAACATTAACGTTATAGAAGGTATGATGAGATTTGCTCTCTCTAATTAACGTATAAAGAAACTTGTCCTTCAATGTTACTTTTTTTTTTCTCTCTCTCTCCGAGATCGTTCTCTTGTATGTTGTGAGCCGCCGGAAACCGGCTGCAGTTTAGAGTTTTGTAGTTTTTTTTAATAACTGGATTGCACTAAATTTAGGCTTTTTATATTGTATTGTAATAAATATGTAAATTTAAATTAAAAGTAATAATAATGGGCATTATTATTATTATTATTATTATTATTATTATTATTATTATTATTATTATTATTATTATTATTATTATTATTATTATTATTATTATTATTATTATTATTATTATTATTATTATTATTATTATTATTATTATTATTATTATTATTATTATTATTATTATTATTATTATTATTATTATTATTATTATTATTATTATTATTATTATTATTATTATTATTATTATTATTATTATTATTATTATTATTATTATTATTATTATTATTATTATTATTATTATTATTATTATTATTATTATTATTATTATTATTATTATTATTATTATTATTATTATTATTATTATTATTATTATTATTATTATTATTATTATTATTATTATTATTATTATTATTATTATTATTATTATTATTATTATTATTATTATTATTATTATTATTATTATTATTATTATTATTATTATTATTATTATTATTATTATTATTATTATTATCATCATCATCATCATCATCATCATCATTATTATTATTATTATTAGTAGTAGTAGTAGTAGTAGTAGTAGTAGTAGTGGTGGTGGTGGTGGTGGTGGTAGTAGTATTTGTGCATAAAGTGTAGCAATTGTAAACCAAGAATATCATTGAACATTAGCAAATTTTCCACCCCTGTACTCTAAAGGTAATTGCACTATCAACCTTACATTGACAGTGCCTACCTCTGTAGGCACCCATACAGCAGTTATTATAAACATTAACTGTAGACGTTTATTTTAAACTATTTTTATATATTAAATAATTCAGATGAATGTGAGTTCTACTTTCCATTTCATGCTAACTCTGATAAATTGTACGTCTACAATTAAAAAACATAACTTACTCAATTGCAAGATACACCAAAGCGCAATTGTTTACACTAAATTTGTAAAATTATCACATTGCGTCACTTTGCAATGCCAAATTATGAAATATGTGAAGGAGTTTGTTGATCCGCATTACGAATCTAGTTTGATAATGATAATACGGCGAGCAAGAGCATTTAATTCCTCAGAATTAGTTCTATAATTCCATTTGTCTAGTGAAATAACTCTCCCTTTTCTTTTTAAACATTAATTATTTGCTCTAAGAAAAAATAAATTAACAGAATTTACAATTATGCACTTCCTCTCAGCAAAACTTTTTTACGACCAAGCAAAATCCTTCTAGTATTTCTTGAAGGTTTTTCCTTACCCCTAGTTACCACCAGTTATCTAATCAATTTATCGCCTTTAGCTCCGTGTCTCTTTTATTTTTCTTCTATCAAAAAGTATAATATAGCTCACTACTGAAACATTTGAGCATTTCTTTGTCTCAACAAACAGCCCCAGCCCCGTAGCCATTTGTTTCCAAATTGGTTACATCACAAGCAACAAAATATTTAAAAACTTATTATTCATTCATCACAAATTATTTATTGTGAGAACGAAACTGATTCCAAGAAAAATAGTTTTAAAATTGTCTTAGTTGGGAACCAACCCGGCAAAATGTTAGAAATATTTCACTTAGGATTATTTGGAGAGAAATGAAATGTGTAGTGTTTAACGCCGCTTTTACTACATACGGCACCGCAGGCGATGACACTGATGATACACGAGATGAAGATGGAGCACCGGTGGAATGAGATGGGGGGGGGGGGAAATCGGAGATCCCGTAGAAGAGCCTGCCCCAGCACCGTGTTGTCCATCACAAATCTCACTTTGCGGTCGCCTGGGATCGAACCCGGGCCGCCTTGGTGAGCGCCAAGTGGTCTAACCACTGAGCCACGGCGCGGCCTTATTTGTAGAGGACTAAACATATTCTTATATCTATACATTTAGTATACAGAGCCTTTGGAATGTCGTTTCAAGCTTAAAATTGCTGTAAATATCATACTATTTAAGATAGGTTACAAATAAAAACAGCGTTCGTGTGCTGGGCAGATGATGTTTTTTTTTCTCTTTTTTTCTTCTTTTTTTCAGTTCTCTGTTACCATGCCTTCTCCTTTGTTGCATGAAACATTCATGGCTTTAAAAATAAATCATACAGCTGATTCAGTTTTATTTAGAAAGCAAGAAATTTGAGAACTCATTAAAAATTATGAGCAGGTCCACTTTAAATTATGAGGATTTAATCAGGATGTTTCATGGAAATAGTTTTGTTGCTGATAAGTAATCTGAAAGAGCAAATATATAACTGCTGCTGAGGTGCTTCATACAAATAATGAGGTAAGCAGAAATAATAATTATGGAATTAGTGTTGTGAAAAGGGGAGTTTCGACTCCAGGGTAGAACTCAAACTTGTACACTGGTAGCGAGGCAACTTTAGATTGGTAATATCACAGTTGAAGATTCGAAATAACATGTTGGTGTATATCTATATACACTGAAACTTACGTTTGCACTCGAAGAAAGTGACCAGCGGTTCAGATAGTATTGTGCTGTATTTCTCTTAATTGTGGAGTTAACATATATAATTGTACAACATAGTAAAAAAATGATCCTTAAATTCTAATTCAAGGAGGTCTTAATGATTTAAAAGTTAGTGGGTGGGTTTAGTTCGTAATTTATAATTCTTCCAATGATACACTTTTAAATAAAATTGTTATTGTATATGGAATGAAAATATCAGCATAATAAATAAATAAATCCAAAACTATGGCCTTTAGACGAATGAAACCAGTAAGATAGACAATATAAATTCTAATAATGGATCAAACATCACATTTCAAGTATTTCGGATGCAGGGAGAAATTGTTGCAATGGAGAAAATAAATAAATTTAACTATATAACATTAAGAAATAAAGCCTCTAAAGACTCCATAGTAAAGTTTTACAAATCAGTGGCAGACCAGCTCTGATATATGGATCAGAAACATGGATATTAAAAAAAGAACCATTACTAGAATACATATATCCGAAATCAAATTTGTAAAAGCAATAGGTGGGTACACTATTAAAACAGGAATAACTAATATTACTGCTAACAATAGACATCAATGGGGAAACATTTTCAAATGAATAATAACACAATATCTAAAATAGCCATTAACTATAAACCCAAATTTACAAGAAACCAGGAAAGATCGAATAAAAGATATGCAGACCAATTGGAGTTTGTAAAAGACAGAAAAGTGCACGGCCGTGTGCTAGAAGAAGAATAATCATCAGCAGTTATTTATTCGATGAAGACAACAATGGATAAGATGTTGTTCTCCTGGCATGCTGCAAAACTTTGTCATTTTTAGCCCGAGAGATCGCGATATGTTAAACATTTTTCATGCAAGACGAGCTCCACTTTTTATCCATGCCCCTGGAAATCTATTGCGTAACCATCTCTTAGGCGATCGGGTCAGCAGTAGACACTTTCCACCAAATTGCCCGCCGCGTACTCCAGATAGCAATCTGTTCAACTTTTGTTGTGGGATTATAAACGAAATTTCCTGATTCTCCAACAACCCGACAGCGACTGAAAAATGTTATTAATAATATTTCAAGCCATCATCTGCAAAATGCTTTGCATGGAATTGGAAAAATATTGTTGTAAATGAACAAGATGACGGAGGACATCTTGCCAGTGCGCAAATCCCATATTTACCCATTATGTGACTTATTTCGTTTTCTCCTATCTAAAATTTATTTATTGCTAAGCTTTGAACTTTAGACTGTTTTGAAAGATTTTGTGTCTCTCAAATAAATGTCAAAATTCTAATATATTAACAAAACCTATATTTATTTTCATAAAATAATTCCTATGAAGAACCCTTTCGGATGGGGAAATTCCATCTAAATCTACGCCTTATAACTTCAATTAAATATGTTTACTTAAGAGTCCAGCTTGCTAGGCGAATAAAAAGCTATTTGCGTGAGTAACTACATTTTGTGTTGGCTGAGTTCCTCTATTTGGATGTGCAGCTTGTCTAGTTTCCATTCAGTTAAAAGTAATTACAAAAATGAAGTTAAATGTAATCCTGGCCTTGAAACATTGCTACAGTTATATCTTTTTATATCACATGAATAGTTGCGTAGATTTGCCAGGAAGAGAGCTTTCCGAGTAGGATAATGCTTCAATTGTTTGTACTCCAGTCGTTTTATCGACAAGATGTGAAGAACGATTGATCATTATGTATTTGTATGACCTGGACATGATTCAAGTGGAGTTTAATACCTCTTCTGTTTATTACTAGAGAATGTAGACAAAGTTAAAAAAGACTGAATTGAATACACTTACATGAAATTATCTACCTATGAAAAACTCATAATTACTCCTGAATGATTCTAAAAGCAACAAGTACTTAGTTACAATTTAAAATACGGTATTAAAAGGTTTAGTACTGCAAACGAGCTACTGCTTTAGAAGCAACTTTTATAAGCTTTAAAATATTGAAACAATTGGTATACGATAAAAAATGTGCGGGCTAAATATTTGTTTTGTTTTTAAAGTTCACAAGAAATAAGTTAATTGTAGAACTTTTTTTCACTCCGTGGCATTTGAATAACTTTTCAAATGACACGAGTGTTCATTCTCTGCTGACACAATGGCATATAAAAGAAAACTTAGTGTTCAGTAAGTACAAAGTTCGTTTCCCCAAGACAGAATATGGTTTGTTATTTATTGAAATCAAGATCTTACATCCAAATAAGATGTAAAATGTCGTCGTTTATAATTTTACTAACTTTAGAATGGTCAGCAGCCTTAAACGTTCACTTGCTATACTGTTTACTCACAAATGGTAAGAAGATCACGCATTTTGGTCCATACTTGATACAGTTATTTCATCGGAAATACGTGTTTTGAAATCCTCCGAACGCTTCAAAAACTTAGAAGAGACCAATGTATTTTCACATACTTCTGTTTATGTGTGAAATATTATTGAATTTAGCTTTAAAAAGACAGAAACGTCCTCATTAAGTACTCTTTCGATTGAAGTTCCATAATTTTACAATTCTTGTCGTACTAAGCAACATAAATCTTGCATTTTCTACAAATTATCTATGAGACATATTCATTCGGACTGAAATTCGTATACTTAAGTACATCTGTTAAACCATTAGAGATATACAACGTATTATTACTTTAAAATATGGATAGGCTTAAAACAGATAATTTATGCATTATAAAGACTACCTATATGATCATTTGGAATGGAAGAGTGAAGTTATGGACCGTATTCAAGTTTTGCATAGCTAACAAGCGTTTTTCTAGTTGTTGTGTTAGCATTACAATTTATCATCACCATCATCATCATTGTTTCACAACTTTGGTTGGTATTGATATGATGCTGAAAAGAATTTCATCTTATTCAGCAACTCAACAACTTTCACATAAGGTGGCAAGTTTGGAGTAGTATTGCTCGTTGTATATTGCCGATTATCTTCACTGGAATTCCGATGTCTTGAATGTTCTCTGCTAAGAATGTTGAGACTATACCTTCCACCAATATAACTATTGGTATAATTTTTACAGTTTGTAATTTACAGATATTTTTTATCTCTAATGCCAGGTTCTGGTATTTACTGACTTTATGCATTTCTGTTTTTTTTTAAGTTATGGGTGGATAGGATGCTGACTTCAATTATAATTGCCTTAGAGCCATTTATTATTATTATTATTATTATTATTATTATTATTATTATTATTATTATTATTATTATTATTATTATTATTATTATTATTATTATTATTATTATTATTATTATTATTATTATTATTATTATTATTATTATTATTATTATTATTATTATTATTATTATTATTATTATTATTATTATTATTATTATTATTATTATTATTATTATTATTATTATTATTATTATTATTATTATTATTATTATTATTATTATTATTATTATTATTATTATTATTATTATTATTATTATTATTATTATTATTATTATTATTATTATTATTATTATTATTATTATTAGTAGTAGTAGTAGTAGTAGTAGTAGTAGTAGTAGTGGTGGTAGTAGTAGTAGTGGTGGTGGTGGTGGTGGTGGTGGTGGTGGTGGTGGTGGTGGTGGTGGTGGTGGTGGTGGTGGTGGTGGTGGTGGTGGTAGTAGTATTTGTGCATAAAGTGTAGCAATTGTAAACCAAGAATATCATTGAACATTAGCAAATTTTCCACCCCTGTACTCTAAAGGTAATTGCACTCCATCAACCTTACATTGACAGTGCCTACCTCTGTAGTGTAGAGGTAAAGTGTCTGCCTCACATCCAAGAGGTCCCGAGGTTGAATCCAGGTCAGGGTGATGATTTTTTTCCCGAAGTTTGTTTTCTATCCGGATAAGCTCTATGGACCCTGCGTTCATATTCATCCATTTCATTCATCGTCCGATGTGGCTTACAGAGTCTGTCAACAACAATAGTTAATGGACCGTAGCAAGTCCTCGGAGAGGGCCCGCCCAATTTTGCGTTGTTTCTACTTAATTAAGAGAGCTTCAGTTTAACACTTAATGCGTTATATCACTAATCGTTCAAGCCAGCATGGTTACCTATGTGCTTTTCACCCTATAATTATGAAATACAGCAATTAAATGTCATAGAGGTGCTAGAGAAATGCTCGCAGACGTATCAGTAACACTCGAAGGACGTCGCTAGGCAGTAGAATACAGACTTCTCATGCTTTACTCTACATATTACCACAATATCCTTTTATTTCTCCTGTGTAGTTTTCGCAATCAAGGAGACAAGGAAAGTAGCTTTTCCAAAATGCCAATACAATCTTTTAATGCACACTAAGCTTAAGTCTTCCTCACCAGAATCTAACCATTGCTTGTATTCTATTACTGAGTGTTCTCGAAAGTGTCGCGTTCTCTCAAATGCCCTCGCTCGGACGGGCTGCGAAGCGACGATTGTTGCCTTCGTCGTACTCCGTCTCGACGAGTATCTGTATTACTGCTAATGACTATAGAGGAAGTGCAGTGGTTGGAGATGGAATTTAGATTTTTCTCACCGTTCTTGTAAAAGTCTTCTAAATCTTTTGTGTTCGTGTCGCTCGCAAAATGTAATTGTACTTGCTCAAAGATTTAAAATGTTTATCATAATAGAAGAATATTCTTAATATCATCGGATGCACCTCGCGCTTCACTGGATGCAGAGTACTAAGGCTGGTTGATGCTGCTGTCGGATTGCACTTCTCCCTGCCTAGGACTGCCAGACTGCTTTGATTGCACCCTAACACACACTTTTCCACCACTCCCGGGATATGGTACAGTCTTTTACTACACAAAGGGAAGGCCAATCACCTTTATGGCCCACGATAAGTATAGCAACAGTTTTGAGAAAATTGTCCTGTCACTTGCACCAAATTCTAGCAGACTATTCTTATTAACGCTGGCCTCCAATATTTATTGGTAAATAATAGGTATAGTGATTTATAACATTTTCTAAATACTTTCAAGAGCTTTCCCGCGATATACTTTTACAAAAACACAGATGTTTGTTATTGACTATTACATAATCGTCACTAACCACTAAGTTAATATCTAATAGTTTATTTTTATACCAGAATGGGAAATATCGCTACAAAACCCACACTTAAGTTACCTCATTTGAAGGTTATGAAGGGGCGAAAAGGTACACCCTTTCCCTGACCATAGAACAACTTCCAAAATTACGATGCCATCAACTACCCAAATAAGACAATTAAGATAGATACTCGGCGTGTATCCATCAATTTCTCTGAACCTGTTTCCAAATTGAATATCGGTAATACTCGCCTCAGAATAAGCCACTAACCCACCCATGCCTCGTTAATAACGAATCACCACAAAAATATGAGAGTTAAATTACAATACAATGCAGTGCAGCACACCCTACCGTAGTGTGCATTATATACCACATGGACACTTCAGGTATAAATAACCTATAATGCACAAACCACCACAGAATGGTTACAAGAAAATGTTGACTTTTTTAATTAATGCAAAATTTAAGTGTTACCTTACTATTATGCCATCTCTTCTATAGTAACTCTGAGCTCTTAGATTTTGATGTTAACGCAACCCGAAATATATCAAATTTGAAAGATTCTTTTATACCATTTAAAACTTTTAAGATCAGTTGAAAGTAAGCCAAATATTTATGAAGATATCCGCATAACTAATAAGAAATGAAGATCCTTTAAAAATAAATAAATGAAGGATGCTTATGGTTGGCCTTCCCACCACATTTTTGGAACACTGGAGCGCTTAACCAGCTTTGGCTCAAACATTTTAATGAAAAGTTCAATACCATAGCCGGGATTTGAACAACGGATCTCCCGCTCTCCGTGCGGTTGCTCTAACCAACTGAGCTACTATGGCCAACATGCCGACATGACATTAAATTCTGCAACTGACTAGTATGTTTCCCGGTACGCCATTAGGAGTTCTTATATGCTATGAGACACGAACCTTTTATGGTGACTTACTATGCTGTCAGTACTTAAGTCCCAGGCTTCACAGTTAAACCACACGGTGAGCGGGAGATCCGTGGTTCAAATCCCGGCTATTGCATTGAATTTTTCAGGGTGGCTCTACTCATTCAAACCTTAGCGTACACACGGCTAGTGTGGAAGAAATCATTATTTCCATTTTAATGAAAACATTTTTGTGTAAATTGTATTTTAAGAACGTACGTTAATATGCAATTTCTACTCTATTTTCACATTCTTTGTATTTATGTAGCATTTAGTAGTTAAATACTGGTTATGCAGTACATGCATATTTTGACTAAACAGAGCAATATCTTCAAGTAAGGTTGTAAAACCTTTGTTCCATCACAGAAGTGGCTTGACCCGCGTTAAGATAAAGTAACTGTTAGCTTTGTCTTTAGGCCGAGTAGCTACAAAGATATCTACGTCGTTTGGTTTTGTGATAGTTACGACTATTTTGTTTACAAGTTAATTGAAATGTTTAATGAGGAATGAAACTATATGGAAATATTACTTGCTAATTCACGGCAATTTAAATGTATTCCCCAGGCTGATAAATGTAATAATGAATTCGCCAATTTATTTATGCATTAAAAGTCAAAATTTTCTTATAATCTTATCCCTGGTTGAAATGACACCGATTCGATTTAATGCTTACATACACAAAATAACCTGGACTTGGAAAGATGAAGGTATTTCTTTAACATGTCATATGTTTGTTTCTTCGTGTATGTTTCAGTAGCGTTCAGTTTGCACTTGCAACATATTATTGTGATAGTGATGTAAACGTAAACGTTATGCAATAAATTCTTCTCAAGGTAAATTTTTTACATCGACAGTAAAATTGTACCCAGGCTTGATGTAGATGAGAGATATAAGAATGCCCGAAACAAATCACGTGGTCTAGAGGGCCGCCCCTTGCCGGGATTGGTTTCCCTGTGTACCTGAGAATTGGTGCCCCCCTCTGACCGTACCCTCGACGTGTATTATTGACCACTTCACATGCCGCTCTGCCCCCACGTAGCTTGTATTCCACCCCAGCAACTAGATTGCTCGGGTCTATTGAACTAGTCGGGAACTGAACTACTGTCCCGGGGATGCGAAGCCAGTCTAGCTGAGGGGATCGATTCACATCCTACGATTTTTTTTATTGTTGACTCAGAGTTAAAACGCGGCCATCTTTGCCTACGCCGCATACCTGCGAGTTCGTTGCCGAAACAATCACGGCATCATTATCAACAAGTTGGACTTCTACTGCGCATATCGTCTTCAGCACCCGCTGATCTTCGTAACGGGGAACTGAAGGTTAGTGCTGTTTAAACTTGCCGCTTGTTCTTCCCTTTCTCCACGCTTTGCCTTACTGTTTACACAACTAACAAACTTCTTAAAGTGCTAATTTATCACATTGATTAAACTTTCCAAAGGAATAAAGTGACATATCTCATAGACAAATGATATATTTGCTTACAAAAAGTATTTTCCTCTCAGCAGGCAAAGTAAACGCAGCTCAGGTTTTGTAAATTTAATTTTAGTTATGATACATAAAATATTTATACAAACTTGGTAAGATATTTCTTCCAATATTGAGAAATAAAATATATTTTCCTAAATATTTCAAACACAAGCTTGTTATTTTGAGCCAATGAAATTAAAATATTTGCTTTCGGAGGTATTTTTCTAATTAAAAATGCTGCTGCTTCATAACAATTATATGAAATAAATTTAGCGATCCTTAGAAGATCTAAAAGTTAACATCAAGACCTATTTTGCTGTAATTTAAATTTAAATTATCTTCCAATCACTTTTTACAGAATTTTTAGGCATGAAACACCTGACTTAACAGATAAAATAACAGGAATATATTTGGTCTATTCCGGAATAATTTAATGGCCTCAAAATATACCGATTTTGAGGGATGATTTGTAAGCCTTAAAAAGATTAATATAGTTATGCATCATTAATATAAGCTTTGATATCAAATTTCACTTATTTAACTCTAGAATATTACATCCAAAATATAATTTCATATAAAATATTATGTTGAATTCCCTATCTTGCTGAACTGAGTTTTTTGAGCGCCTTAGGTTGGAAAAAATGTTCTACATTTTAATACTTTATGAGTGTTAGAACACTTATTTCACCAGTTTACTTCCTTCATCTTCTCCTTCCTGCATTTCAATGAGTGCAATTTTAAAACCCGTTCCGAAAGGAAAATTACTGTATTACTCTCCTGGCTGTCCTAAATATCTTCTTATAATTAAATGCTGGCCCCGCCAATAAATGTAGTAGCAACTATCGTACACGATCATACAGTTTTTGTAATAACTCTATATCCTTAGTAGTGTATGCTTTTAAATTTTGTTATTTTATTGTTGGAGTCCTTATTTTTCTTTCTTGAAATAACCCAACAGTAATTATTTCTATTATTATAATTATTGTTCTTTTATCCAATTTTTCATTAATATAAAAGCAACGCTGCTCTGCAAATGTAATGTTTGTATTTTAGATAGTTTTACTAATTTCTCATTGTTTTCCCAAAAACCTTCATTAATACACTTCATAAAATTTTCTACAATTATTTACACACATATGAGTTCGTCTTGTGTATGGGGACACATTTTCAAACCATTTAAAACAATTTATTCTATTGTATTCTTATATACGGCGTGAGAATGTTTTTTTTTTCTCTGGCTACAATGTTTAATTTATAAATTTGATAGAATATTATGCTAATATATTTGTCAAAACCTTTAATTTTTATTCCTTAATTACTTATTTATATACATATCCTAGAGAAATGATAATTTTATATCAATATGTAATAATGATGTAATTGCCTAAGAAATTCTAGACTAATCGTTGTTATTTACAATCTTGAACGTCAGAAAGGCTAATAAAATTGAATTACAAGGCGCAATTTGTAAACGCAGTAATATAATGCATAATGATTTTAGTACAGGCCCGTACTCCCTGCCATCCTTCAAACCTTTTCCTTTTATCCTCTGCTGATACTTTCTGCAATTTCCTGTTCTATTTTGCTCTGCCGCCTTCAGCTTGGTGAATACGGCACAGCAAGAGGGTAAAGAACAGGTTCTCTGTGCTGTGTCTCTAAATACCATACATAGCATTATAATTGTTTAGTTGCCTGGATTTAATATGACATAGCACAAGTTAACAAAACGACACAAAAATGAAAGGTTCATATGGGAGTAAACGCTTTATGGTTTGAAAAAAGAGGCGTCATTCCCTCAAAACAATACATGATGTGCAAGACCTGATATAAAAATGAGCTGGGAAAGAATATTCTGTCGGATAAAATCAAGCACTAACTTTTCAAAAATTGCATAGTAGAAAAGGCTATTTTTATCCAATTCGCTATGCTTTTTGCGACCTTTTAACCTGAATCTTCGAATGCTTTAAATTTCTTCTGGGTGGAAATATTAGGTTATCACTGATAAGCTACTTCCAAAACGGAAAGATAAATGAATTTAGATAAATGGACTAAAGGGCGGAAAATATCACTACTAATTTTAAAATTATATACTTATTGCTGTTTTGTCATTCGATAAGCATTATTTAATGTTTGAAGCAGATACCTTATAACAAGTTAGGTGCCTGGGTTTCAGTTCAAAAGAGTGGTTTCACTGTTAAATAGCAATTGTAAATATGCTACATGCAAAGTAAATCAAAGAAGTAAAATCTAACCAGGTATTATTTTTATCCTGCCTAAAATATTATTATATTTATTATGATATACAGTAGTAGAATAACACTACTGAGTATACCACTGACGATAAATGTAGTGTACATAAAACTAAAACTTTGTTGCCAAAATGATCAGAATGTTTGGGGCAATTAAACCTTCTACGAGATTTCCAAACTCCATATTATTGTTTGCTTCTATTTGAAACAAAGAGGTGCTAAAATTATTTTACCTACCTTAAATTTATATTATTCGACATAATTTTGGATAAAACAGGCATGAGGTACTTAATGTCATTTTATATTATGTTTCTAAACGTACCTCAAATTCAGTGGACTTCCTTAAGAATTATTCTCTACAGCACAAACTTCTCGTAATATGTGGTGAAGTTTTTCTCGCTAGATGGATCCCGGAAATTGGCTTATAGAATTTTCATTTCGCTTCCCATTTCATGTATTTTTCTTGGAGATAACGGGGTAGTGAATTTGACGTCAAATAATTTGATTTTTGTTCTATCTGTATCTAGACTATGGTTGGAAAGCGGTATTAGATTAGAAAATTTAGTATCACAAATGGGACCTAAGCACGGATTTCCCGTTGTTATACTCCTTACCTATTGCGACTGATACCCCAATTTGCAATACAGCTCTCTCAACAAGCCGGGCAGAATCCATATGTACACAGGTATCCGCCAATTTTCAAAACCCTTAACAGCTTTTCTTCAATTGTCATCTCAATGTGTGGGTAACCAATGCAATATTATTTAATAGTCACTACAATAACCTCTAACTTCTCTATAAATTACAGAATAATATATTCAGTTGACTGAATTTAAATAAAGGTTCAAATAGGATTTATGCTTAAATTTGTATTAATTTTCAAAATCTTGGTTTGCATCTTTACCTAGCGTAAAGAGAGCTGAACTAAGCAAATAAGTCAATATGAAGCAGCATATACACACTGGAAACCGCTATAGATTTTAGCTATTTAGGCGTGAACAATTTTGGTGCATTTATTACAATTAACTATTTTAATATTATTAAGAAAAAGTTACAAATCTGATATTTACTATATATATACCGCTCTTGCTTTTTTACATGACTTTTAATTAAGTTAAAATTGTTTTTCAGTTTTTTACACTTTCAAAGACCTGTAAGTCCTATTGTTCTTTATTTGTCATCACCTTTTTGTTTACTAAAATGCAGCATTAGCTTGTAAACTGTAATGGATCTGGAACTAAATGCAAATACCAGTCATTTATCAAATTCAACATTTTTTTTTTCCAAAAAAGTTAGCAAATTCTCCTGCTAGCCCACCATCAATCTAATTAAATGAATGTGGTGCAGCTGCTGGCCGCAAAGATAGTATTATTTACGGCGCTGTTAATCTAGGAAAACAGTTGAACGGCTGTACGCACAAGAATATTAAGTTAATGTTGGATGTTAATATGAGGGAAAATGTGTGCAGTAAGTAAAGCGTAAAGCAAGATGGCTGTTTACTGCATCCGGTCGACCGAAAAGGCAGCATATTTCCGGAGGAATGAAAACTGGCTTGGCCAGTGTTGAATCAACATCAAGCTGGCAGTGAAACAGCTCCGTGACCCTAGAGTGATTAGTTGACGATGGATGATGTTGCGGATGAATAAGCAGGCATTGGACATAGCTCCAACACAAGACAGCTTCGGTCATGGACTTGTTTACTTTTTGAACATTGCTTTGTTGATTTTGTATGGTATGAGTAATAAATTAATTACAGATAGAATAGCAAAAATTGTTTTGCAACAAACCTGAGGCAAAACCCTTAAACTAGCGGTCGCCTTGTTAGCGTTGTCTTTACTGTCCTTGTTGGTGTTAGATTGGCAGCACTAATCAATTGTCACTTTAAAGAATGCTGGTGCCCTCAGCGTGGTTTAGAAGCTAACACTTAATTGTTTTCTATTTATGAAACATTGTTGGTTTCAATTACCGTTGCACGAGTAGCTCCATAAACCCCGAAAAATGGCCTAATTCATTTAATATAGTCCTTACAAAACAACGATCTCGAATTCTAGAAAGTCCTCCCTGAACATCTTGGAACTGTAATAACTTCGTAAATTCTCCAAGATATCACTAATATTGCACGGAAGTTGGTGTGATGTATCATTTCATATCTTTGATATATTTTATTATCTGTAGCTTACAAATACGAAATAATTACCAGAACAATAGATACAGGATAATAAGGTCTGTGGGCCGTGGTCTACTGGACTCCTTTTTCTTCTTTCATCTGCGATTGCAGCAGACATCTTCAGTGCCAGAAGCGAGGTCGAACCCTATCGTGGAGGTTTCAACAGCGAAATAAAGGTGATTAAATAGATACCGCATATATCTATCTGCCTATTACCTATTGTTTAGCCCCCATCTTCTGTTTTCACGCTTGTTTTCAATACTTGTCTTTTGGAATTAAATGACTTTTTTACCTTTATACATATTTTCTGTGAATTAACGACAGAACGCAATAGTTTTATTGCAACTATAATCTTATTTAACATCCATATATTGATACATTTGTTAAACATTAAAATTAAAAGTTGTCTGTCGACGAGAACACTTATTTTTCATTAGCGAATAAATTATTAAAATCAATTCAATGTCGTTCGGGATTACTCCCTCTTCCCAAATGCACATTTCTCTCGATATAACAATTTTATATCTTTATATTCTTTTTAATTTATAAATGATTTGTTCTTTAAGTATCTTTAATGTCGCTAAATATTAAAATTATCGCAGAATGTTTTTGAACACATTTAAACGATATGTGCCCACAGTTAACTAAGAAAACTGCAACGTAGGAAAGTGAATTATTGGTAGTTCAAGCTTATGATATAGCAAATAAATGTCCAGTCTGATTCTATATTTGGAATTTAATCTTACACATGAGCTATATGAAAAAGTAATTCAACTCTATTTATTGTACTAATAGATAAATCATGAGGCCTGAGACAAAGTATTTTGGATGTTGTAAGTCATCAATGAGCTTTGCCAGTCAACCTTGTCCTACACACGGATTGTACGCATTTTGGTGGTGTTTAAGCGTTTATCCGTACTTCATATGTTTCCGAAGACAATAGAATATGAAATATGAATGTTTAACTCCCCGTATTTTTTAGTTATAAGAAATGAGATGTACTGGGAAAAATTCTCGGTGAGGGACGCCGAATGTGGGCCTCATGTTACCGCGGACACAACTCGCTGTACAATAAACATCACAAAAACTATTTTATGCATTTTATCCAACTTTCTAAGTTTATATTTTATATTATGTTTAAAAACTGCAGTCCTTTGTTGTCCGCTTGCTTTCTGCTCAGTCAAAGAAATTCTACACAGAATATTAGTAATATCCACCAATCATTTGGTCGCAAATTTTGATAGAAACGAAGAATCTAAAGTAGGCTCTTTTTTATTTACAACTGTCTTGTCTGTCAAGCCAAAGGAACTTAAAGTTTAGATAGCATAATTTCAATTATTATTCGGAATTGTTTCTGTATTACATATACAAGCTACTGATAAATTTCCTTGTGATGTAGAGTACTTAAATTTAACGGCATTTTATTGCCTACGAAAAGTTGTGGTGTAAGCACTTCATTTTATTATTCGAAAGAAGTTTAGCTTCTCTTGGTATAACATAGTTTCCAGAACCATCATACCGCAGAAATCATATTCAAACTTTTATAAATCGTCAAGAATAATTTATTTATATAGGCTAATAGATTTTAAAAGAAACAAAACAACATCGCTTCAAAATATTGTAATTTTTATTAATTAGAACAAGTGCTCAAGTTTAATTAACTGCAACGTTTGAAATATAGAGCGGATTGTTATCAATTTTACAATGGTTTACAATAATGTAAGGTGCATAATGTTGAATATAAAATTCAGTTCCACATGTAAATGAGAGTCCTGATAAACAAAATATTGTGAATATGTGTATATCGGTTACTAAAACAACTCTGAAGATCTAAGGTTTGAAGAAAGAATATACCTATCTAAAAGATAATACACTTACAGTAAAAAAGATAATGCAGATAATTCCAAAACGCCAGTGGACAGTTTAAACATTCCAAGGAATCTATGAGATTTTCAGATTGAATTTAATGAAACAATAAAGAAAAAAAGTATACGCTTAATAAATGCACGGAGGACTGCAAAGGACAAATGAAAAGTAATATGTATATAAAGCTTCCCATAGTATCATCTGAGACATTATACCTAATTACTATTTTATCTATAAAACACAAAAATTATTCTTGTTTCCTCATAAACTCAAGCAGAAAGGTGAGTTTATGATTTAGTGGTCTTGGTTAGCGCATCAGTTAAATGTTTTTTTTTTTTTTGGATTTCAAGTTTCCTATAATTCATAGCTGCTAAATATTTGGTAGTCTTTGAGTCTACCAAGGAAATGGAATGTAGTAAAGTAAGATATCATTGGAAAATTTACAAATTAAATTATTCCATCCAAACATCGACTGCGAAGCGGAAACTCGCAGAAAAGCCTTCTATCGAGTTGATAGGCCCCGGGGGTTGGAACTCGGCTGATACACGTCATTACGCGACGTTCCCTTGCTTGGCATCAGATAAAGCAAAAATAATTGAATTCAAAGCTATTAACTGATTATAAGAAATGGTGGTGCCGAAATAGTTACCCAAATTACCCGTATGTTTAAAATTATTTTTCAGTCAATTATTACACCCGCAACGTCGCCTTTAGAGGTGCACAGAAGCGGTTTTATGATCATTGCTTCCCCCATGTCTACCCGGATATGTTCACACCGCCAAATGGGTCAAAAGTTATTTCCGTGCAGTTTTATGCGGGATAGAAGTATACGAGTCGTTCAGAATAGATCAAAAATATATTTTTGGGAAGTCTTAAAAGTTTCACGTAGAATGATGGCTAATTTTTTTTAATTTATAGCCACTGTGTTTATTTCAGAGATGCTTTGAATGTAATAGTACAAACTTGTGGAAACATATGTGAAACTGTAAACCAAGGCGATTTTTCTATGAAAATTCTGTCATGTTTATATAAATTTGAATACATTTTCTAAAGAAAGCGGCAAACCCAGGAATCAAAAACTAGCAGAGCTCATTGAAGTATACCATTTATTTAAAGTAACATTTTTGTACCATTAGCCAATTTCGCTAAATTTTAACTAAGCTTATTAAGAAATGTACATGCTTAGGCTTTCACGGCCGGCGTTAATCCAATAGAATGTATTTCCCGGGCTTGTAGGCCGTGGTCCAGAGGATGAAAATTCTCCTGACACCAGGAGAATTTTCATCCTCTGAACCACGGCCCACAATCCTGGGAAATACAATCTATCCTATTAAGAAATGTTTCTTACGCGGGTGTATAACTTACAAATGATCTTAGCTCTTAGCAAATAATCCCCTATATAATATATAATAAAAACCTTCACAAATGCAAAATAAATATCGAAACGGGGCTACTTTTGTTTTAAGATATTCTCTGAACTGGATATCTGCCACGCGGAAACAATTTTCTGGAACAGTTTAGTTAGATAATCTGGCTAAGAAAATTATATTATGCTTATTGTTACATGTTAAATTTTAAGGGAATAGCTATTAATTTTGAAATAGACTGTATTTGCATTGACGTTTTAAGAACAAGGTAAATTAACACTAGCTTTTTCGTTCAGAAAGTAGCTGAGAAGTTACATTTTATATGTAAGTTGAAAGTACAGCAAGACAGAAGTTTGAGCTTGCTTTTAAATTAGAATTTAATTTTAATTTATTACTTCATTATAATTCTTTGTAACTACATTATCACGTTCTCTATCATGTACCTGTGGTAACTAGAGTTAATACTGTGCTCCATCCAAAAATTCTATACCATGTTCTCAAACTCCCGAAATGAAAAATAAAATCGAAACAAATCTTCAAGTGTGGTTCTGTGCATCTGTCTGGAACAGCATGATTCTAAAATGAAAATTTGCTTAAATAAAACCCAGTAAAAATTTTTCCGAAGATGTTTCTCAAGAAAATCCGTCAATCACAAACTACCCTTTCTTATGGTAAACTTTTCGAAAAATTTGAATAAAATAACATACCAAGTGGTCCAACTGCCCATTCTTCGCGTAAACGTTAAAACAGTTGAACAACACAAGGAGAAATTGCAGTTAAATGCATCGCAGTGGTGTGAGCCGGAAACGCAGGTTAGTTCAATCCTGAGAACTGATCCTTACCGTCGGAGAAGAATCAAGTCCACCCAGGCTGCTGCCATGCTTTTAAGTGGAACTGCCCCGATTCATTCTGCAACTCTTTTAACGCACGAAGGGATATCTGCTCACCTAAATACCAGTTGGGGTACCTGATATATACACGGATTTTTTTACTCTGTTTTACTAAAATACATTCATTTTTAAGATAGGAATATGTAAAACGGCGGAAGCATGCTGGAAGGGTATCGTTTGCTTTTCTTTGAAAGGCAGATTTTACCATAACTTTCAGCAGGTTACATAGATGTGAGCAAAATCTATTTCTTGCATGAAAATTTTCGTTGATGTATTCTCTAAATGTTTTAACGATTTTAATTACAGTAAGATATGCGTAACTAATAAAATGTATATTAATTTTATATAAGTATCCCCGACTCCTCTCCTCTCTGAATATATTCTGTATATATTATTCATCAAATATCACGTAAGATTTTGATTCCAATTTGTATTATTTTGTGTTATTTATAGCCTAATAATTTCCAAAAATTCGTTAAAATTAGCCCCGATTTTCAAAGATTTTGAGAAGTCTGACATTTTTTTTTGTTACAATAACCAAAGGGTGTAAAATTTCGAAACGGCAAGTAGTGGCAGTTCTCTAAGGCATTGACAAGCACTTCAGTGTGCCGCATCCGCTTTGTACGTTCAACAAAATTAATAATTAACCCACTGCTTCAAGTATAATATGTATATCTTGGAAATATGAAGTAGGTATAAACATAAGCTTTTATAAAGGCGGTTTGTAGCATAAATATTAAAATAAGCAATAGATGATAGAGAAATGTTTGTTGGATATATTGTGTTCACTATTTAGGTGCAATTTATCACCGAAGCACATGCACATTATTCCTTTTTTTCTGTAGCCACTTCTCTTGGTCACTATGTTGCACATATCAACATTTGCCAAACACAGTACCAATATTCTGGGTGCGACACCTTCGAAACACTCTTCATTCTCTTTCTCTGATGAATCTGCTGTCGGCTGCTCCATTGAGGGACTATGAGGTTTAAAGTGTGTGTATAAGATAGCCAGTTAATTGGACTTGAATGATCGGCTTGAAGTGAGTTTCCCACTACTTGAGGCTGACGAATTAAACTGTTTTTAAACTGTGCTATTGAATTATATTTGCTCACTTCTCACGCATCCAGTTTATAAATAGCTTTTCGTAATAACGCAAAATGTTCGTTGTCGTGAGACGCAAAGGATGCCTAGGTGGAGGTGCGCTGACGGTGACCGTTAAATCTGCTTAACACGAATGTGGTCTTTCAGAGCGGTCAATCAGGGTAAACACTTCTGTAAAGAACAAAATATACAACTGAAATGGCGGGAAGTTTAGAAATATACGTTCTTTTGTTATCTTAAGAAGCGCCTAGTCATCGATCTCAGCTTATAATGGTCCGGATGAGTAGAGCCAGACTGAAAAATTCAATGTCATAGCAGGGATTTGAACCGCGGCTCTCCAACTGACTCGTATATTTCCCGGTAGACCACTAGGGGTTCTCATAAGCTGAGACACGCAATTTTTGTGGCGATTTACTCTGCTGTAAGCACTTAAGTCCCAGGCTTCGTAGTTAAGCCACTATGTTTCTTTATGGTTCAGTCCTAGAGTTACATGCCTTTGTGGAGTGGTGGTATCGTGCCTGTCTCCCATTTTAAAAGACCCGAACTCGATTCTGTTGAATAGGGTTTTTCTTTAACGGTACTTTGTTTTATTCTAAAAGATAAATATCGGATAACTGTAGGCTCTATTGACCCGGGCTCATTTGAGCATCGTTTCGAATTTCATTCATCCGGATATGAAACGCTGGTGGTCGTTAATTAAGAAAAATGAAAGACAGACAGAGAATGTGAACTGAAGTTTCTAATTCGTATCTGAAACCTGAAACGCTACTGCTACGCTACGATTTGTTATAATTCTCAATCGTATTTTCAGAACTCTGCCTATGTACAATGCAACGTCTATTCAGGTGTTTTCCAGGAACACCTTGAACTAATGGTATTCTGACGACTGTATTTCATGTGACCTCAATTACCTAGTTAGACTCCTTTACCTCAATCCCTAACAGAGGTGTTTGCCAATACCCATTATTCTCGTGAAAAATTCTACTTTGTTTAACTAATCATTTTAATTAATGCTTATTGCAATATACATTGACTTAAACATACAAAAATTAATTACTGTAAATATTGAAGTATCCTCTTTTATTTCCTTATAAAATTATAAATATTATCCAATATAATTCCAGCATAAATTTTTATGGTCTATAATGTTATAGCTTTCCCATTTAAATTTTATAATAAATGCACTAAATTGGATAAAAAAGGGGCAACAATTTCAATAACTTAGAAGAGTGGAAAGGAATTTCAACCAGGCTGGAAAACTTGCGATCAACTTGTAAACGCTGTTTTGTAGTCCACCTTACAGAACTGCATACGACAAAGGATTCTTCCATGAATTGTTAAACAACTTTGCTAGAAACTAGTTGCCAAAATTTAAATACTAGCCGCACAAAGAAAGAGGAGTGGAAAAGGAGTTTTCGCTGAAGTTATGTCCACCAACTCTGGACATTAAAACGGTTCGGAAGGAAGTTATATGTTGAAGTACACAGCAATGACCCTTCCAATGGGAATCCTCTTCGGACTTTCCACGCGTAGACAGTCGTGAAGAGAAACCTTACCACATGAGCTCGACAAATGTCCACAGAGGAGATGCTGTGAATTAATGACCATTCCGTTTCGTTGTATGACATATAGAACACCTGTGCGATAAAGGCCATTTTCGTCGTTCTTTTTTCGGGGAATGGGGGCCTTCCAAATCTTAATGGTAAAGTTAAAATATAAACCTTAGGGTGACAAAAGAAATAAAGTAGGTAAGTTTTAGTTAATTGATGGAAATTAATCATTTCTCTACACTAGCCATATATAGGCTAAGGTTTTTGATAGATAAAGTCAAATGAAGAATTCAATGCCATGGCCGGGATTTGAACCACGGATCTCCTGGTTTCCGTCCAGTAGCTCTTAACATTTGAGCTACCATATCCAAAGTTTCGTCCTAACATTAAGTTCTTCATTTGACTCATATATTTCTTTTAATCATTTCTTCACACTAGCCATATATAGGCTAAGGTTTTTGATAGATAGAGTCAAATAAAGAATTTAATGTCAGGACGGCACGTTGGACATGGTAGCTCAAATGTTAAGAACGACTGCACGGAAACCTGGAGAGCCGTGGTTTAAATCCCGACCATGGCATTGAATTTTTCATGTTGACTCTATCTATCAAAAACCTTAGCCTATATATGGCTAGTGTGGAGAAATGATTAATTTCCAATAATAAGTGTTAAATGATGAAGCCTGGAACCCAAGTACTTACTATAGTAAAGCGCCACAAACAGTGTATCTCGGATGCGAGAGCCCCTAGTGATTTACCGGGTAAATATACGAGTCAAATGAAGAAATTAATGTCAGGATGGCACGTTGGCCATGGTAGCACAAATATTAAGAGCGACTGGACGGAAACCAGGAGATCCGTGATTCAAATCCCGGCCATGGCATTAAATTCTTCATGTTGACTCTATCTATCAAAGTAGGTAAGTGTTCTTCACAGCCTTCTGCTGGGTCAAATAACGAGGTATTAAGAATTTGCACTTTGGTTCAATTCTAAAATTATTTGTACAATGAAGACCGACATATAAGGTGTAAGTCTACATCATTGTGTCTGTGGCTATTTTACGAAACCATTTATTTGTAAATTTAACAGGGATAAATGAAAGAATATCTCAATAAACAATAATTTAATACAGAGCTAATGCTATTTTCTTTTCTTCTTTTAAATGTTGGCTTTCATTCCTGCTTAGTAAAATCCTTCATTGTTTGTCTACATTAGTACAAAAAGATTGAATTATTCTTTTAATTTGAATGATCAAATACATATCAGAGTTGCTCATAATTCCAATATGTAGTACAACTATTCACGCTCTAATTGGCCAAACGATTTTACCTTTATAACAAAGCAAATCTGATTTACGCATTGAATCAAAATAGTATTATACCGGGAAAATATCTAGTTATCTTGCATAGTTCGCTATTTATTACAAAAATATTTATTTTATGTTTCTGATCCGTTTGAGCAATGCTACGGTTTAGTAATCCTTTTATTCTATATTAATTGAGAGCCAGTATAGAAATTATGAAATGGGACTACTGCAATATTCTTAATTTTAAAGGAGGTGATATCTGATTAAAACAATATTACATATTCTGAAATGTTGTTGGGAACTAAAGGCGGAGCAGAGGGATGGTCGATCAACAGAGTAGGCGGGGAAAGTTATTGCGCATGCTTAGCACACCTTAATTATGAATTTCTATAATAATGATCTATAGCCCCATTTCAGAATGTTACTGTATACGAATTATGGTAATATTTCTCCGCCGGATAATTCTTTAAGGAAGCCAGATGACAGTGCGTTTGGTTTGAGATTAGGTTCTTAAATATCCTCATGAACAAGTAAGATGGTGTGTTCTTCTTGAAGGAATCTAATTGATTTAACTACATTAGTAACAGTTTCCCTGAAGAATCTTACACTCAATAAATAACTCTGCTTTTATAAATGCATGCAATTCACTGTGTTCCGTAAAACAAGAATTTTGGTCTCTATCTCTCTAACATATACCATATAAACAATCAATGCAAATAAACTCGGCTGTCGAATTTCATAAAGATTGCTTATTATAAGCGTTCGTGGAGAAGAAACTGTGTCCTCGAGTACTTCTCGGGAAGCAAGCCAGGTGAAAAGACGATTAGGAATACACGATTCGGGAGTTTGGATCTCTCCCATCATCAGGATATTTATTAAATGTTATAACCACAAATGAATCACTGGTTATAACAAAAATATAAACAGGAAGGCACGTTGGCCATGGTAGCTCAAAGGTTAAGAGCGACTGGACGGAAACCAGTAGATCCGTGGTTCAAATCCCGGCCATGGCATTGAATTTTTCATGTTGACTCTATCCATCAAATATCTTAGCCTATATACGGCTAGTGTGGAGAAATGATTAATTTCCATCAATTAACTAAAATAATAAGAGTTAAATGATGAAGCCTGGGACTTAAGTACTTACAATAGTAAGTCGCCACGAACGGTGTATCTCGGATGCGAGAGCCCCTAGTGGTCTACCGGGGAAATATACGAGTCAACTGGAGAATTTAATGTCAGGAAGGCACGTTGGCCATGGTAGCTCAAAGGTTAAGAGCGACTGGACGGAAACCAGTAGATCCGTGGTTCAAATCCCGGCCATGGCATTGAATTTTTCATGTTGACTCTATCCATCAAATATCTTAGCCTATATACGGCTAGTGTGGAGAAATGATTAATTTCCATCAATTAACTAAAATACAAAACACTATCAAAATTCGCATTACTGAATAAAGGATTGTTTTCAGTAAATTAAATGCCAGATCAGGAGATTTCGTGAATATAGAAAATTAATTGATTATCAAGCTGTATTGATCTGTGCTTCCTAAGGGGGTACGTACGAGAAAATGTTCAAAAAATCTATTTTTTTTTTATTGTTTTGTAAAATAGTAATATAGTGTTAGCTATCAAACACCAAAATATTATGACTGTACGTGGTCTGTATGTACCTTTAAAAAGTTAAATGTCCTAGTGTTGCATAGTAGCATAGTAGCAACACATAGTCTTCTATCAGCTGTCTTGGAATCTATAAAGCCCATCTACCAATTCTTAGCACACCCAGACTTGCTAAAAAATGTCTCTATGGAGAGGCACAAAACCCAAATGAAAGCCTCAACAGTTTGATATGGAAAAGGTGTCCCAAAGCATCATTTGTATCTTCCATAGTGGTGAAAACTGCTACATTTGATGCTGCAATAGTGTTTAATGATGGGAATGTTGGCAGAAAGAAAGTTATGCATCAGTTAGGGTATCAACCTGGTGTGTTTATGGAAACAATTTTGCAGTTTCGAAAACATTCGCATCGCTGGTGCAGAAAGAGCTATGAAATTAATGCAGAAAGAAGCAAGACAGAAGAGAAATTTAATAAAAAAAGGCTGAAGAAGACAAGAATGAGGATACAGACTATGGATATGGGAAGTTCTGACTTAAAATTAAAAGGCAAACTGAATAATACTTATTGTATTTTTAATTGCCTTTCCCCGTAACTTGCATTTTCTAAACTTCAACACATTTTTCTCTCAAACTACTTCATCTACAGTGATGCAATTAAGCACACAGCTTTCTTATGCCACAATGAACATTTTGTTGGTTCTAGAATTTAAGATTAAGCTCCAGATGAAATGTGATGATACAAAATATATGAAATTATTTTAATTTTTAAATGATGCATATGATTAACACTTTTTTAAATTCTATACAGCTTCAATAAGAAATCTAAACCCAAAAAATTCATTTTTAGTGTGTTTTAAAATAACATGCAAAATTTCAGAAAGATAGAATATGTGAATTTTGAAAAAATGGGCTTAAGTCTGTAAATATCTATGCGTATAGAAAACATATGTAGCATTAGTTATAAACAATGAAAAGTTATGAAAACAATTGTGCATATTAACTATATTATCCTAAATGAGTATACTAAGTTTCACTTCTCAAACTTGAAAACTTTGGATGTTATGGCTATTTATGTATGACCCTGAGTATTTGCATACGTTCCCCCTTAAGTTGACGTATTTCCATTTTTAAGGCCGGTTTCCAAGAGGAGCTGAACTGAAATCCAGCATCACGATTAAGCGTGCTCCTCTCGGAGGAAATGGCCAAAGCCTCCTTAATTCTCCGCTCCCAGTAACTGTTGCATTTTGCCAAGATGGTCGTCTCACGAAAATTGGCTCTATGGCCGTTATCAAAACAATGCTCTGCCAGCCCAGACTTCTCAGGTTGAATTAAACGAATGCTCCGTTCATGTTCGTTTATTCTGGCTTGCTTCCCGAGAAAAATTTGAGTATATTCGTCACCTTTAACTTTGTCCTGTTATGTAAAAATGGAACCACATTACTTTAAGAATTATTATTAAAATTAAGTTTTTTCCTGAAGTATGAAAATATTTTTCTCATAATGACTTTGAAGTTTTCATTATTTGTGACCACTATTCTGATTATTAATCCTAAAAATTTGTTCTGTATATATATATTTATATAACTAAAAATCAATTAAATGTTAAATTAAAATGCAGCCTTAAAATAAATTTACTTATTGCTATACACATATACAGATAGTTTATAAATATTTTGAATTGGCCGTAGAGCGTTCTTGATGTTGAGAAGGGTATTTTAAATTTGAGTCACCTATTTTGAAACCTGACCTTCACTTGTATGCATTACATTAAATGCTACTAATAACACCAAACTATTTTGGGGACATCATGCTTACAAATTATTTGTTACCAGATCAGTCAATTTGTCATTTACTCTGGTAAGCACACGGAGTTTGTTTCATGTGGAACGCTTGCACCTGGCTTACTCATAAGTACGTATAAATCAACATTCCTTATTTAAACTATGCCTACTGTAAGGTAGAGCAACCCCTTTTTGTTAATTTAATTCTTGTAAAGGAGTAGCCTTCTATGTAAATATTATTCTTTAATAGTGTGCCAGTCACAATTTCATTGAAACTACATTATATCAAAGTTTTTCTTGTCTGGGAGCTGAGCTACGGATATTTAACTTCCCGCACCGAAAGTGTAGTCGAGTTAGCCCGAAAAATCTGTACTATTTTATATAAATAATTGGACATATCTCAACATATCGTTTTCTGTCAACTTTTTTCTGTCAATACATTGAGTTTCCAAACTCTTAGTTAACTACCCCATTAGCTTCATCTTAAAGTAAATGCCATTCAGTCTTCTAGGTTGTGTCGGTAGTTGAATATACGTAATATTAGAGAAGATGTTCAAACCTGCTTGATAAAGATGGATAAAGGAAAAACCCCGAAAAATGAATCACATAAGCAAACTTTCCCTAACCAAATTCGAATGCGGGACCTCTTGAAAGGAGACACGACAGACCTTCACCACAAAGTCGGGCCATACTATTATTATTAATTTATATCTAATAACTTGACTGAAATTTCATTATTAATATTACTGCATTCAAGTAATAATTATTTCTTCACCAAGTATTGGAGCAATTGTAAATCTTAATTATATCTCCAGGGTGCGATGACGCCGGCCCTCGTAGCCATGGTTGCTAAAGCGTATGTCTCTAGCGTTCCACCGCGTAGAGGGTAGCGGGTTCGAGTCCCGCCTTGGGTATGGGTGTTTATGTGTACCGTGAATGTTTGTGAAACTGGAAAACAGATAAGAAAATAAACGAAATAATGGAAAATCGGTTAAGTAAGAAAAAAATATATATCTATATAGATATATATATATATATTATTTTACAATAAAAATGCTGTAAATCAAATTTTGAAGGAAAAAATCAAAATTTATTCCGCATTTCACATTTAAAGTTTACACAAGTTTTCTATGTACTTTTAAGTTAGGTAATTCAACTTCCCTTTTTGATTCATACATTCTCAAGGCAATCTCTAGCCCGCCTCTGTAGCGTGGTGGTAGCGAGTCTGCCTCACCTTCAAGAGGTTCCGAGTTCGAATCACGCACAGGGTGAGCTACCTAGATAATTTTTTCCGGGGTTTTCCCTTATGCTGAAAGACGAATGTCGGGTAACTCTAAGCTCTATGGACCCTCGGCTCATTTGAGCATCATTTCACCCATTCCATTCATCGTCCGATACGACTTAACGTTGGAGGACCTAAAATTACAAAAAATAAATAAATAATAAGAAATAAAAAATAGAAACAATTTGGTAAGGAACAGGGGCTACAACCTCATTCTTTAACGATAACCTAAATAGAGTGAAAATGAACAAATATCTATTACTTTAGAGTGGATTATTATAAATCTATAAATGTGATAGTACTGTAACATTCCTTCAAGATAATACATAGACACTACGTTAAACTTTCACCTTCATGTAAATGCAGAAGATGAGAAAAGTTCAGTGCATATTCTTCAGTCCTTAAAGCTGAAGAATCTCAGTGTTGCTTCTGGGATGTGGTTAAAAGAAAGTTGTGAGAGATAAAACAAGACTGAAATGCATTACTTGCACTTAATGTATTATATTTCTATGCACACCTACGGGCCACAAGAAACTATTCTCTTCTGTAACAAATTACCAAGTTGCTATTTACATTTCCTCATGCCGCATATAATTTGCAGATTTAAACACATATTTAATGGTGCCTTGCTCCCACCTAAGTATTGTTCCATATACACTGGAAACAATCTTCACCTACCACCTACATAAACCAAGGTTACGAGTTAGTCTCTTGCTTTTGGGAGGTCCCTGGATCGAGCCACAGTGACTGCTCACTCAGACCCATGCACTTTTTGTGGTTTCCCTAGTTTGATACAACAATACTCGGACGGAAGGTGGACTTGTGGGTGTGCTTGTGCTGCGGTGTTGTCTGTGTTCAAAATGGAAACATCAGGAACCCTGTTATGCGGGGTAACCCTTAGAGTAGCTCCTGGAGAGCCAACTGTAAACAAATTTTCGACAGAACTGTTTTGCACTATTATAAAATAGCTATTTTAAGCATCTATGCGGAATTTCTCTTAACAGTTTTCATAAGGAGTATAAAAACTCTTTATGCAACGCTGAATAAAACACATTAAACCTTCTGGATAAAGCATTTTAATAAGTTCATAGTACGGTTTTCTTCTTCATTTCGCTGATATTGTTATAAAGTCTTATCCTGCGCTCAGCGTTTATGACTAGTGCATAAGCAGATCCTGGTTTAATTTCTGGCCAGGTAGAACACTTGTGACGTAATCTTGACATTAAACTTTTGAGTAGAATACAATATTTGGTCTACTTATTATTGCTCACATTAAAAACAGTCCTTTTTTTAAGAATATTTACTTCCCCCCCCCTTTACATCACCGATACCAGTGTTAGGGGACACGGAGTCCACTAGCCCAGAAAGTCTGGGGAGGGAAGTCGAAGCACTGAGCTGATAGAAGAACCAGTGTTGAGGGGCAAGCCCAACCCCTGGGATTAGAGCGAGAGAAGTAGATGATAGTATGAGGGTGAAATGAATGATAGGAAAAACGAATGATGGAGAAATTGATGGAATGCTGGCGGGGAAACTGGAGGAACTGGAAAAAACCCGCTCCAGCACATCTCTCACAAATATCACTTTGGAAACAAACATGGGCCGCCTTAATGACAGTAGAGTAGTCTAATCACTTGACCATGGCGCGGCCTATACTATTTTATAGAACCATATAAAATATCCTAGTGGCAAAAGGAAGTGAGGTGAATTCAACTCATATGCTGCTTCTACTACAACTACCATGTATATTTGGTAGTAAAACTCCCTGTTGAAGACCTACAAAGAAAAGTTTTATAGTTTCCAAACAATAAGTCCAGCATTACGTGGAAAGCAATTTCGAGGGGGGAAAAAGGAATTTTCATGCAATCCTCGTGCTTCTTCTTAAACTATATTATCAAACCTGAAAGAATTTTGCTGTATTAAATGGTACGTGTTTTTTTTAGAGCAGTTCCGGCACATCCGGCGCCCAAGAGTTGGCTGACCCCTGGGCGAATGCCAACTTCTGGTTGAACGCAGGAGTCATTCGTGCTTGACTGTTTCGGAGTGGCTGACAGTTGGTGCAAAGAATAATTACTAAACTTCAGAACACTCCTACAGGTATGTATTGTTTATAAAATTAATACATTTAATTACTTTTACCCCTAAAACCACGTAGTTCTAGAAAGACCACTGGTTTGAACGTTTTGCTTCATCACTACATTACGTAACCAGTTAGTTTGTCTAATCTTCCATGCACTATTAAAATTTATACATAATCAAAACTGCAATAAAATGCGGCATATATGTTGTGGAAAAAAAGAGTAGTATTAATCCCTGTATTATGCAGTGTTTATTTTTAAAACCATCTAGAAAATAGAAATGAGAACTTGGTGAACCTCTTTATTTATATTCTTGGAGTTACTCAAGTATATGTCAAAATAAATAATATGGAGCAATTATAAACCTCATCGTATTGATATTAATATTATAAAAATTTGCATATAAAATATCAGACAACCAAGAAGGTCTTAAGTGCACTGGTGGAAAAAAAATGCAACTTCCTCCAAGAATGTGTTCATTGAAACATAAGCATAGCAATATGTGCATATTGAGGAGTTATAGTATTTATGAATGAAGTTATATACAACATATGATTCTATCATGATGTCTTACCTCTATTAAAGTTAAGCAATCCTTGAAGGTGTTGCATTTTTTTTTCACGCCAGTATAAAAACGGAGGCTTCTTTTCGTGTGTAATTTACGTCCTCCAACGTTAAGCCATATCGGACGGTGAATAGAATGGGTGAAATGATGCTCAAATGAGTCCAGGGTCCATGGAACTTAGAGTTACCCGACATTCGTCTATCAGGATAAGGGAAACCCCGGAAAAACTTTATCCAGGTAACTCACCCTGAACGAGATTCGAACTCGGGACCTCTTGAAAGAAAGGCAGACACGCTACCACTTACGGCACCGAGGCGGGCACACACGGAGGTCCTCGGCTTATCGCTAAGATATATAGAAAGAAGCGTTACGTCTCATTCTCCGATGTACGACTAAGCTAACTCTACTCAAAGTAGAGCTCACTCAAACTGATCTGAAATATTTTGTATCATATGAAATATACAAAATACTTTAATATACTGAATCATGCAGTAGGTGTGTTCCGGGTTTATGAGTTAAAAAAACAGGTAGTGGTTTCATAGTATTCTTGGTCAAAAAGAAGAAAGAAAGAAAGAAAGATAGAGAAGAAAGAAAGAAAGAAAGAAAGAAAGAAAGAAGAGAAAGAAAGGAAAAGAAAGAAAGAAAGAAAGAAAGACAGAAAGAGAGAGAGAGAGAGAGAAGAGAAAGAGAAGAGAAGAGAGAGAGAGAGAGAGAAAGAGAGAGAGAGAGAAAGAAAGAAAGAAAGAAAGAAAGAAAGAAGAAAAGAAAGAAAGAAAGAAGAAAAGAAAGAAAGAAAGAAAGAAAGAAAGAAAGAAAGAAAGAAAGAAAGAAAGAAAGAAAGAAAGAAAGAAAGAAAGAAAGAAAGAAAGAAAGAAAGAAGAAGAAGAAAGAAAGAAAGAAAGAAAGAAAGAAAGAAAGAAAGAAAAGAAAGAATGAAAGAAAGAAAGAAAGAAAGAAAGAAAGAAAGAAAGAAAGGAAAGAAAGAAAGAAAGAAAGAAAGAAAGAAAGAAAGAAAGAAAGAAAGAAAGAAAGAAAGAAATGAAGAAAGAAAGAAAGAAAGAAAGAAAGAAAGAAAGAAAGAAAGAAAGAAAGAAAGAAAGAAAGAAAGAAAGAAAGAAAGAAAGAAAGAAAGAAAGAAAGAAAGAAAGAAAGAAAGAAAAAAGAAAGAAAGAAAGAAAGAAAGAAAGAAAGAAAGAAAGAAAGAAAGAAAGAAAGAGGCAGAAATGAAAATCTCGCACAACAGTAAGCATCTCCACGCTTTTTAAACTGTTAAAACAAACTGCTTTAACTATTTTCATTATTAAATACCTGATATAAATATTCAGGACTAGAGCCCACCTCGGTAGCGTGGATGGTAGCGTGTCTGCCGCATGTTCAAGAGGTCCCGAGTTCGAATCTCGGATAGGATGTGTTACCTGGATAAGGTTTATCCGGGGTTTTCCCTTATACTGATAGACGAATGTCAGGTAACTCCAAGCTCTATGGACCCTGGACTCATTTGAGCATAATTTCACTAATTTAATTTATCGTCCGATATGACTTAATGTTGGAGGATGTAAATTAGAAAAAAAATGGGGTCTATAATCCCGGACCTGCAAAACTCGGCCCAAATGGTTCCATCAATTTTGCTCGCCTTGCTTTATTATTGCTCACTGGGTAAAAAGCAAAACAAATGCACTCTGTGTATTTTTATAGCATTATGTAACTTCATTGAAATTTTGTCTACGAAATAAATGTTGTATTTTATTTGTTGCAATTAATAATAGATAGATTTCTACTTTACGTAGGAGCTTTTCTCGATTTTAAACTTAGTCTCTTTGAGTACTGAAAAACGTATATTTTGCAGGAATTGCATGTACAGTTTTGTGTACCTCCTATAAACAAGCAGTTGTAACATGCAGTACGCCTTTACAAAATAAAACTTAATTTTGGACTATAAAATTCCATCATCGCCTACACCATGCACACTAAAACTACATTGCCACAAAAGCAAGACAAGTGCAATAGAAGTAATCGCAAGGCCTAACCTAAACACTGCCAATACGTGCTTTAGAACTGTACCTTAGTTCTACAATACATAGAAGTTGAAATATTATTTATGTTTATTCACCTATTGTACAAGATACCTAATGTACAAATGTAAAAAGTTTAAAACAAAGTTAGAATGCTTGTTTATCTGAAGAATAGCATACAATGCAATCTTATCGGTGCAGCTCAATTCAAGTTTCGGGTATTTGGGTAACATCTGTATCTAATCAGCGTTTTCAAATGCAAATAGTGCACAAAACACGGCATTGCGCAACAAAACAGCCTCTGTTTGAAGGACAATAGTTATCTTAGTATTCGAGAAATAAGGAGAGAGATAGGAAAAGACGAGGAAGGAAATTTTGGAGAAGTGCTCTTTGTAGTGAATATGTCGTCTATGACAAAACTTGGTCTAGAGCGAAATACTATACAAAACTCAAGATATGTATTTCAATTTTCATGAGAATGTCTACTATTGGTGGAAGAAACCTGGAACGAAGAAACGTTGTGGTAAGCACAGACAAACAAGCTAATTTACGATTTTATTTATCATAACACTAAAGTAGAGCAGATGGACTATCTGTGAACCTACCTAATCTGGCGTTGCATAGAACGTAGAACATAGAAATTTGTTTAAAACCAGTCAAATACGTCCATTTTGCGGATGGCAGTTATTATTGCAAAAAATACAGAATAATGTTAGCAAAATATTTAATGGTATGTAAAGGAAAGCTGAAAGAGTGAGAATGAGGCTGAATGAAAGAAAAATTAAATACATAAAAATCACAGAAGAAAAGTCAAAAGGGAAGGAAAAGTTTGAAGGAGTATCGTAATTTAAGCGCTTAATAGCTATTGAAAACAACAAGTTATATTAATAGATAAAGAATAAATTCGAAAATAATACTGAAGTTTATGTGAATTTACACACATTAAAACAGGGTTATTAGCAAAATTTCAAATTTATGAAAGGTATAAAGTACCAGTAGAAGCAAGAATCACAGGAGATAAAGTAGAGATGACCCTCGAAGAGAAGAATTCATGATCCAATTAAAGATGGAGGTTACATTATAACTACGAATTATTAAAATATTTATAAATAATATTTTATAAGATTTGTAAAGACACATAGAATACGGCAGCTGGGTCATATGTAGAAGGGAGGAAACCACGATACCAAACGGAAGAAAAACTATTATAAGTGAGATTATATTCAAGAAGAAGAATGGGAAAAAGAATGAGCAGAGACTAGATGATTGGGTAATGTATGCCTGATCCTGAACACTAAAGGTAGAGGTTGGAAAATTACCGCAGAAGACAGAAAAGAATGGAGGAAAAGTATCGCACAGGACCAAAGTCCATTAAAAGATTTAGAGACTGAGAAGAAGATTACAAAATTTAATGCAATTTTGCTTTTAGATTCTACACAGAGTAATGTATATTTTCGTATACTCATATACATCTTTAACTTACAGACTTGTTTTCAATAATGTATCGCCACAATGAAACCTTTTTTTGCGGACGGTTCGCTCCCTGGGTAGTCGAACACAAGACTTTTCCAATATCTCGCGGAAGCAACGCTTATAGCATGTCGCAATTGATTTCATAATCTCGCTGTGGGATTACATTTGCTGTCACAATAGGAAAACACTCACTCTGTTTAACCAATTCGCTCCTCGCCAGATCGTCCACTTACACAGCTTTTTTTTTTTTTTTTTTTTTTTTTTTTTTTTTTTTAAATTTACGTCCTCCAAGTTAAGTCATATCGGACGATGAATGAAATGGGTGAAATGATGCTCAAATGAGCACAGGGTCCATAGAACTTAGAGTTACCCGACATTCCTCTTTCAGGATAAGGGAAAAAAACCTCATCCAAGTATCTCACCCTGACCGAGATTCGAACTCGGGACCTCTTGAACGTGAGGCAGACATGTAAACACTACGCTACTGAGGCGGGCACTTATATTGTAGCAGGTTAGAGTTCCAGAAGTAGAAACTTCCAGAAAATTGCTATTTTCTAACGATAGCACTTCCAAAGAATTGCTGGTTGAGTGCGCTACTTATCTCTATAATTTCAGCTACCCAGGGCGATTTCTTGAAGCTTGAGTGAGTGCGTTACGTTATTAATTGCACATAATAATTTATTAATATTGGAATTTATAAATATAGATATTGATTTTTTATTATTTTATTTGTTTATTATTAATGGTATTATAAATTGTACATTTAAAGGCGAAAAATATTAATTTTCTGCCTCTACTGGCAAAATGTGGTCAATATTTTTTGTGCTGACAAACTAAAGTAAAATGAAGAAAAATAACAACACCCAAAATGAAAGTAACGCGGAAGACATGTACTTATTTAGGTAACCGCAACCTTAGGATTCTGGCCCAACAAGTGACCTTGTAAAATTCCGATCTCTGTTCTAGTTTTTAGTTGCATTTGTTCATGAAGGCTGAGAAGCTAGAATATTGAGGTAACAAACTTCTAAGCCAATTATTTCCACATACATCTAAATGGAGGTTGATTTGTTCACGCACGGCTAAAAGAGAAAAGCTTTTAACCAGAAGTGATTGGTTTTTAAGGAAAAGATCTTATCATTTGATCTTACAGTCCGAAAGCAGTAGTTTTCCGTTAGTCGTACTGAAAGGATAAATTTGCGAATGTAAAATTTGTTAGGAAAACCTACAATTTAACGTAGAATCCGATTCTAAACGCGCTAATTTCCATATCCCACATAGCGGTTAAACTGTGACGTAAAACAGAATTCTAAGAAATGTCTATATAAACTACTTTGAAAGGGGAAGCAACTCTGAACATTTTAAGGAACTTAATGTCTTAATATAAGAGTTAGTCACGCGTTTTAATTTACTGACGGGCTTTATTTCTGCTGTCTTTTAAAGAAGCCAGGAAATATATACTTCCAAATAATGTTGCTGTTTTGAATGGAAATAAATCATGCTATTCAGAATAGAAAGATAACGAAAATGCTGGAATTATAATTTTTGCAGATATTCATTGGAAGTTTCCTCTTTAAGGGCATATTTTTGGAGTTTTTTCTTTAATACGAACAATCTTCTTTTAAAATTGGTACTGCATCTGCCTACTGTACTGTAATTTGTATTTTATGCAGAATTATTCATTGGAAATTTCCTCTTTCAGGCGGCGTTTAAGGACTTTCTTCATTAATACGAATTAATTAATTGGTACTGTATCTGACCACTAGACTCTATACGAGTTCTGCACGACTTCTTAGAAAAGTTCATAGCTCCTAGAAAGAGGTAAATTATCTCATTATTTAGGAAAGGTTTGCTCTAAAAATTGGCACTCCTGAGTGGTTGCTTTAGGGCGTACACACGATGGGTTATTTATTTTTCTCCCTTCCTTCTTCTTTATGAGAGTATTGCTTTTAAAAGATTTTTCTGACAGTCTGTGTTTGCTGTTGTAGATCTACTTTTGAGTTAATAAAGTAGTAGATTGCTCTTCAATATAATACTTTTTAAGTTGTACAATTTTGTTTCTCAATAAAGAAATTTATTGGATTAAAGTTGATAATTAAACTAATAATGCATATTAATTTACTTTCTCCAAAAATTTCAGTAACATTTAGTTTAATTAAATTTGATGGGTTTGGATGTTTAATCTCCCTTTAAAAATTGGTATTTGCTATGTTAATCCACTATGGAACTCACGAGGAGCGAAAGGTCTCTGGTTGGAATTTTAACCCTGTGTTTCAAATGTCTAATGTAATCTCAACTCATAGAGGAAGGAAAATTATCGAATATAAAGTAATTGTAATAAAACTTAACGAAAAAGTTCTTAAATTAGACGCCCTTGAAATACTGCTATTCTCTTTTGAGATTCACCGAAGGTATAACGGCACACTTGAGTCACATGAGAACGTTCAATGCACATATGCGCATCCTGGTATGGTAACCGAAGCAATAAGTAGGTTTCAAGGAGAGTCGAAGATCTGCGGTTCGAGTTCTAATTAAACATCCCTGCTTAATGCGTACAGTTCAATGTTTAAAGGGAAAGAAATCAGGTGCAATTTCCCAAACACTGCATACTCCTAGTTCATCTAGAAATCCAACATTTCTAATTACTACATAGGTAGCGGCAACAAAATAGTTGCACGAAATGGCGATGATCACTGAATAGTAAAGGAATGGACGAGAATACAGCTACCAAAAGTATAGCATAAACCGAAATATGTGTTTGGATAAGATGAGGCGTAGTTAGATGGGAAGATATAATAATATTTATATAGCCTAGCTGTGTAGCATATCTTAAACATTCTACTGCAATTTTAATTATTTAGAGGCCAATAAGATGATAGGCAATTGTCTCTGTGGTTAAATGACCGGTATTAGAACTTCGCATCCCTTCAGGCCGTTTGGTGTACATACTCCTGCTCAGAGCCTGTCTGAAACACAAAAGTTGATACTTGACACAAACTAGGCTAATGATGAACACACACATTGCGTGTCAACACAAACATAAACTAAAATATATATTTAATTTAAAATAATGGAATATTGTGAATTTGTGGGTTCGTGACATTAAAAGTCCAGGATACAAACAGTAAAAATTGATCTTTATTTCCGTAGAAACACACTTTGGTCAACCTGACAGTCAAGAATTACGTCACATACACAATACAACTTGCAAGGTCATCAACCACAATCAAAGTTCACAAAGCTGTTCGCGCACACGAGTTCAATTAACAACTGTCCGAGTGGCGGGCGGCAGCTTGCTTTTATGGCTTACTCACTATTCCGGAATGTTCTCAAACAATCAAGAAGTCGCTAGAAGAAAGATGACCTCTCCAGAAATCCGTCTCCATCCCCCCACCGTTTCGACAAGCTTTTATCTCCGCATTGCATTGCCCGTCTCTTTGAACTCGTCTGCCGCGCCGCCTCGCCTCAACAATGAGTTCGCGACAATATGAAATATGTTTGCACTGAGCTGCTGAAAGACCGTATAAACTGACTTTAATAATAAAGTATATGTGCGATAAAAATATGACTATTTTATATCCATTTGACTTTAAATACCTCCAAGTGATTACTAACTAATGGTAGACGTTTCATATTTCTGGCAAAGGAGCGTGTTCGGAGCGCACGTATAGCTTCCTATTCCGAGTGAAAAAAAAAACCTTGCATTTTGTTAATCATATGCAGAGGTGCCGCCACGAAGATTAATATGAACAAGTAGATAAGGCCTGCCAAAGTCTTCAACAGCTCAAGATAAGCTTATTTGGTTGGTGTGAAATTTCATTTTATCTGTTAGTTGCGGATCCTTAGATAATTGGATCATCCTTGAGTGCATCGATGGTGTAGTTAGCTAATGGCTAGCGCGAGGACACATACTGATAGTGTTGGAATACAGTTCACAGGTGAACTTTTAAAGTTAAAATAATATATAGAATCCAATACACCAAATTAGTTATTAAGTAAAGGAAATTAATAAAATTAAGACTAAACGCGATGATGCATCTGATGAACTTGCTATAAGAACTGTTGGGGAATCTTGGTATAACGCTTAGAATTCCTCAAATTATTTATAAATAATATAAATATTTGGGTTTATTAATGGAATAATGTTTCTTTGCAACTTTTTAAAAGTAAAAAAGCAGGTATAAAGCTTCTATATCGAAGATTGGAATAAAAATGTTACTTTAAAGTGTTTACTGATAAACTGGCAGGCATTTAAACTTAAATTTGTATATGAAAGAGGAAATAGTTTTAAAATTTGTATCATTTTGAGACAAAACAAGGAATGAAACGAGAGAGGCTTTTACATTTGTAATAACAGTGAATACAGAAAAGGAAAACTATGAAAAGTAGAGGTAAAAATTAGAAACTTTTAAAGGTTATTTACTAAAAACAGATTCTGTATTTTATATTCAAACTTATTTGATATGAACTAAGGGGAAACTCTTGAGTAATGTGTTGAAATCTGAGAATAAGCGTGAAGCAACGTTATGCAGATATGTATCATTAAAACGTATATTGTACTCTCCATATTTATGCAGTATTTGCGAATTAATTTCAGTGATAGCCTTCCTCTCAAAGATTAGACCAGTGATCCATTCTGATACATTTTCTTTAATGGTGTTAACATCTGACGCATTAAGAATTTCCCTAGGTCTCTTTTAGATTTATAAAGTAGTATTAGATACTGATATCCAATGTTACAGTCTTCGCACCAATTGTATACTGTCTCTAGTTATCTATCTCTTTTCTGAATTCGAATACCTTATTTTGCAATCGCCTTTCCAGCCTAAGATCGTACAAATAGTTTTGTGACCTGGTTTATCTTTTCTGCAATTCAAAGTTCTGTGATTTGCGTAGCCTGCATAGTTTTAGTAAGTTGGGCAGAAAATGCCGCTGGAGGACGCAGCGGCCGGACAGAAAAAAATGACAATTTGCGCGAAGAGGAGACGCCATAGAGAGGAATCTACAGACGGTAAACAGAATCGTTTCTCTTTGGTATAATATTAAATTTAAAATAACACCCTTTGGTTCAGAAATTACCATTTCCATATCAGTAAGTTGATAAATAGGCAAGAAAATGGAGAATGATCGGAGATCTCATATATTTCTCAAGTAACATTGATATTCTGATATTAACTTTTGAACCTATAATAGGACACACGTGCAACTTTAGGAGAATATGACACAAAATTGGGAGATCACATTACACTATTTACAACTCAGAGAAAATGTTGGGAGTGTCCTCCAACAGTATCTATACATTTTTACACTTGTCTCACCACATTTACGGAGAGTATCCTCGCCAATGTTACTAACCTCGTTTCGATCGGATTCCTTGAGAACACCAATTGTCCGTGGCCTATTCTTGTACACTCTATTTTTAGATACCCCACAAGCAAATATCCGGTGAGGTTAGGTCAGGCGTTCTGGAGGGCTACAAATCTTTTGAGATTATTCGATTACCAAATAAACTGGTTACAAGTTCCATGGTGTCATTAGATGTATGGCACGTTGCTCCATCTTGCTGGAAATAACCTTCTCTCAATTCGATATCATCTCCGTCCTCAGAGAATATGATGGGATGAGTGCAAACATGTATAGATGCTGGTGGAGGACACTTCCAACATTTTCTCTGAGACGTAAATAAAATAATGTAATCCCCCAATTGTGTAATGTGTTCTCCCAAAGTTGCATGTGTTTTCCATTATTGTTTCAAAAGCTATTGAATTCATTCAGGTTTATATGGATCGCACAATATAACACTTACTTCAGTTCAGTACTACAATGTTAACTCTTCCTAAGTTTGGTTTGGTTTATAGTTCCATAAACCTCCTTAAAGACAAATGATTAAGGCAAAGCGAGTCAGTAGATTCATAATGCATAAATTTGTGCTTTTTAATATAGAGATACTATTCCTATTATGTTTTACAAATGGGAAGTTCTGCACTTCGGTGAATCAGATACATTAGCACACTCAGTGTTGCCACCTCGTTACCCTCACCTCTTTTATACTTCCCTCTCTCTCTCTCTCTCTCTCTCTCTCTCTCTCTCTCTCTCTCTCTCTCTCTCTCTCTCTCTCTCTCGCACACATGAAATCTTCTTGGCGCTAGATGTAAGGGAACACAAATTTAATGTTCCTGGCTTTTATAATAATACATTTGCTGAAATCAAAATTTCAACATGGATATTCACATATGATGGACATGTTTTAAATGCCATATTTGTAATTATAGTTTATGAATTATGAATTACCTATTTTTCTAATTCAACGAAACTGCCAGTGTCGCACCCACGTGAAAGTCATTAAGGCCAAGAGACAAATTCATTATCATTGTCTTCATCGTCCAAGTATTGAAATTTATGATGATAGGCTCCAAAATCTCGTCACGTGCTATTTTTTTTACAAAAGTGTTGGCTTATAGTTTATCTGTATGTCTTACGCAGTTTTCCTTGACTTGTGTTACCATGTCAATTTCCTGGAGAACAAATCGTTCAACTTAAGTTAGTTTAAAAGTATTATTTCTGTTTACAACATAATTTGAGCACATATTAACCCAATTGGATTGTATTGGCAGTGTTAAGGGGGAAAAGGCAGTTTACCTTGTGTGTCATTTGAATTTCAAGTTGATACAGCTGATACACTTTCTCTGGATTTTAAACGGAAATCTGAAATTTCTTGAGTAAATAGAGATTACGCACCATTCATAAATAAATACGAGTATAATGTTCTGCCATGCAGCATTCTTACAGGCCAGCAGGAAGTTTACTGTTTGCTTTCTCTAAAATTTAAGAAATACCTTGGCTTATTCAAACTAATTCTTTTATGTCAAATGTTTAAATAATGACAAATATACATTCACGCATAAATGCCAAAGGATAATGATGTTCATTACAGTACATACGTCGCAATGCATTGTTATAATATTGGCACTTCATTTATTTGCATTAGAAACCTATTTAAGCTAAAAATATGCGATTTTTTCTGTTATGTTAGAAGCATTACCCTCTACCTTTCTCATGGATCACTTTTTGCGAAACCTTAATATTTGTCTTAGCGCAAATAGTACTTATTAGAGAAGGATTCAGCTGACGCTTGTAACATACCACTTACGGGGAATGCAATATGATAACACCACAGGACTCCGATTGATCGCTCACCTAGTAGCGTTCAAGAACAAACATCATCCCATTTGAAACACACTGTCATTTACGAATTTTCTAACAGTAAATAATTAAATATTTTAGTATTGCTTGGTCTTGCCGGCTTAGTTTCCGCACATCTGTTGAAAGAATATAAATGTGAACTGCTTGTATTCCTGACCACAGTAAATTTTCAGGAGAATGAAGAGGGGGAAAGAAGTTTTTTTTTTCTTCACATTATTCTTATTCGAGAGATCAAAACATCCATGCTATTGTTGTTATACAGTGCCTTCACTTTACGGCAAGGCCACGGAGCCACGTGTGTGCACGGTTCACCGACATTGCAGCTCTCAAAGCCCGCATTCACATTTTCTGAAAGAAGAATGAAAATACTATATTAGCGTTACTTAATATTGCAACTTAGAACTTCTTTCAGCTACAATTACCAGAGTTACAGCTGATATCTCAGAGTTTGCTGGCAACCTCTTACCAATAACTGGTTCAAGAATGCAAGCATCTGGTGAAATAACCAGGAATTGACATTTATATCAACACTAACACACACCAGCCATGACAGGTCATTCTGGAAGTTAAAATGCTTCTGGAAAGTTTTCATCTCGACCTGACCTACCGAAGATGACTCAATGGATAGGAAATCAAATTCGAAGAAAGCCCACTTCCTAGTTCGCCCACTTCTTCTGTTATTATCTTATACAAATGTTCATATTGAACTGCAGCAGTGCACAATCCTCCTAAGAGCTCAAAAAGTCTGTTTTGGTCTCATGCATACAAAATAAGTTTTGTGAGAGTTATACAGAGTAGCACAATTTGATTTGTATAAAAGGTAAACAGAAAATTTAGATATGTATATTCAGTATGAAAAATTCAATACCAGAGCCGAGATTTGAACACGGATCTCTCGGTCTTGGCCGGTTGCTCTTAACCATTGAGCTACCATGGCCAACTTGGCATCATGATATTAAATTTTCCCACTGACTCGTATTTTTCCCGGTAAACCACTAGGGGTTCTCATATACATACAATGAAGTACGCACTACTTTTGGTGACTTAATATACTGTAACTCTTTAGTCCCATGCTTCATAGCTTCCCAGGCTTTAGTTTCATGCTGGTATGTTGGTCTTGGTAGTTCAATACTTAAGAGCAACTGGAGGAAGACCGGGAGATTCGTATTCAACTCACAGCTATGGCATTGAGTTTTTCAATTTCTCACCACCTATCAAAAACTTCACCTGCACCTTACTAGTGTTAAAAAAACGTTTAATTCCCACTAACCAGAAGATGTTTAAAGTGGATGTACATATATTGGCTTCCTTTGGACCACGCCGTCATTCGCTTGTCTCTCCCATAATTGTTTCATCCTAATCCCATATAAGTACTTTCAACCAAATTGAAACTAATAGGTGAAAAGGATTTGTCACTCCGGATTCTACACATGATACATGAAAAGCTGAACTATGTTTTTTCCAAAACGCAGAAAAGGTGAATAATGGTGTCATGGAAACTATCATTCATAGTATTCTACATTTTCTGGGAGATGACAGAAGAAGATGTTTATTTTCCTCTTCCTCCTCTAGTGAAAATGGCTCTAGTTGCGAAGAGGGACCACATAACTGATGTATGCATCATTTTTATGAACCAATTAAACGAATGAACTTTAACTTCAAATTTAGCGACTATTACCGACTGCTTCTTCCCTTAATCTAGGAAGAACAGCTTATCCTCACACGTTATCAACTTATATAATGCACTGCCACTGGTACGGAAAGGCTGCAGGAACATAAAAGGTTTCAAAAGGAAAGTTGCTGAAGATTTACTAAAGGCATATTTTGATAGCTGATAAAGTGTCACACATTTATAGCTGGTTTGATAGCTGAACTGGTTAAAATTAATATTGAACAATTGCCATAGAATATGTAGCTTTTTTCTGTAATGTTCTTTGTTACTATTAATTCTTGAGTTATAGTGAATGTTTGTATCTTTTTTTGTTTCATATATGATATTTTTGTACGGTAATTCATTTCTACTATGAAAATGTAAGATAAGTATTGTTAAAGGCTGTTTGCAATCATTTTATATACTTTTGTACTGTTCCCTAGAATGAGCTATGGCTCTGGGAACCTTTCAAATAACAATAAATAAATGAATAAAAAAGAAAGGAATAGATGCTAGTTAGACCAGCGAGTAAACGTCATATATCGATATTTAGACTGTTTACTACAGCATTCGTGCCAGGAGGGTCAACAACAAGCCAGTAACAAGTGCTAGCAGCGTGTGACCGAGGATTATTGTTCTATTATTAAATTTTGTCCTCAAACCATGTTCTATCGATAACATATCGTGTGTTCCCTGAGCGACCGGACCGCTTCGCAGTGGCATTGGGCTGGGTGGCGAGATGAACTTCTTCCAGTGAACCGGAACTGTTTTCGGAGATATAAGGAATGTATTCGCGTTGAAGGTCATCATTTTCAACATCTATTGTGATTTCAGGTAAGCCTAATGTAAGTTAGTACAGTAGTTAGAATACCGTACACCTTACCTGCCGGTCCTTCAGACGTAATTCTGTCAGAGAGCGCGCTGGACCTCATCCATTACGATACCGCCGCGGGGCGGTCCGGTCGCTCAGGGAACGCATGGTATTTAAACATCAAATATAAGGTTATTAAGGAGTTTTATCTGGAGTAGTAGTAGTAGTACTACCGGTTTGAACTATGAATATTATATTAGTGCAAATACATATATTTCACACATATTAGTGAAAACCAGTGTTTGTTGATCGATGGTGACAAGAATGCTGGACAAAGTAGCGCTATTGCTAATCCAAAATAACCTAGACGGAAGGATGTGCTTTCAATGAAGGTATAATATATTTGCAATCTATGGAAGATTATAATTGGTAGGGACATCTGAGTGTGTGGAGAACTGATGAAGATAATGTCCTGCGTATATGTTCCTCATTGTGTAACCAAATTTGTTGGTATATCTTAGCGATCCACTGCAGTGTTATTTGTCGTGAGATAATATGAGTGATTTACGCAGATATTTTCTCCTATCTAACTGTATTTTAGCACCAAAATGTGATACCACACACACACACACACACACACACACACACACACACACACACACACACACACAGACAGACACACAGACACACACGACACACACACCATAAAGAAATGTCGTATCAGACAGCCATATTTATTCAACAACAACAAAAGAAAGCATATACATAGAACTCATTGTAAAGAGGAATATGGCTGGTCCCGTAGTTCAGTCGGTAGAGCACCTGCCTGCCGTGATAGGGAACCCGGCTCGATTCCCATCGGTGGGGTGGGGATTTTTCTTCGACGAAGATAATTCCTCATTTTCCACAGAGTCTGGAAGTATGAATGAGAGTGCGAATGTGTGCGTGATCTAATGATTAAACCCCAACGAATGCGAATTAACACCTTCGATATGTTCCAAAGGAGAACCGTCACCGATATGACCATTGGATTTAATAGCGGGGCATAAATGAAAAAAAAAATGGTAACATATGCACAGAACACTATCTCCATCTTATACCACATAGGATTAAAATTACCTTCTTCGAAAATCCATTCCATGTTGAAGCTTTAAAATATTTTACTGTTATTTGTTGCAATCGTTGTCTCTGTACTGCTAAATAATATTTTGAGCCACATAATGTTGTAGGCCAATTGAAAATGTTAAACACATTTGATTCCGTAATGATCATTTGTTGCTCCTGTAAAATATATTCGTGCAGCTACATCTAAATCATCAGCAAATCTATGAAACGGTTCCAACTACAACACCTAAAAGATATTAAATCTAAATAACACCAGAATTCTCCATGCTTATCTATATAACAATTTTGAATGGTATATGATATTCTGTGGCGCAGCAATTGTCAACACAGAGCTGCTGTTAGTTGGATCCTTGCAAAGACTGTACGTGATACTTCCTTTCAGTTTAGTGTTCATGTAATTTTATATCCGGACATATACAAAAAAGGAAATCTATAATTGGAACGTTACATTGGAAATGAAGTGCAAAAGTAAACAAGCTCGGCACGGAAAGCTTGTGTACAAAATAGGAAGGGGAAGATGATGCGGCGATCTCACGATCTGGAGGATCGTGATCGTGAGAGAGAGTACGGTTCCCATACACATGTTTCGATGTAAACTTGTGGTCCTGCAACGGTGTCTACAGCTTAGTAACAGACTGTGAGGTTTTAACGCATGGACGAACCCTGCGCCACTAGTTGGAACAATACTTCATATGAAGTCATCGTATCCAACAATGGCTAAAGAAATGTCATCACTGAAAGAATAGAAACCATATTGGAAAAGCTTTGCTTATAGATTTACTCATGCTTCTACTATGCACTCATTCTGTAGGATGTTCAAATGCAACGCGTTACTGCAACGTTTACGGATTGCCAAAAATGAAAGATTTCGGAATTTTATAAATTTAGGAAAGAACCTAAATGGTTAAATAATTTTTAACGTCAGATATCAGCGTGTATTTATTAGGAAATTAAGACGACATATCTGGTAAAAAAGGGTTTACCATAGTTCAGTAGTTTTAAAATTTTTTTTTGTGATTATAAACTAGAGTTCAAAATATATGTTTAGAATTTTAAGCTTAACAGCTATTTTAAAAAGTGTTAAGGTATCTTAATAACATCTAACTTATTTGTTTAAAATATGATTCAATAATTTTGAAGGAACGATTTCGATATCACCTTTCATTGTTATCAGTTGAACCTCCTAAACTGTTGGAGCAACTGCAACCCCAGTGTTAAACTATAGAAGCACATATATTTTATAATCCACATTGATATGGATTTACAATGTTCAGCCCATTCAATGATTCGGAAAATTCTATATATTTTAATATGAACAAACGAAGAGGGAAGCGGTTTCGTCTGTAGCACTCCTTTGGGAGGGCCGGGTTCAATTCTCGTGGTTGACCTATCTGATCCATGGTTTCTTTCCAAGGATTTTTGCTAGTCGTTATGTGAATCCTGGGTAGGTTAATTACATCCCCAAAATTTCTGTCCCCCCGTTTCACTTCCACTATCATTTGGCATCATCTCTCATCTGGTGGTTTCTTTCAGGGTAGAAGTGTCGGCGGGAGTCTCGACGGTGCATATTGAGATGATATGCTCTGAGGAAAACGCTTTCACCTCCGACGGGATGGACTTTGGTCTCCGAGCCGGCCTAGTGGGCCGATTCAGTAAAGCCTGCCTAGAGTATCCTGCTCTCAGGAGCGGCCTCCGGTCACCGAACCGGCTTCGTGACTGTTTCGGGGCCATGACGGGTGGATGACATTTATCCTAAATCCACCGTCGGGGAGTTTCTATCCTGTAAAGTGTTGGGTCCTCGCCCTCTTTACTGTAGTGACTCCTTGAGGTTGGCCGCCCTCTGTCTCCTCTCACCTCATCCTCCCTCTCGGAGCATAGATACAAAAGGCCAGTCTAGTCGAGGTGCCCAATCCCCTCCGAAAAAATCCAATCCAATATGGGCAGATAATGTTTTCAGATAAAACTTCCGCTTTCTAATGATATAAAAGCTAACTTACCTCGCGTACAGTCCTCTGTCGTCTAGGGATAACATGCTTGCCTCTGGCTCTCAAGCTCGTAGGTTCAATACCGGTGTAGGGAAATGGGTATATTTCGGCGTAAAGATCCTTAGGATGGCTTCCTTCGCAAAGAAAGTAAACTGATCGTCCCGTGTCGTTGATTCTCGCACGTAAAATTACCTCAAGCTCGAAGAAGAAATATACGGCAGAAATGACGTTCCTTAGAAACACAGCTGTGTATACAAAACGATGAAATACGAAAAAATTACAAATGGCAGAATTAAAACGAACAGTACTAGAATATAAAACCAATTGGAGGCAGCATCTAATTAGAATGGAATGAAATAGAAACCTTAAAATAGCGTATAATAGCAACCACAAACACTAAGAAATCTAGGAAGACCGAGGAAAAGATGGTAGAAGCAGGAGTATGGAGCCGGAACAGACTAAATGGTCAAACCGTGTTGAAGAAGAAGAAGAAAAAGAAGAGGAAGAAGAAGTAGTAGTAGTAGTAGTAGGAGGAGGAGGAGGAGGAGGAGGAGGAGGAGGAGGAGGAGGAGGAGGAGGAGGAGGAGGAGGAGGAGGAGGAGGAGGAGGAGGAGGAGGAGGAGGAGGAGGAGGAGGAGCAGGAGGAGGCTGAAAAAGAGACCTGTGGGCAAAACTAAGACGATTTTCACGGCCAATATGGAATGGAACGCTGAGAGTCAGAGCAACTAAAGAGAAACATTTCAACTCTCTTGCGCACTCACCATGTTTGTTTGGCTGAAGACTTATCGTCCAGAAAGGGTACAATGGACAGAATCAGTACAGGATGTGGCATAAGGTCCGCATGTGCTTCCCCCATTTTGTAGTACTCTAGCAATTTGGAGCTGCTTATTCTCCATTTGTAATTGATGAAATTGTTTCAAAAGGATCTCATGAGGTGTTCCACCTCATGTCACTATGCGGAGTTGAATCATTGACTGACTACCGTAACATTTCGGGGACTGGCGGTTCAGTAATGTATCTGTAATATAACATATATTTTTGCTCTGTACCTTAAATATTACAATTACTATGACCTTCTCTTAACTTTTCTACTGTATTGAAAAGTAGCATTAATATCGTATAGACATATAATTTCTTCACAGATCAAAATTTTATGCATCAAAATCATGTATTTGATTAATGTTTCCGTTTTGTTACAGATCTCTAATTTACCACTTGACGTACCGATAATTCATCATCGACCAGGCGAACAAATGTGAGTAGAAACTAATTGTTCGATTGTTACAGTATAGTAACAATGAATTATGCCTATTAATGTGTATACCAACATGGTTGTTTCACAAGCAGTTAAGGTGGCTCATATTTTGTGTAGTTTAAGAGCTTGTATAATTATCTTTCTATACGAGGAAGATGATTTGAATACTTAAAAGTAGAAAGACATAAAATGTCAATAACTTTGACATTGAGATATGTTGCTATAACGAGCAAACAGGATTAGGATCAGCTAAGCCCAATAAAATGTTATGGATAAAGCGTTTTCCTTCCTTGCAATTCTGGTTATGCTCTCGGAGAGCAAAAAACAATAAAGTCATATGCGATCTCAATATTTCCATTAAAATAATGCAGGAACCTAACACAATACACTTTATAGCGGTTCCTATCAGCATTTAACCATTATAAGGAGACTCGTATCAGAGAGATACCTATATCCCTAGCAATAACGTTCGTAAATTCAAGAAATCGGATACTAAGTAGCTGGAGTCATTTGAGAGAATTAGGTTAATTAGAAAATTAGATATGTTTTATTTTTAACAATATAAAAGGTGAAAGGTTTTGACCTGAATAATAGTAACAGAATGGACATAGTTATAGAATGTACTGGAGACCATTTCCAACTCCATAATCTCAGTTGGCCATAAATGAGGCTAATACATATCATTCATTATAAACTAAGAAATCACCTCCATATAATGGACATATTTGGGTAAACTACAATTTACAGGTTTTATCTGCGGATAAGAGGTGGAACGAGGAATACAAATTTCAGCTGCAAAGCGCTGGCCGGACAAAAAAAGAACACCTGACTCTCTCAACGGAAAGAGTCTTTATAGGAATAGTGTAAAATTCTATCCAAGATGGAGGGTAATAAA